>JAMPIV010000146.1:242500-327500 GCA_024509875.1 Oreohelix idahoensis
ATGCTCTCTCACTTGTAAGTATCAGAAGGGTGTACATACAATTATTTATGCATGAGATGAATTTTGTTGCTAGGAGCAGTTATAGAGACCTGTCTGACCAGTTCGTCGAGGAAGATATTTAAGTAACAAATCAAGTATGGAATGCTAATAAAGAGCATTGGTATATGAGGAAATAGGAGCAGGTTTTGGGAAGACTAAGGAAGTCTACAGGAGAAAAGAATAAGTTAAAGAGGAATACGGAAGTTATAAGACATAGAGTTCATGTATGAGTTAACCTGAAGTACAAAGACCCAGAAAAGGCCTCTATGCGAACTCTATCATTTGAATAACTCATTACATGTGTTGTTTTATTAAGTTATTAAAAATTTTGAAGGATCAGAACGAATTTGATTCCATCTTTATGGGTTGCTGATTGTATGCCATGTACATTTAAACTACCACTATACGAAGTCACTATTAACATCAAAGAAGGAACTGAACGAACCTGAAGTATACAAGAAAAGGATTAGAGTATCATCCAGGAATTTACACCTCTGGCGGAGATGGCCAGTAATGATATCAACTAAATAACTTGGAAGATAAAAAGGAGAGATTGTAAACTTAACTTACGCCACAGTCCAACCTGTGTAACCCGTATCCACCTGGTTACAATATCATCATTTAAAACAAAATGCGGTAATATCGGAATGAAGTTCGCCGAACGCTTAGCACAGAATATGGGGATTTTAGAATTATCTCCCTTTACAATTTCCTGTGCCGGGAATTTCTCGGGGTATCGAAATGAGTTTCGAATTGATAAGTATCGCACTACAAATTTATTCTTTCTCATTAATGCTTTTGTCATTCTTCGGTATTCCCATTGTTCCATCGCTACATCTGTTTTCATCAAGTCTAGCGCTTCAGCAAGTGTGTTTGTAGTTGTGTGTGTGTGTGTGTGTGTGTGTGTGTGTGTGTGCGTGCGTGCGTGCGTGCGTGCGTGTGTGTGTGTGATATGTATACATCTGTTATCCATATTGTGTAAGTAATTAGGTATCTTAGCAGTATTAGGACACAATATTTCCGTCTGCTCATCAATCACTCTATCAATACATTGGTCAGTTAGTTCGTCATTCATTCATTCATTCAGTCCACCAATAAATCAATCCGTCTGTGTCTTCTTCTCATCTCTTGTTCCACTGGCCCTTGTCTGGTTCCTGCCGCCAGTTCTACATTGCATTCCTTGTCGTACCATGTAAATCCTTCTGTTCTACGCAAGCACCCATTTATGAAAATCTATAACTTCTTGGGTTTTTTTTGTGTGTACTTCATGTTTCAGAGTCAAATGACAGGACCAACTTGACATCTGAGTTGAAGATTCTTGTTTTTCTGTTGGAAATAATTTATGGTTTTAAAAGATGATGAAAATCTTTTTTTGCAAACGGCTGGGAGTGACGGAAATCATGATTGCTCTGTAAAGCAAAAGGAATACAAAAATTTAGATAATGCTGCAATGTTTGCTAAACTTAAACGTTTTAAAGTGTCTAAAGATTTATACAGTGCTAGATTAACACGTTATTTGTGATGGATCCTTACCCATTATAAATTTAAAATAAAACTTTACTGTGAAGCGGTTTCATTATTGCTGAGCAGATTTGGAAGCCTAGCTATCATTTAGACGGTGACCACTATTCCTAGATCTGCATTAACAATGTCAAAAGTGTACGTTTATGTCAAAGCTATAACACTGTTTGCGCCGTCTCTGAAGAGACCAAGACACAATAGAGCTACTGCATACT
Organism: Oreohelix idahoensis; assembly: GCA_024509875.1. Classification (NCBI taxonomy): domain Eukaryota; kingdom Metazoa; phylum Mollusca; class Gastropoda; order Stylommatophora; family Oreohelicidae; genus Oreohelix; species Oreohelix idahoensis. The sequence goes on from JAMPIV010000146.1 coordinate 244,276, forward strand.
CAGGTGTGTCGTACAAGGCGACAAATATGAGATTGTGCGCGGGGCTGGGAGCCTCCTCATGTAAAAATAATGACCACATAAACCACAGCTGTAAGGGCATTTGAATGCTTGGTGCAGGCTTCCAGCAAGGGTATTAGCTACAGTGGTGATCCCATGCGCAAAGGAAGATGATAAGGATGATGATGATGATGATGATGATAACACTATCATTTACTTCTCCATCTACAGTTAGAAACTGTCACGTCACTCAGAATACAGACTTGCAGACTACGCCACCGATGTAAGCTTTCTTAAAGTGGCTTTACGCTACTCCGGAGTAAATTAAGCTCTACGTGAAGCAGATATAACTTCTACGCCATAATGACAATTATCTACCAATACCGGGTTGCCACCACATCTCTGGGTGGTTTCCTGAAGCTACTGAAGGCATGGAAAGGTAGTGTCTACAAACTGTTGTACAAAGAGCTGACAATCTTCGTGGCTCTGTACGCTATAATCAGCCTGATCTACAGACTTGCTTTAACAGCGGATCAGAGAACGTGAGTACACTTTTCTGTAGCTGAATGCTGTTTGTTGTTGTGGTAGTTGTAGTTGTTGTGAGAATGATGCTGGGCAATGATTCTGCATTTCATAATCAGCTGCCATCTCCACATCGAAGGTCGACTACAATGGTCGCCAAAGTCTTCTGTCTATGGCCTTGATTGTAGCTTCTGACAGACTCTTTCTTGTCCATCTCTTGATGTTATCTTCCCACTTATAGGGCTGTATTCCCCTTGCACTTCTTCTTCTACTTTATCCTTAGCCGCCGACTGTCAAAACAGTCATTGGCTATCACACCAGGTGGTGTTCTGTAGGGCAGCAACAAACTGCTTCCACATTGCTCGGTGCATCTATCCATTCCCCTTGCACGCTTGCTTTCAACTCTTCCTTCCATAATGGTCTTCAGAAAGGTGTTGTGTATTTTTATATGGCCAAATACTTTAGCTGTCTAAGTTTGATCTGCTTCATTAATTCTCTGTTCATTTCTAAATTAAATCAGAGGCACATCTCCAATCCAACCTGCAAGTCTGGAAGGAAGAGCTGGAGAAGAGAGGGATGGTCATAAGCAGCTCTAAAACAAAATCCATGGTGATATCACGAGAAGAAAGAAGACATCAGATTAAGCTGGGAGAACAGGTCCTGGAGCAGGTCGACCACTTTAAAATACCTCGGAGCTATTATAGACCGAAAGGGAGGCATCAAAGAAGAGTTGGCCACTCGAAAAGCAGCAGCTGGGAGACTTTTTCAGGCCATAAATCGAGGATTCCTCAGCAAGAGAGAGGTTGGTAAGAAAACAAAGATGGCTGTATACCGCTCCACCTATGTCCCAGTCTTAACAAAGTCATTTCTAAATTTCCAGGGACCTCTTTCCATGAGACGTGCCCCATTCTTTCATACATCCACATTTCAAGGGCCACAATTCGTTCTTCCAATTGCTTGTTCATTGTCCACATTTCTACACCATTCAGAAAGGAAGAACATTATAACATTTGATGATTCTCAGTTTTACTTTGTGAGTTCATTGTTTAGCTGTTACTATTTGGTTACTATTTGTTGTTGTTTTGGCTATTTCTACTCTGTTCTTGATTTCTGTTTCACATCTGCCATCTGTTATTATATGACCTAGATATTGGAAACTCGTGTCTCCACTTACTGCTGATGAAGATTTTGTTTGTGTGGGTGTGTGTTCTAAATTGTTTTATATCTGTAATATACCGTTCTTTTTATTCTCTCTATCCATTGGTCTCAACTATAAATCTGTCTGTTACTCGGATCGCTACAATGCACGTTATAACACTGAACTTAAAAATTTTTAATTAAGGCTCTGTTAAATTTTTATTAAACATGCGACAGTTTATTTGCGCACTCTTCTTTTTATAAATTCACTTGTTTGTCGATATATTATTTCTTTAAAAATCATTAATTTGTTCAGGATTACTCTTGATTTCAATTTTGTAAATGTATCCTTTTTTTAATTTAAAAATGTATTTCTTAATTTATTCGTTGCTTTATACATTCCCTATTTAAGTCTTTAACCAGTTTTCCAGTTTCTATCTATCTATCTATCTATCAATCTATCTATCTATCTATCTATCTATCTATCTATCTATCTATCTATCTATCTATCTATCTATCTATCTATCTATCTATCTATCTATCTATCTATCTATCTATCTATCTATCTATCTATCTATCTAACTATCTGTCTATCTATCTGTCTATCTATCTATCTATCTATCTATCTATCTATCTATCTATCTATCTATCTATCTATCTATCTGTCTGTCTGTCTGTCTGTCTGTCTGTCTGTCTATCTATCTATCTATCTATCTATCTATCTATCTATCTATCTATCTGCCTATCTGCCTGTCTGTCTGTAACTGTCTGACTGACTGTCTGCCTTATGTCTGTCTGTCTGTCTGTCTGTCTGTCTGTCTGTCTGTCTGTCTGTCTGTCTGTCTGCCTGTCATATTAACAGTTCTTATTAATCGATCCATTGTAATCTACATACCTGCTATTTAAGATGTCCATCCATTGAAAAATACTTAATCATTTCGTCTAATCACATTAGTCCTCTCCTCACTATGAGTCCTCGTACCCACCCATTCACTTCCTCCACAGTGTGTTCGAGGGGATAGTCTTAGAACTCTACGGCTCCACCAGCGCCATTCCTCTCTCCTTCCTCCTAGGTTTCTATGTGACCTTTATTGCCCAGAGATGGTGGCAGCAGTTCACCAATGTGCCCTGGCCAGATAGGTAAGCTACAGTCGGCAGTATGAAGGTTAAAGTCAAGCATTTTAAAAAAAAATTGATTTTTTGCGTTCGAAATACTGCGGACCTACACGAAATATTTTTCTTGTAATAGTCTATAGCTTGTAACAATTTTGTTGTGAACTTTCCAATCTATTATTACTCCTGTTTTGTAAATAATCGAAAAACAATGTGTTGTTTTTTTTAACATCATTTTTAAATTGGGATAGTTGTTTGTTTATTAAAAAATTTTTTGGCATGAAAGCAATGGCATCAATTTAGACAGAGCTGGTGGGACAGACAATAATAATATTAAAATAAGGATTCACAAGGCTAGAGGAACTTTGTTTTAAACTGAGAATTATATAGGAATCAAAAGAAATCAAATCTAGCACAAAAATAAGAATCTTCAGATCAAAGGTCAAGTCAGATGGCCCTGAAACACGCAGAACAAATAAAACAACATCTAGAAAGTTACAGACTTTCATAAATGGGCGCATGCGCAGAACTGAAGTTTTTAAAATGGTACGTCAAGGTCATCAACGTGAAACAGATGAAGAAAACAAGTACAAATGGGACAAGAGATGAGAAGAAAACAATGGATTAGGACACACACTGAGAATACCTGTTGATAACACTACTAGACAGTCCTTGTTCTTGAACCCACAGAGCGAAAGAAGAAGAGACAGACCAGACAACACACCGGGAAGAGACCCAGAGACGGATATAACAATGGTGAGGAAGACACAAACTTTGAGGTGATAGCACGTGACCGGAAGACTTGGCATATGTTTGTTGATGTCCTATGCTACTTGGGGAGCTAAAGTGTATTGACTGAACGAGCGCAAGAAAAAAGTTATTTATAGAAACTCCGACTGCCAGTGGCAAGAGCGCTTACCTCTCGCAGCAAAGTAACCGGGTTCCAGTTTCGAAGCGTATTACCGCCATGCTCTAGTCTACCCAGCTATAAATAAGTACCCGACTGTGCTCTTGAGTTAGGGAAGGCAAAGGCAGCAAGGAAGTGAACTGGTTACCCCATCAAGCTGGACATAGTATAGTAAAGTCTCTAACACTTTACTCCCCTATAACAGTACCTGCTATGAGAAAAGCATTTACTTCATGATGTAGGACTTACGTTTATTTCATGGTATAGAATTTACATTTATTTCATTGAACTTACAATTATTTCAAGGTATAGGACTTACATTTATTTCATGATATAGAACTTACATTTATTTCATGACATAGGACTTACATTTATTTCATGATATAGAACTTACATTTATTTCATGACATAGGACTTACATTTATTTCATGATATAGAACTTACATTTATTTCATGACATAGGACTTACATTTATTTCATGATATAGAACTTACATTTATTTCATGATATAGTAAATAATAATAGCCCCTTCAGTCATAACTGACTATGGGAATGCGCCATCAGCTGCTTATTTTCCTAGTGTTCCTTTCGACGTTTTCTCCTCTCTTCTGCTTACTGTGAGAGCTTCTTTTCGCCCAATCTGAGGTGGCGCCGTAGATAGCATGCCACTTGGTGCGATCGGCAGCTTCATCCTCCCAGGTTGCTGGATTTATGTCTAGTGCCTTCATGTCCCTCTTGCACACATCTGTGAATCTCAGCTGCGGTCGCCAAACTGTTCCTTTGCCATCTGCCAGTTGTCCGTAGAAAATATCTTTCGGGATGCGACCATCTTCCATGCGGCAAGCCAAGCCAGCGTAGTCTGCGCTGTATAAGCAATTTACACACGCTTTGAAGGTCGGATCGTGACAACACTTCGACATATGTCACTTTGTCTTTCCACGAAATACCGAGGATGTGACGTAGACACCATAGATGGAAGATATTGAGCCTTCTTTCTTGCTTAGCATAGGTCTTCCATGTCTCGCTGCGATTTATTTTATGATATAGAACTTAAGTCTTTTGTCCCTTGAAACAGAGTAATGCAATATTTGTCAAATTTTTAGACGATAGAACCCTAAACAGACAGAAAAAATAATAACATCTTCTTCAAGTACCATGCCCAGATGCGTGTGCGATCATGTATATCCACAACTTCATGTCTCCAGTGCTACTTATTAATTCTGTTGTTTATTTCTTGTAATCCTAAAAAGTCCAACTGTCCATTATTTGTTCTCTTACTCATGACTAGACTCAAGAGAAAGAAAAGGAACATCACAATTTTACAAGTTTATGCACCCACATCTGCAGCAGATGATGATGAAATTGAGGAATTTTACAACAGTTTACAAGAGACTTTAGGGAAAGTGGAAAAAATGGATATCGTGATAATCATGGGCGACTTTAACGCGAACGTTGGCATCGAAAAAACAGAGGAAGAGAAAAAGGTGCGAGGTCCATTCGGTATAGGACATAGAAACGAAAGAGGAGAAAAACTAATCGAATTCTGCTTAGAAAACAACCTCTCCATTAACAAATACCCTATTTAGAATACATCCCAGAAGGCTTTATACATGTACCTCACCAGATGGCAACAGCAGGAATCAAATAGATTACATCTTGATACAACAAAGATGGAGGTCAGGTATATCATCTACAAAGACACTCCCAGGAGCAGATTGTGATTCAGATCATGAGCTACTAATTGCAGATTTTAAGTTAAAATTGAAAAAAGTGACGAAAGGTGCTCGACCTCTCCGTCTCGATGTAAGCGCCATACCACCTGAATATAACATAGAAGTACAAAACAAATTCGAAGAACTGATGGCTGTACAAGAGGATATGACACCGGATGAGCTAGCCACACATGCGAGAGATATTCCCATCACATCAGCAGAAAACATGATCCCTAGAAAAGTGCATAAGAAGCAGATATACATCACGGAGGAAACATTGAGGCTCATGGAGGAAAGAAGAAAATTGAAGCAAACAGGGGTAGAGCGGAACAGTGACAAATACAAAAACTGCACAAGAAACATCAGGAGAGAGATTAGGAAAGACAAGAAACAGTACATAACGAATACCTGCAATAGAATAGAAGAGCTGCAATTTCAGGGAAAGGATAGGGATATGTTCAAGGAAATCAGAACGCTAACAGAGGATTTTAGACCATCATTATATGTAATCAATGATAAAAATGGTAACATATTAACAGAAAGTAAGGATATATTGGAGAGATGGAAGGAGTACTGTAAAGAAATGTATGAAGATAGTACAAAGACCCCAGACATGACGATTGAAAATGAAGAGAGAGAGAGCCAGAACCTATATTAGATGAAGTACGTGCAGCAATCAAAAGCCTGAAGAAAGGGAAATCACCAGGATGCGATGATATACCAATTGAACTAATCCAAGCAGGAGGAGAGGCCAGTGTCCTCGTTTATCATGCACTATATGTGAAGATCTGGAATAGTGCAAGCTGGCCCAAAGCATGGAAAAGATCTGTGTATATCCCTCTCCCAAAGAAAGGCAATTTAAAACTGTGTACCAACTATCGTACTAATGCTTTAATAAGTCATGCCAGCAAAATCCTCTTGCGGATTATCATGAAGAGGATAGAAAGAAAGTTAGAACATGAAATACACGAAGTACAGGCGGATATTAGACAAGGCAGAGGTACGAGAGATCACATCTTTAATGTGAGAAACATCCTCGAGAAATGCAGAGAATACAATGTAGATCTTCATGCCTGTTTTGTAGATTACACCAAGGCCTTCGACTGCGTACAACATCAGAAATTGTGGAACATCATGAGAGACGTGGGGTTTCCAGCGCATTTGATCCATCTAATTGAAACATTATACCATGAACAACAAGCAGCTGTCAGAGTAGCTGCTGATACATCAGGATGATTTGAGGTGAAAAGGGGAGTAAGACAGTGTTGCATCCTCTCTCCATACTTGTTTAACATCTATGCAGAGAATATAATGAGAAATGTTTGGAGTGACCAAGAATGTGAACATTGCGATCCGTTCACAATTGGTGGAAATGCGATCCCAGAACTCAGGTACGCAGATGTCACAGTTATTCTTTCAAACAGTGCCAAGGGACTAGAACAGTTAATCCTGTCTGTCAAAAGACACAGTGAGGATCAGAACCTTTTTCTGAACACAAAGAAAACAAAGATAATGTCCACAGACAAAACAAGATGCCAACCAAAAATTACCATCAATGATGAGGAAATTGAAAATGTCACAAATTTTGAATATCTTGGCTCCATAATTAACAACAATGGAGACTGCTCAAAAGAGGTCAGAAGGAGACTTGCCACAGCAATGCAGAGGTTAAATAAAATGAAGAACCTATGGCATAAAACCAGCAAATTAATAAAAGTAAAACTTCTGAGAACGTGCATCTTTCACGGAATATAAGACCCGTCAACGACCCAGAGAATTTAAAGACTCAATGACTAATATAACCTTCCTATCAGCAAATATAAACCAAATAAAGGTCGAAATACTTGTGTCTTTATTTATATAAGTGTTCAACTTAATAATAATAATAAAAAGTGTCCCGTGTAGTTCCGTGGGGTCTCTGATGAGAAGAAGCAAGAATTACACTACTGCTCCGTACAAAGCGACTATTATGAGGATGTGCAAAAGGCTGGCAACTTCATGTCGTAAAACAAGCTGCAACAGAAATCACGGCTGAAAGATTTTTAAGAAAATTAAAATTTTGCCTCGTTCTGGCGAGGATTCAACTTAGGACAGTGTCCGTCCGTTATAATTATAATAGAGTGCGTGTCCAAATATAAAAGACCTTGTGGTCTGGTATTAAGAGCATGTTCTCTCTGCAATTTGACCAGTTGTAGTGGTGGCTCCGTCCGCCAAAGGAACGAAAAGGAAAATTGTGATGATGGTGATGATGATTGTAGGATGGGAGCCTCCTCCACAGTGGGTCGTTTTGCAGCTAACCTGTGTCAATTCTTCATGTACTCTTGAAGCGATCACAAACCCACAGATGATTCACGAGAGTAGTATTAACTCTTTAACTACCAGTGAACGTTTTATCAGTGCTGATGTTTTTTTTTTTTTTTTTTTTTTTTTTGTCGGAACGACTCACCAATAACTCGGCCTTTATTTTTGGTTCGGTACTGAAAGAGTTAATGATAGAAAAAGAATTAGTAATTGTGGTATAATTAGCGATGGCAGTAAAAGTAGTAGCAGTGGTGGTAGTAGTGAAAATTGTTGTAGTAGAAACGGTAATAGTTGTAAAATGACACTGCAAAAAGTAATGACAGTAGTGGTCGTTGTTGCCGCTGCTGTTCTGTCGTAGAAGAAGAAGAAGCAGAAGAAGTAGTAGTAGTAGTAGTATTAGTAGTAGTAGTAGTAGTAGTAGTTGTTGTTGTTGTAGTAGTAGCCCCCATCTTTTATAAGGATCCCGTTACACGCCCATTGAGGCATTTTTGGAATACGATGTTAGGCCCATATTTTCTTGACCATCGGCACACTAGGGGTGATGTGGTCAGCATTAATCTTCCCAGAGTTGCTCTGGTACCCAATCCATGAGGCTGGGTCGACCCCGGAGCCGTTTGCGGTCTAAAACAAAATCCCACCTCAACTAGGGATTGAACCATGGACTACCGAGCTAGGAAGCCAGTGCACTAACCACTGTGCTTCCACGGCTCCCCCGTCTATTATAACTGACAGGAAATGCGCCCCTGATGTGAAAGCCTTCAGTTGCTTTTTTTCCAGGTGTTTTTTTTTCGAGGTGCTCTTTTCTCTTCTGCGTATGTAGAAATAAGGAAAGCACATTGTTATTGTTAATCAGAATCGACCTCATTTCACTCCGGGCAAACCCGTAGGTGCTCAGTCTCTCTCAGCAAATGTCGAAGAGTATGAATGGTAATTGTACCTGTGGCACGCCGGTTGTGCATACAACGGATGCATCCTCACTCACGTCCATTTCTGCTAGTCCCACGTTTGATGCCAAACTCCAACAGCCTCAGCCTTGTTGATTCATCCATTGCAGTGTCATTATCCAGCAGGCGATCATTAATTGCCCTTAGTATCTCTCCCTTATCCATGTCCAGTGTCCCAACTATGGGTGCTCTCGAGGCCCGTCTGTCAGCTCTCTCATTGCCACATACCCTGCATGACCAGGAAAGAAGATCGACACCAGTTCTTGAAGACTTGAGGAATCTATTGATGTTTCCATTCCTGCCGCAGCCATCCATTCTGAACTTTCCGAAGCATGGCTTGAGGGTCTGGCAAAATAATTGCCCTGATTGATGGAGTTTCAGACAGCCACCTCAGTGCTGCAGTAACTGCCTCTACCTCCATTCTTATGCTGGAGGTTGTTGTAATGTAGGCTCAACTCTGTTCAGCGACGACCATGCCCTTTACTCTCACAGAGAATCCCCATCCTGATTTCTCACCACGAACTACAGACCCATCAGTGTACACAATTCCGTCATCATCCCTTGCATAGCTCTCGTAAGTCACATGAGCAGAGGAACCTGCAGATATACTACTAACAGCAGGGACACATACTTTAGACGCGGCGCGGGGCGGAGCGAGACTATGAAGCGATCAGACAGTGCGAGTAAGAGACTGGCGGCGGAAGTACGGTAGTGGATTACAGAGGCGAGTGAGATACAGAACACGATGATAACGTGATTCATAGCAGGCAATGAACGAACGGCTAATGTCTACACACATGAGCGAATCTAGTGAGAGTCGTATGCAATGAAATCACTTTATTAGGATCAGAGAGGATCTCGATGGATGCAGCACGTAAATGATTGTGAAGAGGTGGTGAGAGAGATGGAGAAATTTATTTAATTTCCTTAAGGACTAAAGATGTTTATAAACTGAAATATATATTTATGTCAGGGGAGCTCACGGAACACAGGAGGACTGTATTTTAGACAATCTCACGAGTGAGCGCGAAACATAACTAGAAATCTTTAGACAATCCGATGCGACAAGGAGAGCTTTCTGTTTTACTGTTCAATGTAACTGACTGTAGACCTTGTGGCCATGAATGGAGGTTTATCCATCTATCAGTGTGCAATTATTATCTTAGTAAGAATGTATTACACTACATAAAAATGCTATCTCGGATCAGCGTTTATGCACCCCATGGTAGTGCGCTGCGCTCCGTGTGGGTTCCTCTGAGAAGGCAAAGGAAGAATAGGACTACTACTCCCTCAGGCGTGTTGGAGGAGGTGACTGGTATGAGGTTGCACATGGGCTGGCAACCTTATCATGTAAAACACAATGCTACAGAGCACATGAATGCAGGCTTCCTGCAAGGAGACCAGCTGATGTGGTGGTTTCATGCTCCATGAGGAGTGAGAAGGAGAAGAAGATTCTCATGAGATGACCAGACCACTTAGTTTTCTCTGTCTAAGGTAAGTGATGCTTGTAGACCAGTTTACTCAAGTGACCAGGCCAGAGCAGTCTAGTGCATGATTGACATGTAGGTTTATACTGAGTGATCAATTAAAAAAAATTACATAGTGCGATCATTTTGCTTTAGTTTGGTTTTAGCTTTCTCCACATGTTGATCAGTGCTGTAATGTTGATCAGTGCTGTAATGTTGATCAGCGCTATAATGTTGGTCGATGCTGTAATGTTGGTCGATGCTGTAATGTTGACCGATGCCGTAATGTTGATCGGTGCTGTAATGTTGATCAGTGCTGTAATGTTGACTGATGCTGTAATGTTGGTCGATGCTGTAATGTTGGTCGATGCTGTAATGTTGATCGGTGCTGTAATGTTTACCGATGCTGTAATGTTGATCGGTGCTGTAATGTTGGTCGATGCTGTAATGTTGGTCGATGCTGTAATGTTGAACGATGCAGTAATGTTGGTCGATGCTGTAATGTTGGTCAATGCTGTAATGTTGGTCGATGCTGTAATGTTGATCGATGTTGTAATGTTGATCAATGCTGTAATGTTGGTGTGGCACCTAATAATAGTTACTACCTGCATGACTCTGAGCATGCTTGTTCAAATGTGTAAATAAGTAATACACATAAAAAGGTATGTTGTAGGCACCCAACTTAAGGACAAAATAATTGGATTGGTCATATATGCATTAATAGGAAGTTTAGATAAATGTTACATAATGTAATAGTATATAGTGGAGCAGACGAGGCATCATTTCACCATCTTCTGTTAGCCAAAATAAAACTGATGATATAGAACAGCACATAGATAGAGACAACAGGTTATGGTTTATGGCCCTTGGCTCTGAAACTTTTGATTGTATTTAAATCTGTATTTTGTTGTTTGTTTCCTTTATCTTTTTTGATGGCTTCCTTTTTTATACATACTTTGTGCTGCCATTCTCGTTTTCTTAAACACCTCCACATGTCTAATTCCAAAAAGTTTGTTATCTGTTGCCAGTGGTTTTACATATTTGCTTAGACTTCTAGTTGCTGAAATACTTGGTACTTACTGAATATTGTAACAGTAAATTTTTCTCGCTTGCGTAGAATAGAATTGACATGCTACAACAATGTCACCAACATGGAACTGATGATAAGAGCCAGATCAGTGCCAGTGGAACAGGAGCTGACAAGAAAGTGCTGGTGACTGATAGGGTAGAGAATGAGGAAATCTGTTGATGGCCGTACCAGAGAGTCCTTGTTCTGGAAGAGAAGCAGACATAGACTGAAAACACACGGTTGTCCACTCTTGAGACGAGAAGTTTGTGGGCTGACTACACTCTATACAACACTTCGTGAAGCATTTTGAATCGATGGCTACCTGGCAGTGATAGTGTTGACCTACATTTCACGTTGAAAGGCCGTATGCTCCTTGTGATTACGACAGGGTCACTCTGATGGAGGATATATTGTTGTTTTCCTTGCTGTATATATCGATGTCTCTGTGTTGAAACATGCCACGTGAGTAATCACGCGCAGTGCCTGCGAGTGAGTGTGAGCGGGGTTAGGGGGTGGGGAGGTAAGTTTTGGTTTACTTTTATTAATAGACATTGAGACTTGGCGACGTTGTGATCTTTAGGATAAAGTATTAATCATTCTAATTATGCTTCAATAATCCATTGATCAACTCTCTTCGAGTACACAATCTATCAGAGAGATCTCTACACGGGCAAAGAGAGCAAAGTGTCTATGGAGTGGTACTGTAGGCGAGTGATCGACATAATACATAGTGGTGTTATCGTCCGAGAGCAAGAAATCAAAGACTAAACGGCTTGCAATCATCTATACTCTATCTCTATCTATTCCATCTTTTTTGATATTAATATATATATATATGAAAGAGAGGGTAGTTTTTTTTCTGACAATGGGGTTCACAATAAGATGAAGAGGGATGGGTGGATGTGGTTTTCGACAGAGACCGTAGCAAGGAGTGCGCGGGCGGCCTAGTGTTCTGCGCTCATTCAAGATGGTACATCGAGAATGGATAGTACTGCGTCGAGCCATGGCTTTGTCATCATTGATAAAAGGGGGAGGGCAACTAAGGGGGGCGTGTGCCATATGTAAGCTAGGATGTGGTGAGCGCGAAGTAGTGTAGTATATCACACTCTAATCTGTTATAGCAGCTGAGACAGAATGTCTAACACATATAGGTCGGTGGAGGAGACTACAGGAAGTTATGGCGTAGGTACTCACAACACTTAGATCAGCGGGGGATATAGTTGCGGGTACTTGTGTATGTATATAGGACATCAGGATATATCTCTAGGATCTGATAACAGAACTCGGTCTCTGGAAAGTGGGCGGATATAGATACATTCACGTTATCATTCTCTCTTTATCGCTGCATCATAGTGTCAGAAGAGAAAATGGTGGTATAGTTGCATGTATAGAGTAGTCAGCTAGCTAACGCTGAGCAATTCGGATCATGTTATCGTTCACAAAGGCTGAATCGTGCTGTGGTGTAGACACGTCACTATTCACTGATGAATCTCGCTTCACTGGTGGAGCGAGAGAGCGAGATGGAGTGTCAGGATATATAGGTATAGATTATATGGCAGTTCAGCAGAATCCGAGTTTGAAGAGATATTAAGCTAGATAGACAATACGACACTCGGCGAGATGACTGAGGATTGCGCTGATATGTGAGTATATGGATATTGGCTAGCGACTGGAGTCGACGGGAGTGTTTTTGTCAAAAAGAAAACTAAAGAGAATTGAAACACGCCGGAGCAGCTCTACGCATCACATGACAAAGTAGCGATACATGCGACGGTTCAGAGGACGCGCTGAAAATATCTTCATCTCATCACACTTGAGAATCATTTAGTGAGCCTAAGATTAATTTCGACCTGCTCTGTGAGGTAACGCCAATAACTATGGTAATTGACTCTAGATCCTTGAGTTGGCTTTTACTCAAGTGGTAGAGATGACATACGTTCTCCGGTATACTAACGCATAGCGAGGCTCGTGTGGTGAATGAGTTTTATTCAGCAACATGGATCATCAGGATGGCGTAGGCCCAGCTCGTGCCGGAACTTCGAGTATCTAGTGAGCGAGCGATGTATGCTCGCTGAAGTGGCAGCACGTGTCTCACTAGTGGATTGTATCGTTCCGAGTACAGAGTAGCGTTACTACCAGAGTGCCGAACACTTAATCATACTATCTCTGTTGATTTTTCCCTCGTTGTGCCAATGGATGTCATGAGCTACACGAGCTGAGGACAGTATGTCGATTTTTTTACACTGATATATGGAATGTGGACTGTGGCGACATGCTGCGTCTATGCAGCGGATAACACCGCGGGCTGGACCACACAAGAGGGGGTAGACGGGCGAGGAGATGAGGGTCGAATTTTCTTAATTGTGGGCTGTCTTGGTGACTGTGAATCTGGCCTTAACATGCAGGCACATTGCCGGGGGTGTGTGGCAAGGAGCGCGCGGGGCGATGTTCTTGACAAAGGTGGGCGAGAGATGACACCATATCTGGTCTGAATTGGAGTGGTGAAGTGGAGGCGTACTTTTTTTTGTGAGAGACACAGGGCAGCTCATAATCGGCACTGGGTCTGGTATGATCTGGCATTGTCTTATGGTGCGTGATAGTGAGTGTACTTCACATTTGCTATATACGTGGAGGCGAATGATCTGTTATTGAGCGTAGTGCTACGACTGACAATAAATTCTGTGGCACGGTACATCTGAACTCTGAGACACTAACACATTGGATACCTGGTGTATTGGGTTAACTTAAAGCGACAGGCGGAACTAATAAACTTTATCACTACGTTTTCATCATATCCGAAGGGTACAGGTTATCTTTGACTAGGTTGCGCCTGTGCTATTTCTTGTATGAGCGAGTTTTGAGACAAAAATGATATTAATAGCAACTACATATTACACAAACAACAATATTGAACACGGAGTAGAGTCAAAATGACTATAGAGACTGTTATGTCGTCACGCAGGTGTGGACAGGATTGTCTGAGACATGGAGACACACATTACACATTGTACATCTGTTCATACATAATTATATTCAGTACTTAGGAGAGTCTCCTTACACACAAAACTGGAATAGTTCAATCAAGTATGTTCCTACAATCTTGAGGTGTTGATAAAGAGAGTCAGAGACAATGGAGAATTGGATAAGTTATACTAATCGAAACAGCATGATTGTGAGTATGGGGGTGAGAGGTTTGGGAGAGGGTGGTGGAGATATTTATTTTAGTGGGGTGAGATAGGAACTATGAATTGTCCTCATTTGTGACACTCACTGTAAATCTTCGTTTACATGATATTGTTACATTAATAACAGTGTCACATTGACTATAACTTACATTTCAAAGGAGATTATGAGAACTAAGAATGAGATCTATTTGATATATACATTACCATTATTTAATTAATTAATTAATACTTTCATCCGGAGACCGATTCCACGAGAGGGAAGAGTGTACTCGTCACTATACATCTGAATGTGGAGGATTAGATCGAGTGGGGCGAGGTCTGAAGGTCTAGCATATAGTCATTTGCACTTTGCTTTCGTGGCCGATCGAATAGTACACAGCGAAGATACAATCGTTTTTCATCAGGATCAAGAGCCGCCACTTGCTAAGTCCCTACGATCTTACACAGTATGGAGTAGGTCCGTAAGAAACCGAGGGCACTGGCTACAGGCTACACTACTCGATTGGCATGACAGTTCAAGAGTTGCGGATATCGATATGGATCGAGAAGCGATGCATTAACACCGGCTGGATCTCCAACTTATATATACAGAGGTCGAGCCTAGAGCATTGGATGAAAGACTGCAATGCATGATATATCTAAGGTTCTGGCGCTCCTATAGGATTAAGTTGTCTTGGCAAGAGAAGTGCGCGACAGGCGGTGTGACAGGTGGGGCGAGTCTATCACACTTAGAACACACTAACTGATGTCTAAGGCTACACAAGTGTCCTTATATCAGATATGAGGCGTACACATGTAAGGGAGGGGTATATGTTAAAATGTGTCATGAGATCAGTTGAGAGAATGTCAAGAAATAATCCCGATCGGTCTAGAGAGATCCAACAGAGGATAGATGATAGACATGATGGCGATCAGGAGTTGTCAGTGAGAGCATTGGAACAGGCGAATCAGTGACTTGTGAGGACTAGCGCAGAGCCTATTGAGTATCTCTTCAGTAACAAACACTAGTCATCTACCAGGGTACTACTTGTACATTAAGATATTCCCTAGAATGATTGACATGGGGATGGGGGTGGGTTTTGGATAGGGGTAAGAGTTAAAAGGGGGGAGTAGTATGGATCAATCACTTTCACCGACAATTACCATTATGTGGATTGTGAATCACAGAGAGCGGATTTCTCTACAGGACATGCTTTAGACACTAGGGCGGAGACAACATGTGAGGAGAGATGGGTAGATGACTTCTTTCTTGTATGGAGCGCTATATTTCTACATTACACAATGGGGTGTCGAGGGCATATGAATATAGGGTGGGTGGGGAAGCGTGAATGACAATGGCTTATAGAATCTCTTAATCTGCTTTCTATAGTTGTGCGAGGTGGTGATACGCGTTATAGGACACATATAGTGTATAATAACTTTCTGAAGAAATGTCATGGCGCGTCGCTCAACTATCGAGTACGCAGAGTGTCGCATGATCACACTTTATCGTATAATACAAATGATAGACACGATGCATCTGTGGCTGCGAATTGAGTGACCACTATATAAAGTATGTAACAATGCGGTACGGCGGTTGGCGATGGCCAGAGCAGTCCCTATGATATGTATTCTAACAATATGCGTGAAATACCTGATGCAGTATGCCCTTATGATGGATACCAGTGCACTATTTCTACTAGTGTAGACCTCAGAATCTCCTGTCTATTAAATGATGCAATGCTAGGTGAGTCAGAACTGGCTGCTGCGTACAGATTGTACTGGCATTCTAGATTGATCTATCAATGGGCTATACCAAGAAGAACAATAGATGGGTAGATTCTGCATAGTGATTCGACGGTTGGTGGGGTGTAGTGAGGATATCGACGTATACAGGGGTCGACATCGACACAATACGAGAGAGTATATACAGCGATCGCGCGACTGCACATCATCTGTGAGAGAGTGGGCGTCTTTCGTACATTGATCATGAGTTTACGTCAACAGGTGATCAGATTAAGTTTTGTAACAGAGGTACGAGGTGAGAGTCTGTTTCACATCATAGCATCTGTACGAGAGGCGTATTACATGAAGATCCAGAGACACTGGGCTGAGATGAGATAATTCATGAGACAATCATTATTGCAAATAGTCTCTTAGTTCCAACGACGTCATACTGGCACATTCGGATAATAGTTTTTGACTCTTAGGACTGAGACATGCTTAAATCAGCTTTACCATTCGACAGATCTATAGGCACATCGTTGGGGGTGGGGGGGGGCGTGGGGGGGGGGCGGGTGGGGGGGGGGGGGACCCACAACAGTGGAGCGTGGGGGGGGGAGAGAGGCGACTGCTATCTCTACTCTTGGAGAGTAAGCAGAGAGAACAAATTACATGGAAAGTTTGGACTTTTTAGAGTCGAGGACTATAGCATTTCAACCCAACTTAGCATATGTATGCCTTTTTATTCAGATAGCAATTCGGGCGACACCGACTGAAGCTTTAAGATATATTGAGAACATGTGTGGGGAGGTAGTAGATCATCTCTCTAGTACTCTCTTGGACATGGAATAGCGAGATACATCTGACTTTCGTATTAATGTGAGTCTCTCTTGTCTCATCAAGAGTTTACAGCGGTCTACTATCGTCTACACACAGGACCTTGTATGCAGAGATAGAGTGCGATTTACTCACTAGATTACTCAAGGTCAAAACGAATTATGTGAAGTTCACAATACATCATCACAATTCAATCGCTGACGAGACTCTTCACACAGCCATTTTAAGAAACCCGCCTGTAGTGTCCCTCTTGTCCTATGCTTGAGAAGCTATATTCGACGAGAAGAGCTCGAGTTCAACTGATGCCTAAGCAATTCTCTGGTATTCTGCTGTAACGTCATCATCACTATCGAGAGTATAATTCGTAGCGATAGACAAAGCCCCCATAGTCGCTGTTAGGCGTAGATTGTACAGGTCTGTGCATTACACGCGTTCTCTTCAAAAAGTGCGTATTGACAGAAATGTGCTTATTAATAGACAGCAGAAATATCGTATGGATTTGTTTTCATAGGCCTATAGCTACCCACGGTATCAGGAAGGATGTGTGCATTTTCGAGGTTGTTCATTACTTGTCTTGCAACTATCTTTTCAAGTAATTTACCATAGACATTCTGTAGTGTGATATATATAAATATAATTTATAGCATTGTTTGAACAAGGGAGCAGCCCAGTTCGTTAAGTGCATTACAGTATTTATAATTCACAGAAGGCGTATGCCAGTTTCAAGTATTATAAAGGACGTGGCTGTTTGTCTTTATTTATTTTTTGGTTTCACAGAACTCTGTTTACCATGGTGGCATATCTACACGGCTTTGACGAAAGGGCTCTCATGATGAGACGAGCAGTGGCCAGGTAAACTTGTCAATGTGGCCAAATCGTTGTGCTCCCAAAGATTCTCTGTATTCTATGTGTACGTTTTATAATTCGATTGGTTAAGCGGTTAGAGTGCTTGCTATTCGCGGAAAAGTTACCAGGTTCTGGGATAGAAACCTGGTAGCGTCACGCTCCAGTCTACCCAGCTGTAAATGGATACCTGGATCTCATTAAAGCTGGATCTGGTATAATGAATCTCTAATACTTCACTCCCCAATGACGGCGTGTGCTATCAATTAATACCCATTAGCTCCCCAAGGAGCATAGGCCTTCAACAAACACATGCCAAGTCCTCCTGCCACGTGCCATCAGCTCAAGTTATTTCTACGCTTCCTCATCATTTTCACTTCTGTCTCCAGTTCTCTGTGTGTTTTTTTTTTTTTTTTTTTGCCTTCCGCTGCCTTTCTTTCCCTGGGGATTCCAGAACAAGGACTGCCTTGTAATGCTATCCACTGGTTTCCTTAAATATATGTTCTATCCATCGTCATTGTCTTCTTCTCATCTGAGACAGAGGTAGACCAAACAAAACAAAAAACATACGGAGAAGAGAACTGAAGACAGAAGTGAAAACGACGAGGAAGACGCAGAAAGAACTTCAGATGATGGCACGTGACAGGAAGACTTGGCATGTGTTTGTTGAAGGCCTATGGTTCTTGGGAAGCTAAATGGTATTGATTGATTGATTGATTCATTCATTCATTCATTTGTAAATTTGACTTTAATACAATTGTTTCGTTGTTTACGTTGGTGTACCTGTTGAGGATTGTTGCATGGTTTGCAAGCATCTGGGTTTGAGCTCGATTCGGATGGTTGCACCATGAAACACCTCGGTTGAATAAATAAATGAAATAGATCGCATATATCGATGCATGACGCGTTAGACATAGTAACGACAGTCGTTGTGTGGCCTTCGAGCCAAACGGCAGTGTTTCAAAATGTGTGGCATGGCCACTTAGCCAAAGTGTTTTAAAGATGTGGTATAACCACTCAAATGTGATAGTGCATAACTAGAAAGTTATATTTAAAGCAGAAATAAAGAATGTATAAGGACCCTTGAGTCTTAAAATATAAGACGGCAATATTAGCCGCAATAATTTATGATTAACGTAAGTCGTAAAATATGAAACGCAGTTAGAATATGTAGTGCTGATTAAGCCTGGCTTTTAATGCCAAAGTAAATTTATATATTAGACATTGTATCTAATAGAACTAGCAGAATGTTTGGTTCTGTATAAATACAAGAATTATGCCAAACAGTATTGGTGGAAATATAATCGAACGTTAATTATAACGATAATGTATCGGACAGGCAATGTCTGTGAAATATAGACTCTACGCTATAATATATCCAGTGCTCTTGATGTGAATTATATTAAGTATTGTCCGTGGTTCATAATGGAAGAATGTATCCATATTAAATTATTATGTCGTCAAAAAACTGGTCTTATGCAGTAACGTATTCAAGGTTCCAGTTATGACTGTTTTTATGAAGAATGACCTTGACCTTCAAATGAATACACACGCTGTCACACTGGTAATATGAAAGGAAACGATATAACACGGTCATTCAAATATATATGAACTTTTATTGAAAGCAAGTTTAAAATGCAATTACTTGAAAGAAGAATCAAAAGAATCCAGGGTTGTAATCAATATCGATACCAGGTGGAACACAGAACAGAAGATCAAATAATTGTACGAAACATAATACATTTAAATCAGTGAAAAGCCCATAACAGTACCATTATCGTGGTGCCCTTAGAATTAATGCGATTACAATCTAACTTACAGAATTACTTATACTGCACATAATAAATCAATTAGACAGTATTACAATCCAGCTAAAAATGGTCTAGTAACAATAAATGTCTCATCAAAGAAATGGGCTTGAAACTGCCAGGTAAGGAATTCTTAAACAGGTATTGCAAAGACAGTCTTAAATGTAGAATTCTAAAGTTAAAAAGGATAGACAATATAACACATGAATAAATACATTAAACTTAAATTTGTAAGAAAAAGCCGTGTTCTTTTCAAATACGAGTACAATTTCATTATCTTATTTGATGTGGTTCACTTTTTAACCTGACATGTTTATTTTACTATAGCTTTAAATTTAATATGCTTTAAATAACAGCGTAGAATCTAATTATATCCATTTTTTTCCCGAACCCCACGGGTTCCTTTTATTCACTCTTTTACCCTTGCAACAAAAATGGGGGTATTGGTTTTGGGCTTTCTTGCAATCCCAGAGAACTTCCCTGACTCAGCGGGCACAGCTGGTGAAGGTCATACTAGACCAACTGATTGGCGTGTGTGCAATGCCACGAGGAGGATGGTTGTCTACCCTGCAAACGGGGTCATTGTGGGGCCTACCTCCTTGCCAAATGACGCCGCCCGAACAGACAGACATCTGAACTGGGAGGGCTCGTCACCAGGAGCGCCTCGCACAGTCTTATGGGGGCAGCGTTCGCCTTCTGTTATTATATCCAATACAGGGGTGAACGGGTTTATCTAAGAATCCAAAAAAAAAAAAAATGAAGATGGTTTTAAAACTGCGTAATCACGATGTGGTGTGATAGTTATAGATACACCCACAGATAAGTTAATACACTAACTCAAGAGTGTGATAGAATTATAAATTTTTGTTCTACTAACTTTTTGTTGAAAAGAAATGCGAATTACAATTATAGTTACATATATAAGTTCAGTTAGTTTTATGAAAATCAGTCATGGGGAGGAGGATAGTTAATGCTTGTGCTGTTGGGGTGGCCTCATTCAGTCTATATTGACTACACCCCAGGAATTTTATGGAGTATTAGTAACTAAAAGGCCTTTCAAGCTCAAACTTAGGTCTGGTGCGTCTTCTCTCACAACGTCACGTGCCATCAGCTCAAGGTCTTTATATATCCTCTTCATGCCCTATATTTCTGCCTCCAGTTCTCTTCCACAACACGTGTCTTTGTCTTCCTCTACCCCTCTTACCATGGGGTTATCCAGAACACGGACTGCCTGGTAATGCTATCAGTAAGTTTCCCCAGTGTGTGTCCTATACACATCCAGCGTCTTGTCATCAATTCTTTCACTGGCACTTGTCTGGTTCTTGTCATCAGTTCCACGTCAGTGATCTTGTCATACCACTTCAATCCTTCTATTCTACACAAGCATCCATTTATACTACTGGACAAAAGTTAAGGGCCGCCATTCAGTTTAGACAAGGTTTATATAATTCTTCAAACCCTCTGTGGATGGGAAGGAGCGAAGCTCCTGACCGGGTTGGAAGGAAAGTCCTCAGGTTCCCCAGCCTCGCAATGACATGTCATTGGGCCGAAGGGCTGAAAGCCCAAGTGCCGCTGGTTAAGAAAAAAAAAAAATATATATATATATATAATTCTTCGTGAGCAGGGTCGATTTTCCAAATGTCCAGTAGCTTGAAATCTCTCAAGAAGTCTCTGAATGGTAGAGTGGGACACTGCTAAACGTCTTGCAACATGACGAACAGATTGACCATCCTGAATCCATGCCATGGCTCGACCACGGTCTACAGTGCTGAGACTTCTCCTTGGTGGCATGGCTAATGCAGTGATCATTTCGACCACTTGTCATACTGATTTATTGCATACCAACGGTGAACACTCTTTACCGATGATCATTTTCCACGTGCATTCAAATTCAACTCATTTTTTCACCTTTTCAACTAGTGGGCGTGTTGCAAAAACCACGAGTATTTGCAGCAACATTGGCAATTTTCACGTGCGGGTTAAAGTGACCCAGTTTTTGGACATTTAAAAAAAATTAACCTTGTGCACACAGAAATGTATACACATTTCTCTGAGCTCAGTTTTCATGACATTTTCACTTGTCTTTACAGTTTGCCAATCAATTATATAAACCTTGTCTAAACTGAATGGTGGCCCTTAACTTTTGTCCAGGAGTATATGAAAGTCTGTAGTTTATTCGTTGTTGTTTTTGTTGTTAATTAACAGTCAACTAAAGGAAGTAAAATTCAGCCATCTAAGACGGAAGAAGGTTCTCTGGTAGGCAGTGGCGTACTAAGAATGGTGCTGGGGGGGGGGGGGGGGGGGGCTGCCTCGGGAGTAAGCCAGAAGGGGGTGCCTTCGACACCATTTTGATAATACTTATTATTAAAAATTTACTTGCTAATGTATTTCTGTATGAGCGGGGAGGTACCAAAAGAAGCATCCGCCCCGAGTGCCAAATACTTTAAGTACTTTAAGTACGCTCCTGTTGGTAGGGAGCCGCATGACGCAACCTAGAGACAGCCATTAAAGAATCTGGGCTGCTGACTCACCTTTCTCTTCTTGGAAAATCTCCACATTTGGCACTTTGAATGTTGGCACTTTGAATGTTGGCACTTTGAATGTTGGCACTTTGAATGTTGGCACTTTGAATGTTGGCACTTTGAATGTTGGCACTTTGAATGTTGGCACTTTGAATGTTGGCACTTTGAATGTTGGCACTTTGAATGTTCGCACTTTGAATGTTCGCACTTTGAATGTCCGCACTTTGAATGTTGGCACTTTGAATGTTCGCACTTTGAATGTTCGCACTTTGAATGTCCGCACTTTGAATGTTGGCACTTTGAATGTTCGCACTTTGAATGTTCGCACTTTGAATGTTGGCACTTTGAAAGTTGTCACTTTGAACTGATGACGTGATCCACAGAAAGTACTAGTGGAACTGTATAAGAAGAAGACGCTGGCGATGGATAGGATACACACCGAGGAAGTCTATTTATAGCCTTACCTGACAGTCCTTGTTCTGGTATCTCCAGGGTAAGAGAAGAAGAGTCAGACTGAAACCAAAAAAAAAAAAAGCGATGGAGAAGAGAACTGGGAACAAAAATTTAAATGATGAGAATATGGACAAACCTTCAGCTGATGGCACGGGACTTTTCTTAAAAGCCAATTCTCCATAGGGCGCTAAAGGTTGATGAATGAATGAATGAATGAATTAACGATGTTTTGTCTTCAGGATCTTCTTCTTTAACTCTATATGCCGACTTGCGTAGGCAACCATGCGCCTCAGCAGCTTCCTGTCTCCAGTTTAGTTAGACCGTGGTTCTGTGTTGTCTATACACGTTCTTCTTTCTTTTGTTACGCTCCCCATAGAGCTTGAAAGAACCACTATAGCTGGTTCTTAGGCAAGGAGGCTCGTGCCAAAGGACTTCTGGAAGGTGGTTTTTATATCAATTTAATTTACGTTGTGAGGTTACCAGTTTCAACCAGAAACTTCAAACTGGTTTCCTTTTAGAACATGTATGTATAAGCATTGGTACTGTTTTCTCTTCGCCCTCTCCCCCCCCCCCCCCCCCCCCCCCCAATTTTCAAACACACCCCTCCCCCTTTTTCTCGCTATAATGGGTAACAATATTTGGTCACTGCTTTAAACAACAACAGCAAATAAAATAATACTAATAGTACCAGGGTGAAAACGAGTGCCCCTCCAATTCCTTAATTAAAGGCACCGTCTTAAGGTAACTCATCGTATTTTGTAGGTACATGCTGTTCGGTCTTATCTGGATCTGCCGTGCTATAAGTGTGACCGTCATGAAGAGGTTCCCTACTCTCGACCACATCGTGGAAGCGGGTGAGTTCTTGAATGCATGTATGCGTGAGCATCTTTACATAAGTATGTTTGTCACATTGTTTGTGTTTGTATATGCTTTGATTTATGGCCTGATGTAGGCGTTCACATTTATTCATTTTCGTTCACTTTCAGACGTAAACTTGAATATTTAAAAAAAAAAAAAACAATGGTCAGTGTTGCGCACATATTTTGGTGGCACGGATTACGCATACAAATGGAAAATGTATTTATTTGTATGATAAAAATATATTTATCTTTGAATGCACGTTTTTCGGTCTAAAGGGACAGAACTCAGATTAGGCGATGGGTATTCATTCTGTGAGTTATCGCTCCTGGTATCGTTCCTAAAAATCGAACTCAGCGGAGGAATCTAGATTTACTTTGATCTATTCTATGTGTGGTTAGGAATAGATTGTTATTGCTTCAGAATGTCTATGGCCCGAATCTATGTGTAGTTCTTGTCTATGTAGGACGAGTATGTCCTATAGCTTGATATCTTTGTATGTTTATGTCGAACTATTTTTCTTGTACTGTACTTTAGGTGTCAGGTGCTTTTCGGCGGATGAAGATACGTTAGGGAGTTCTTCGGTGATGAAGCCTATGGTGGAAAGTCATGTCTTAAGACCTGCCCAGAGTTTGTGATCTCTTCAATTTATCATGGGGACGAAGATAGTTTCTTCCAGGATTGTTTAGTCTATGAGTTCCCCAGTGGTGATTCAATAACGCCGGGAGAGCGTTTGTGCTTGCTAGTGTATTCCTATGTCAAGGTAAACGTACTTTTGCTGACTTCGTTCATTCCTAGGCTTAAGATGGGCAGACGTTTACATGAACCTACCTATGTCAGTATGTCAGAACGACATATTATCTAGCAGCACGGATTATGTTTCTATACAGCAATTATGAGGACAGATTATGCTGATGCTTGTGGAAACTTTGATATTCAAGAATTGAATCTTTATTGAAGCTTTGTCGTACATCGTTAGGGTGAGCGATGTTTACCAGACGAGAAGCCATTTTGGAATGCTATTTATTGTTGATCATTTACCAGAGAACAGGGATGCTCTTATTATCCGATGATGATCAAGAGATCACACTTATGAAAGGAAAATCTATTCTTGGGTGATTTAACATTCGCTCAGAAGATATTTGCTGAATGCTATTTAAAGAAATCTCCACTAGGGTGCAAGCTACACTTATGCTAAAGGAGGTTCTGTCCAGGAGTCACCGTAAACATTATTGATTAACTGACATGACTAGTCAGTAAAGCCTGATGAAGATTTGTTAAACATTATATATTAACTGACATGATCAGTCAGTAAGGCCTGATGAATATTTAGATGAGATATGGAACTCTGAACGTTTGTATTCTGATGTTCCATTGTGATTGTCCTCCACATGAATGCCAATTTATGATTGTACACCGTGGGTCAACAATATGCTATTGATGTCGACCTGTGTTCCTGTAACTGTACCCATTCTGTCAAGTGTATGCGTCAAATTAAACTATTGAAACGTCTACAGTGGTCTGCATAAGTAACTTCTAGATACGCATGAATGAGTGTTTGAACCTTCAGTCAACTCCACAGAACAGTCACACATTCGCGTATTGACATTTATTACAACACTCATTGTCAACACTGTATTCTTGTCAGGGCCTCATTGTGTCCCAGGACAAGGTGACATGTATACCTGACACTGTGCTCGGTTGTTTGAGTTGACTATTCAGTCCCAGTACATCTTTACAACGTACACTGATAAAACACAGTATACAGCATCCAAGAATAACAGCCTTTATCACTATCAACGTGATCCCAAAAAAAGGGGTTATCAGTCAGTCTGAGGATGTTGATATCTCTGTAGAGTTTTTTCCAGGAATGGTACTGGTGTTTGCCATATGCGTTTCTATGTTGCTCATATGTTCGGCACCTTTTAAGTAGGTGTTCATCAGTCATTTTATCGGTGCCACATTTACACTCATCAGTAGTTCCTTTCTCTAGCTTGTTGAATAGATGGTATCCCAATCTGTTTGTGACCTGTGCGAAGTCTGAAGATTTCCACTTGTTCACTTCTGCTGAGTTGGTAATATGCATCGTTCTTCTGGTGGCCTGGATTCTCTCCTTCTCACTTGCTCTCGTATCTGCTCGTGATTACACATTAACAATTGGTTAACTATTTCTTCATTGAAAGTCAGCCCCTTTTCTGCCCCTGTAATTCCCAAGGTTCTCTACGGAGTTACAGAACGAACAAGCCCACTGCTGCATAAGGCATATCGTAAGAAGCGAATGATATAAGGTGGTGCATGGGACAGGTAACATCTCATCACCGAATATTTTACTACATAAACTGCCGCTACAGGAGCACATAACTGCTTTGGAACAAGGAACCACACAGGGTTTTCTTTATAACTTACACCGTTCGTTACCCTTGGCCTTTCGGAGAATCAAAGGACTTCTTTATCTTATTATCAGATATATTCAGTCTCTCTTATTCGTTACCTTTGACCTTTCGGTGAATCAAAAGACTTCTTCATCCTTATTACCAGATATATTCAGTCTCTCTGTTTGCTCTTATGTTGATGTTCGCTGTGTGTTTTATGATCGTTCAATTTTTTACAGTGTAGTTTGCACCCACAAGTACTACCTACAGCAGAAGTCGGCAACTGATCGATCTTGATCTACTTGATCTACGGGTAGATCACAAGATATCATTTGGTAGAATTTTTAACTGAGGTGAATTTCGCACCAGCACTCTCCCACTGGTACTTAATAGTGCGGTTGTCGCATGTCTAAATGTACTTTCACATTTCCAGTGAAAAACCCACAAATTAACTTACTAAAATTCACTCTATTCGTGAACTGTACAAGATAGAAAGTGATCTTTTGTTTGAAGTGGAGTTAACTTTCGGTAAACTATTTAGTTTTAATTTTCCATGGCTCTCATGATGGGATTATTGAAAGTAGATCATGCGGCAGAGATAAAAGTTGCATGTAGGGTGGATTTATTCAAAATTTCAGATATTCGGAAAACTTAAAATATACATTAATTTATCAAGGCAAATATTTTGGATAGCTCAGTGTTTTTAAAGTAGATCATTACAGCTCCTGAGTTGCCGCACCTTATCTACAGTCTATGGGGCAGACATGTAAAAAAAAGGCATGGATCTTTATTTCTGCACTCTGATAATATAAACATAAAAATGTTATGCGTTCTTTCATTTTACCTTCTTTATTTTCCAGAAGCTTCCAGTTAGCACGTTCTCGCGAGTTTCACATTCTGTTGACAGTTTGTACATGAATTCATTGATTATTCCTCTGATCTTCAGGTCTCTGGTACTGACAGTATTCGATTCCCTTTATAAAAATGAAATTATTTCTTAAGGTCGTGAACACTTGAGTACACACGTAGTTAGGGTTAGTCAAAATTATGGAAACATAAGATAGCATGTCTGCAGTGACGAATGATGACAAGGAGTTTCCAAAGTTTCTTCACTAGGACAAAGCACAACCACCCACAAAGATTTGTGTGTCCATACTTGCATGGGTCATCAGTTACAAGGGCACTGGATAAGCAGACTTGATCATGTTAAGTTACCGCCTTGGTCCCCAGAACATATTCACGTTGACGCTTGAAAGTGAACGAAGAAGATGGAAAGAAATGTTGATTCTTACTGCTGGGTACATTTAAAAACTATGATTTATAGTACTCCACACAATGTAAATGATGAACAAAACGAGACTATTCCACGCCTGTTCCAATATTCAGTCGAAAGTCCGAGACGCCTGCGAGTGTTCATTAAACAAGATGGACGTCACATTAAACATATCCTAAACAAGATGGACGTCACATTAAACATATCCGGTGATGAGAGCTTACTCTATTTCCTGACATAAGACTTGCCTTGCATAATAGTATCCTCATAATACAACTGAATTTTTGTTGGATGTGTCCAGGGTTCATCACCAAAGAAGAAAAGGTCCTATTTGAGAACACGGAGTGCAAGTACCAAAAGTTCTTCGTTCCCATAACGTGGGCTAACCAGGTGTTAGTCACTGCACGCCGAGAGGGTAAGATCGATACTGACTTTGGTCTCAGGATGATTTTGCAGGTATGGTGATGCTGAAGATTATAAAGTTCTAACTTATGATGCTGAAGATTATAAAGTTCTAACTTATGTTGATGAATATTATAAAGTTCTAACTTATGATGCTACAGATTATTAAAGTTATAACTTATGATGCTGACGATTATACAGTTCTAACTTATGATGATGAAGATTATAAAGATCTAACTTATGATGAAGATTATAAAGTTCTAATTTATGATGCTGGAGATTATACAGTTCTAACTTATGATGATGAAGATTAAAAAGTTCTAGCTTATGATGCTGAAGATTATAAAGTTCTAACTTATGATGATGAAGATTAAAAAGTTCTAATTTATGATGCTGAAAATTATAAAGGTCTAACTTATGATGCTGACGATTATAAAGTTCTAACTTGTAATGATGAAAATTATAAAGTTCTAACTTATGATTATGAAGCTTATAAAGTTCTAACTTATGATGATGAAGATTATAAAGTTCTAACTTTAACGTAGGGGTTTTATGAACTCGTGGAAATGTAACTCTATCTACCCCACGAGCCATTAGACGAGCCACCTCATGTTACATTATTCTCCGAGGGGCCGCCTAGAACGACAGTTGTAGTCTTTCATTATGCTAGAATTTTTGTCATCATCACCACCTTTCAGCTCCCTTAAGGAGCGTAGACCTTCAACAAACTTATACCAAGTCTTCCTGTCCCGTGTCATCCGCTCAGGGTTTTCCATGTCTTCTTCAAGCCCTTCATGTCTGTCTCCTAGCTTCTTCTCCATGCGTTCCTTGGTCTCCCTCTGTCCTCTTTTACCATGGGCATTCCAGAACAAGGACTGCCTGGTAATGCTATCACTAGATTTCCTCAATGTGTGTCATATCCATCTCCCATCTTCTCATCTTTTGTTCCACTGGCACTTGTCTGGTTCTTGTCATCTGTTCCATATTTGTGATCTTGTCATTCCATTTAAAAAGCCAGATCCAAACCTCAGAAATGAGGTATCTGAGGAAGGTGGTTGAAGTAACAAGAAGAGACATGGTCCGCAACCAGACGATACGTCAAGGCCTAAAATCCCACCCGCTGCAGACCCAAATAGAACAGTCCCAACTAAGATGGTTTGGCCATGTCTGCAGAATGGGAGAAGATCGGCTACCACGACAAGCATGGGAAACAAAGAGCCAGGGATCCAGACCTCCAGGACGACCCAGAGTCCGCTGGGAGGACAACATTAGACAATCTTTGAAGGACCGAGGACTAGAATGGAACCAGGCCAGGAAGAAGACAGCTGATAGAATAGTCTGGCGCTCTCTCTTCCAAACCTCTACACCTCACGGTAGAAGAGGAACGACTAAGTAAGTAAGTAAGTCATTCCATTTAAATCATTATATTCTACGCAAGCATCAATTTATAAAAGTCTGTAGCGTTTTGGTTGTTGTTTTTGTTGATCTCCATATATCAGAGCCATACAATAGGACTACCTTGACATTAGAATTGAATTGTCTGATTTTTTTTATTGAACTTGATTTCTTTTGATCTCCATATATTTCCCAATGCAA
Source organism: Oreohelix idahoensis (assembly GCA_024509875.1). Taxonomy (NCBI): domain Eukaryota; kingdom Metazoa; phylum Mollusca; class Gastropoda; order Stylommatophora; family Oreohelicidae; genus Oreohelix; species Oreohelix idahoensis. The sequence continues at coordinate 273,294 of JAMPIV010000146.1, forward strand.
TGAAAGCTCCTCTAGCCTTATGTATTCTTATTGTTACATTATTCTCCAACCACATCACCCCCTAGTGTGCCGTAGGGTCAAGTAAATATGGGACTAACACCATTGTTAAGGATCTTTTTGCGCATCATATGGGTCGATATCTTTGATACCATATGATGCACAAAAAGACACGATTGAGTTCGAATTTTATGCGCGACAACGCAAGTGACGTGCGAATGTTTTGAATAGCTACTGGATTCTTTTGTGTTGATATGTGTCCAGTGGACGGCTATATACAGTTCGGAGAGTGTATTTGAATATTATGTCTGATCGGACCTACAATAGAAGTTATATGCTTTTCAAAGTGGAATGAATTGACATGCAAGAAATATATGATTCAAATTTATTACTAATAAATATTTGCCGTCTGGACCTGATGAAAGTGATACAGAACTGTGGTTATGAAATGTATATTATAAATATGTGGAACCCATGAAATACTGATCAAGGATTAATTGTATGTCTTCGTAATAAATTGATACGAAACGAATGATACGCCACGTTTTGAGAATTAAATCGTTCGGTTGCTGTTGAACTTGAATGTTCCCTAACTGATCATGTTGAGCCATTACCCCTACCCTCAAAGAGTTGGAAGGTCTTCAGTCTAAAGAAAAAGACCACCGTAACAACCATATTCCAAATATGATTCAATTGGCTTGTAATGAGATTCTTTACCTCCTTTATCCATTCCCCGAAAGACTGCCTAGTACGTCCGTTTGCTTATCTTCTGATTTCACTAGGCTTGCATTTTACTCGATATAAAACAAACTTAACTGCTGCATTTAAGACTTACAACGATTCAAAGTATTTTTTTATAACATTTGTCAGCTCCCCAGGGGGAAAAATTGTATCCATTTGAGCCCTCAATAAACCACTGAAACCTAAGAACGACCTGGGACAGAAAGGGTTAAAAATATACAAAGAGTCAAGTCAGTCAGTTGGTGCAGGCTGAAGAATGTTTTGAAATATGTACTACAGGTTAAAATCTGAAGAGTTCCCATGACGTATGCACTACTACCACGAGGCGAACATTGTAGAGTTAACATCACTTTTATTTTTTATTGTCTGTATCCATTATATATATATTTTTTTACATTATTATCTGTAGCCCTTAGCAGATTTCCGGGACAGATGTTCGCTGTGTTTTGTGTTCGACTGGATCACTGTACCTCTGGTCTATACTCAGGTTAGTTGTATGAGTTAGTCTATAGTTTGTCTATACTCAGGTTAGTTGTATGAGTTAGTCTGTAGTTTGTCTATACTCTGGTTAGTTGTGTGAGTTAGTCTGTAGTTTGTCTATACTGAGTATAGTTGTATGAGTTAGTGTGTAGTTTATCAAAACTCAGGTTACTTGTTTGAGTTAGCTGTAGTTTGTCTATTTTCCGGTTAGTAGTATGAGTTAGTCTGTAGTTTATCAATACTCAGGTTAGTTGTATAAGTTAGTCTCTAGTTTATCTATTCTCAAGTTAGCTGTATAAGTTAGTCTGCAGTTTGTCTATACTCAGGGTAGCTGTATGAGTTAGATATAGTTTGTCTATACTCAGGTTAGTTGTATGAGTTAGTCTGTAGTTTGTCTATACTCTGGTTAGTTGTGTGAGTTAGTCTGTAGTTTGTCTATACTGAGTATAGTTGTATGAGTTAGTCTGTAGTTTATCTAAACTCACGTTACTTGTTTGAGTTAGCTGTAGTTTGTCTATTTTCCGGTTAGTAGTATGAGTTAGTCTGTAGTTTATCAATACTCAGGTTAGTTGTATAAGTTAGTCTCTAGTTTGGGGGTGTTGGGAAGTCAGGTATTGGTAGTACCTCTGGTGAAGGAGCTGTCATGCCCTTTTTAGGGCAGCTCAGCCACCTTTGGTCCAAACCTGGCATCCAGCTCTCACCTGTGGCTCCTCGTAGCTGTCAGCATGCGACAGCGGCCACCCACGGACAACGGCTTTGACAGGCCGGCTAAACTAGGTGAGGGTAGCCGAATGCTTATAAACCTTCGGTGAGTTAGGGTCTGCCTACCCATGCATGCGAAGACTGGATTCGATAGACTGCGCGGAAGAAACCACCTGTTGGTTCAACGGGCATGACGGCGATTACCAGCAACGCGCTGTGGAGCGTAAGGAGCACGGCGAGGCACGTAGAAAGCCCTGGTCATCCACTGCACCTGACTTCATCTCCAGTCGTCTTGACTTGTCTTGCCACTGGATTGAGATGGACCCAGGCGAGAGAGTGAGGTCGACGAATTGCGCAACTCTTCCTCACTTTAATCCAAATCACCGCGCAAGTCACTCTTTCATCCATTCATCCATTCACTCACAACAAGTCCTGTGGCGATGGGCGAGCGGCGAAGCGGCAGGCGTGGGTACGCTGGCAGTCGTAGTCGCAGACCTACACACAGGCGGCTCAGGCCATATGGTCGTCTTCCACTGATCGGAGCAGCAGTGGGATTCGGCAGCCCCCTGAGTGTCTGAGCAGCCCTCTTTAGGAAAGCACTGCTCACCTCCATGGCATGAGGAAGGGGTTAGAAAAGGTGCCCTAAACATTGCCTGCTTCACCATTACCTAACCAGCTTACCGCGGTTGGTGGGTACCCTACTTCGGCGGTCGACATATAAGAAAAAGAAAGGACAGATTTTTCCCCCTCATTCTAGGCGCATGGAATGTGCGCACTTTACTTGACAAAGACTTTAACGCAAACAGACCTGAGAGACGAACTGCCCTGATTGGGAGAGAACTGGCCAGGTACAACATTGACATAGCAGCACTGAGTGAAACTCGACTTGCAGGCGAGGGCCAACTTTGCGAAAAGGGTGCAGGTTATACATTCTTTTGGAGCGGAAGAGGAACTGAAGAAAGACGAGAAGCAGGGGTTGGATTTGCAATCAAAACAGCAATTGTCAGCAAGTTAGCGGGGCCCCCAAAGGGAATAAATGACCGACTCATGACGGTCAAGATCCCTCTGTTCTATGGAAGAAAACATGCCACCATCATTAGCGCGTATGCACCAACTATGACAAACCAGGATGATGTCAAGGATAAGTTTTACGAAGAACTACATGCAGTCATTGCATCAGTTCCTAAAGCAGATAAGCTCATCATTCTTGGTGACTTTAATGCAAGAGTAGGCTCAGATAACATCTCCTGGAATGGCACTATTGGTAGGTACGGCGTGGGTCGCTGTAACAGTAATGGACTTCGTCTCCTCCAGACTTGCGCAGAACATGACCTCCTTGTCACCAACACCATTTTTCGACTTCCTACCCGCAACAGGACCTCCTGGATGCACCCTCGCTCAAAGCATTGGCACCTAATTGACTATGTAATTGTTAGGAAGAAGGACAGGCAAGATGTCCGGGTGACCAAGTCCATGTGTGGTGCCGAATGCTGGACTGATCATCGCCTCATTGTATCTAAACTTAAAATTCGTATCCAACCAGCCAGGCGCCCTCAGGGGAAGAAAACTCAAAAGAGGCTGGATGTCACCAAACTAAAGAAGACAAAAATCAAAGTCATTTACTGACACCTTAGAAGACCGTCTCAAATCTATTTCGCTAGACGGCCAAAGTATGGAAACAAATTGGGCAGCCCTAAGTGAGCAGATCTACAACACTGCTACAGAGGTCCTGGGTCCTTCCATCAAGAAACAAAATGACTGGTTTGATGAGAACTCAGATGATATAAAGCAGATGTTGGCTGAGAAACACCATCTCCATAAAGCATATTTAAATGATCCAAAATCTACATCCAAGAAAGACGCTTTCAACAACATGCGTAGAATCGTCCAACATAAACTACGCCAGATGCGGGATTCATGGCTGAGTAATAAAGCAGATGAGATCCAAGGCTTTGCTGACAGCCATGACTTGACAAACTTTTACCTTGCACTCAAAGCGGTCTATGGTCCAACATCATCAGGATCATTTCCCCTCCTTAATGCAGATGGAAAAACACTAATTACAGACAAGGAAAAAATTCTCCAACGCTGGGCTGAACATTTTAATAATATCTTGAACCAGCCATCATCTATTAACGACGAAGCCATCATCCGTCTGCCCCAAATTCCTATAAATGAAGCATTAGATGATGTACCAACTCTGGAGGAAACTAAAAAAGCGATTCGTCAACTGTCTAGTGGAAAGGCCCCTGGCTCCGATTCAATTCCTGTTGAGGTTTATAAAGATGGCGGTGCAGCTCTGATAGAGAAACTTCATATGATCTTCCAGCAAATGTGGCAGAGTGAAACCATCCCACACGATCTCAAAGATGCCTCAATTATACATCTATATAAACGTAAAGGTAATCGCCAAGACTGCAACAATCATCGAGGCATCTCTCTTTTATCAATTGCTGGGAAGATATTCGCCAGAATCCTTTTGAATCGCCTTACGGCTCATCTTGACAAAGGTCTTTTACCTGAAAGTCAGTGTGGATTCCGGAAAGAACGTGGAACCACAGATATGGTGTTCGCTGCAAGACAGCTACAAGAAAAATGCCAAGAACAGCACTGTGACCTGTACACAGCTTTCATCGACTTGACAAAGGCGTTCGACACGGTCAGTAGAGAGGGTCTATGGAAGATCATGGCAAAATACGGCTGCCCAAAGAAATTTATCACAATAGTGCAGCAACTGCATGATGGAATGCAGGCTAGAGTTCAGGAAAACGGTGAGCTATCAGAGCCTTTCCCCGTCTCAAATGGAGTTAAACAAGGGTGCGTACTTGCACCGACTCTGTTCAGTATCATGTTTTCTGCTATGCTGACTGATGCTTTTAGAGACGGGACACAGGAATCGACATTAGTTATCGTATTGATGGAAAATTGTTTAACCTTAGGAGGCTTCAAGCAAAAACCAAGGTCAAATCACACACCATCAGAGATCTTCTGTTTGCTGATGATTGTGCCCTCAATGCTGGCTCAGAGGCTGATCTGCAGCATAGTGTGGATAGATTCTCTGAAGCCTGCGCCAACTTTGGGCTTACCATCAACACGAAGAAAACAGAAATCATGTACCAACCAGCTCCTGGCACAGTTTATACTGAGCCAGTCATCAAGGTTAATGGTGAGAAACTGAATGTTGTGAACAGATTCACATACCTTGGTAGCACACTATCCCAGAACATTGTCATTGATGATGAGGTGAACACCAGGATCTCCAAAGCCAGCAGCACATTTGGCAGACTATACACCAACGTTTGGCATCGAAGTGGCATTAGTCTACAGACAAAGCTGAAGGTGTACAGAGCTGCGGTGCTTCCAGTGCTGCTATATGCATGTGAAACATGGACTGTATACAGGCGCCACGTAAAGAAGCTAAACCACTTCCATACAGTCTGTCTCAGGAAGATAATGAACATCAAATGGCAAGACAAGATCCCGGATACCGCCGTTCTTGACAGAGCTGGTATCCCTAGTATTGATACTATTCTGATGCAGTCACAAATTCGCTGGGCAGGTCATGTAGTCCGCATGCCAGACCATCGACTGCCAAAGATACTCTTTTATGGTGAGATGCAGAAGGGTAAACGCTCCCATGGTGACCAAAAGAAGCGCTTCAAAGACACGTTAAAGACGTCATTGAAAACCTTTGACATAAACCCAGACACATGGGAAGCTGCTGCGCAAGACCGAACTGCTTGGCGCACATCTCTTCGTAAAGGTGCAGCAGCATGCGAATCATCCAGAAGAGCAGCAGCGGAACAGCGGAGACAAGCTAGAAAGGACCGTGAAATAAAACCTTCACATGAAGCAAACATTCCCTGCCCACACTGTCCAAGATCTTTCCAGGCCCGCATCGGGCTCTTCAGTCACCTTCGTACCCATAGACTAACCTAACATATTCTTAAATAATTGGATGAACAGAGTGGTCTTCATCACCCGTGATGGACGAACAACCAGTCTCTAGTTTATCTATTCTCAAGTTAGCTGTATAAGTTAGTCTGCTGTTTGTCTATACTCAGGGTAGCTGTATGAGTTAGATATAGTTTATCAATACTCAGGTTAGCTGTATGAGCTATTCTGTAGTTTATCTATACTCAGGTTAGTTGTATGAGTTAGTTTGTAGTTTATCTATACACAGGTTAGTTGTATGAGTTAGATATAGTTTATCTATACTCAGGTTAGTTGTATGAGTTAGTCTGTAATTTATCTATCCTCAGGTTAATTGTATGAATTCGTCTGTAGTTTGTCTATACTCAAGTTGGTTGTATGAGTTAGTCTGTAGTTTGTCTATCTTCAGGTTATTGTATCAGTTAGTCTGTAGTTTATCTAAACTCAGATTAGGTGTATGAGTTAGATATAGTTTATCTATACTCAGGTTGTATGAGTTAGATGTAGTTTATCTATACCTGGGTTAGTTGTATGGGTTAGATATAGTTAATCTATACTAAGGTTAGTTGTATGAGTTAGATATAGTTTATTTATACTCAGGTTAGTTGTGTGAGTCTGTAGTTTATCTATCTTCAGGTTAGTTGTATGAGTTATTCTGTAGTTTGTCTATCTTCAGGCTAGTTGTATGAGTTATTCTGTAGTTTATCTACCTTCAGGTTACTTGTATGAGTTAGTCTGTAGTGTAACTATATTTAGGTTAGCTGTATGAGTTATATGTAGTTTTTCGATACTCGGGTTAGTTGTATGACTTAGATATAGTTTATCGATACTAGGATTTATTTATTGTTTAAATATATACTGAAGCACATTAAAAACGCACCACTATTATATATACTGATGTCGAGAAGCACGGGAGCAGCGCTTGCGTAATGGCTTCGGCGTTGTACTGGCGACCAGGTGTTCATGGTTCAAACCCGGGCGTCAGCGTTTGAAGAAATGTTTACGGCCGAAAATTTGACTGAATAGCCTGAACGGCTCCTGTGATAAACCCTCTGTGGATGGGAAGGAGCGAAGCTCCTGACCGGGTTGGAAGGAAAGTCCTCAGGTTCCCCAGCCTCGCAATGACATGTCATTGGGCCGTAGGGCTGAAAGCCCAAGTGCCGCTGGTTAAGGGGAAAAAAATGTCGAGAAGCTGGAAAAAAAAGTGTGGGAATGGATTTTCCCCGTGTTTGTCATGAGGTAGAGAGCGAATGGCTGGTGGAATGGAAAGTGCATGATTCAACCCACGGGTTTGTGTACAGACTACATGAAAACAATGAAAGTTACACGTGCAACACGAATCCAAACAGCTATGACCCTGAAAATGTGTACGCGTTGTGGCAGTATACTCGGTATAAAAAGGCCGTTGAGACAAAACACCCAGTACATGTGCTTGAAATGCCACGACAATCTGAAAACGACCGCCAACGAGCCATTGGTATGTTGGAGACCGGAATGAGCTCGCGGGCCATTGCCAGAAGGATGAATTGCCACCACAGCACTATTGTACGTCTCAATGAACGTTACGGAACCACTGGCAGTGCCCGGGATAGACTTCGGAGTGGCCAACCACGAGTTACTACCCCTGCGCAAGATCGTCATATTGTGCTGAGTCACCTAATGAATCGTTCTCTCCCGGCAAGTCAAACAGCAAGAGCAATAGTGGGTAGACGTGGGCAAGTCTCTCGAATGACAGTCATACGACGACTCAGAGATTCAGGCCTTACTGCAAGACGACCTTATGTTGGGCCAAACTTGACTCACAGACATCGTCAGCAGCGCCTGCAATGGGCAGAGCAACATGTCAGATGGACTAGACTGCAGTGGAATGCTGTCCTATTCACAAACGAGAGCATATTCAACATGTCCTTTGCTGATGGACGTATGCGGATTTGGCGACGGTGTGGAGAGCGCTTTGCAGATTGCTGTGTTCGTCAGCACAACCGATTTGGAGGTGGCAGTATTCACATTTGGGGAGGATTCAGTTTTCACCATCGCTTGCCTCTTCACGTCTTCCGTGGAAATGTTAATGCTGTGACATATCGAGATGAGGTTCTGGATGCATTGGTTGCTCCTGCGTTCACAAATTATCCAGACTTGCAGCTTCTCCAGCAGGATAACGCACGTGCGCACACCACATTCATTACGCAGCAATATCTACAGCAGCTTTTACCAACGGGCTGATCACCTGTTTGCCAGTCACTTCGATTACGGAAACAACAGCAAATGGATTGATTTGCCGTTGCCCTAAAGACGCCAATAGGCGTGATGGGAAACAATTTCAAAGAAAACCTATCTGCTGTTGCCCTAAGACGCCACTAGGCGTAATGGCCACTGACTGCTTTGACGGTCGGTGGCTAAGGACGGAAGAAGAAGAAGATCTACAGCAGCAGAACATTGTGACGATTGATTGGCCTGCCCTATCACCAGACATGTCCCCTATAGAACATCTGTGGGACGAGCTTGGACGCAGAGTCTACAGGCAAGGTTCTCCAGCTAATCTGCAACAGCTCGAAGCTGCTCTTACACATGAATGGGACTTGATTCCCCGGAATTTCCTTCAGAGACTTGTGCGTTCCATGCGGAGCCGCTGCCAAGTTGGTTTGCAAGCACACGGTGGACATACCAGATACTGAGGATAGTGTGAATGAATTTTTTTATTGGTTGCATTTTTGGTTTTCTCCCTTGCCTGCACAGAATGCAATGAATTTCATAACAATCAAATGTACAAATTAATGACCAGCATGGATTCATAGGAAAATGAATAAAGATTCCAAATATGTAAACTTGTAAACACTTATATTTACATTTCACACTTTGTTCCTGGATTATACAGGTGGTGCGTTTTTAATGTGCTTCAGTATAGTTTATCTATACACGGGTTAGTTTTTGGCTTATATATAATTTATCAATACTTGGGCTAGTTTATGTCTTAGATGTAGTTTGTCTATATTCGGGATTAGCTTGTGAGTTGAATATCAGGTGTAGTATTTTGGATCTTGTAGATGTCTATAATTCAGTTTTTTTTTTAAATAGATTGCATACTTATGAAGGATGTCCTTAATGGTTAGCAAAATACGAGGAAAAAACATTTAGTTAAAAGGATGGTCCCATCATTTCCTCGAAGCACATCCTACCAATCTCAAAATGTGTTTATTGTGACCATTATGGAAGCGGAAACACACACAACAGGTTGAGGTACCATCTATATCACAAGTACAGGATTGGTCCAACAGATCTCTGCTCCTGTGGCACGAACCCCATGGCAGCTGAACACGTGCTCCAGTCCTGCCCACCTTACAGCAGTGAACGGAGTTGCATATGGCAACAACCCACTTCTCTCTGCGAAAAACTGTCATGAACCTTGAGCTGACTACTACTGTCTTTATTAGAGTCAATAATGTAGAAGTCTGGGGGCGAACAAAGAAGAAGAAGAAAATGTACTTTGAAAGCAAAGAGTATCTGTTGGTCAGATTACCTACCGCGGTAAAGTAATATTTATATATGTATGTAGTACTGTTGTAATGTAATATGTATATAAATATGTAATACGTTGTAATGTAATAGTATACATGTGCAGTGATACTTTCCTTTCTTTCACCACCTCCTCTTCACCCGTGAACTTATACAGGTGGTCACGTTTGCTGTGTACTCCTACTTCGCCGTCAGTCTGTTTGGCCAGCAGTACCTGGATCCCTCCAAGAAATACAAGGGATTCGAACAGGACTTCTACATCCCTGGCTTCAGCATTCTTCAGTTCTTGTTTTATATGGGTTGGATGAAGGTCAGGGCCGTTGTTTGTGTTCTCGTTATATTTTTGTTCTTGCTTTCTATTATCTTTTCGTTTTTCTTTTCCCTTTGGCAGTGGCGTAGCTAAGAGGAGGGGAGACTTGTGGAATTAGCACCGAATGGCACATGCCACGAGGGGTCACAACATGGCCGTTAACTTTGATGTTAACTGTCACTACACCACATGTGTTTTTGTCACATGCAGTACTCGGGAAAAGTAGGATTGCAATCTATCTATCTATCTATCTATCTATCTATCTATCTATCTATCTATCTATCTATCTATCTATCTATCTATCTATCTATCTATCTATCTATCTATCTATCCTCTCGCAGCACAGTTACCGGGTTCCAGGATCAAAACCTGGTGGCATCACACGACAGTCTACCTAGCTGTAAAAAGGTACTTGCTCATGTTAGGAAGGGCAATGGCAACGAGCAAGGGAACTGGTCACCCGACCTCATAAAGCTAGACCTAGTTTGGTGAAGTCTCTAATACTTCACTCCCCTGCGTCAGTTTCCGCTAAAGGACCACTTTACCTTATACAATTGTCATGAAATATTCTAATCCACATATATAAATTATTAGGTAAATATGAAGCCTAACAAATAAAATTAATAAAGAGAAGAGCAATGGTAAAATAACAGTGCTGTCACAAAGAATGTACTCGAAATCCCCCTTGTTTTCTGCTTCGTCTGCAAATTGTAACGCTTTCACGTTGATATAAAAGCTTACTGTATTATTACCCGCCTTCTTCAATGAAACGTGAGGGGAGGGCTGAAAATCAGGAACGCATGCATCACGCGTGTAAGTCTACATGCACTAATTTTTTTTCAGACGGACAGTGATAAAATACACTACCCTTTCCCAGAGTTAGGTTTATAAATAAAAAAAAACTCTTATTAGAAAAGATAACATTAGATGGGTTTACGGTTGAGAACATAACAGTACCCAGACAGCACATCTTCGAAACAGGAGGTAGAAGAAATTGCATATTTTGAATGCAGCCACGTAGCTCCTTTAAATTTGTATTTTTTGGGTTCCTTAGGGCTTGCTGACAAATAATATGTAAAACGTTACGCAAATAGTCCAGGAATTAATAAATTATACCCAAAATAAAATATTGGGGGTGCCTGACAGCATAAAATCATTTCTGCTCATAAGATTTTTTTTTAACGTGTTTGAAAAAAATTTACGTTACAGAAATAGCCTACCATGTAAACTCCAAATTGATTGGAGCGCAACAAATGAAAGCCTAACCACGATTGGTCGGGCTATAAATACTATCTTGGTTGTTAGGGGAAACGGGGAAAGGTAACATTTTTTCAAACACTTGTCGAAACGGGGCTCATTGGTCAGACTCGCTGATATACACACTTGGGAGCGTTAGTTCGAAACCACTTGTTTAAAATAGCTTGATAAAGCATCAGTGCGTTGAAGCCAGCTTATATTTTGCTCAATAAAAGCCTGGAAGATAAGCAGATGGGAATTTGTGCCAGTTTGTGCCAGAATTCATTGCTAATCAACGTATCTGTGTTTATTCGTATGAATTGTGGTAAGCTTGAACCATTCAATATCTTTTAATGAAAATTGAATGTGAATTGTTGATTTATGCCTGTATATATATGTGTAGTTCAGTGGCCAACGTGAGGTAAAGCCTGTAATGCTCCAGCCTGAACAGAGGGTGTCGGAGAGAAGTAAAACGGCATGGAATGGCCAAACAGTACACTGACACCTGGATGATTGACTAGAAAGAAATAATGCTGGAAGTGCAGAGGCGTAGTAACCATTAAGAAGGGTAATACTGGAATAAAGTATTTCAAATGAAGCTGACAGTTGGCCTAATGCTCTGAACTCAATGTTTGTGCTGTGTTGTGATCAATGTAACAAGAGAGTTTAAGTTAGTTATGAAGTAGAAGGTACATCCTTCTTGATTTCAGGGACAGTGGTCTTGATGGTACTGAGCAGCACCTGGTCAGAGCTTTGCTGAATCCAGAGTCGGACAGCATACTCCTTGGTCTTTTTAGCTATCAGTGAGGTGTCTCCTGAGCCCAGAGGAGAATTCGAGCAGAGGAGTCCTTTCCTGCCGCCATCACGCCAGATAAGCGAATTGGCCAGCTGAGCTCAACATTATATCCCCTCATCTTGAAATGACTTAGTAAAAATAATATTAAGAGGGGAAATTAATTGTCTTAATATCAGGAACTGAGAACATCTCCAATACTAATTTCCTTAAGACAAACTATTGAAGTCATGATGACAACTACCAACAGAGCTTGAACAAAACCAAACCAGTATTACCTCATACTACCATTACACAACTGACACACATAGGATATTTGTAATAATATATGTCACTACCAGATTCATATTAATACATTCTGTACATAACTTGTAATTAAAATTGATTGTGATTCCTGGTTCCTTTGTATTTGAATCAGGACACAAATACATTATTAACAGCACTGAATACATATTGTTATTTGAAACGTTACGAGTGACTTCTTTAAGATATTCTCATAGAGTGTTATATGTATGTGAGTGTCACAGTGTTGTTAAGAGTAGTGGATTAAATTAAATTGTTTATATGTCTGTTGTTGTGACTTACACTTCACCATACTCATACCCTAGACACATAACGTAGCATCACACTATTCCAGAATAATTCTGACTGAGATATATAGATATGTGGTAGCAAGTAAGGTTATCTATAATACACTACTCTTAATAGATATAGATACCTTCACAGCTGATCTCAGTCAGTACACTAAGTTCCCTATAAGTATTTATAACATCCCACTTCACCACATATATTGGGGTCTCGCTCTTGGGATTTTGAATCTTTAACTATTAAAAATATTGGGGGTAATTCACTTCAGGGAATATAAGAATTAAAAGGTATCCTTGGGTGGAATTAAATAAGGTTGAGCTCACGGTGCCTGTGTTGTCCATTAGATATATAGTTAGAAATTGAATTGTTGGGTAGACATTATAAAAATTTACCTGATAGACAATGGCGGACCTGGCCAAATTTCGATCTGCTGCGGTTCAGACTGCAAAAGAGTTAGGATTAGATGGGCAAGTTATGGTTGCCTATGTCACAACGGAATGTGACAAATTTATTGAACGCGAAGAAAGAAGATTAGAAAAAGAAGCCGAAAGAAGGTTAGAGGCTGAAAGGGAAATTAAGAAGAGGTTGCAAGCTGAGGCTGAGACTAAGAGGTTGCAGATTGAGGCTGACAAAGAGGCTAAGAAATTGGAAGCAGAAAGAGAAGACAAAAGATTAGCTGCAGAAAGAGAAGAGAAGAAATTAGCTGCAGAAAGAGAAGAGAAGAGATTAGCTGCAGAGAGGGAAGCAGAAAAGGAGGAGAAGAGATTACAAAGGGAACATGAGTTACGACTAAGGGAGTTTGAGTTTCAAGGCCATGCTCCTGAAAATGGTGCCAGTCCCTTTGCCTCTGATGCTACGGTTACTCAGGGAGCCTCGACCTCAGCTATGAACTTTCATTTAGATCATTTTGTTGAGAAAGACGATGATATTGAGAGCTATATAAATAGGTACGAACTATTAGCTACCACGTATGGGTTAGAGAGAGAAAGGTGGAGCTTAAAGTTATCTCAGGGACTTCGTGGGGCAGCTTATGAAGTTTTTGCAAAAATGAGCAGAGGTGATCAGGAAAATTATGACATGCTAAAGCAGGCTCTTTTGTTAAGGTATGAAAAGAATGCAGAGTTTTACAGGAAAAAATTTAGGAATGCTAAACTACTGTCAGGTGAAACCTATCACCAGTTCTCTGCACGAATCGAGACATACTTGGAGAAATGGACTTCTCTGGGGAAAACCCAAGATCTTAAGGAAATGGTCCTTATAGAGCAACTAAGAGAGTCCATGGCTCCAGACCTGAGAAAGTTTCTCATGGAACAAGGTGCAGAGAGGCTGGGTGAGTTGCTAAATGTTGCTGAAAGGTATCAAGCAGCTCAAGCAGAGGTAACAGGTAATAAAAAGAAACAGGTGGATAACTTTAGGGCACCACAGAACTTTAATAAATTTGATCCTAGGGATCAAAATAAAGGTAAGCACCAATTTGATAGGCCACGGTATGAAAATAAAAATAAATTCCCACAATTCGATGAAAGGAAATATAATAATGAAAGAAAATCTTTCAACCAAGGAAAAAGGTGGTGTAAAAATTGTCAGATGGACAATCATGACACTGACCGTTGCAGAAGGAAACCTGTGTATATGGCAACCCTTCAGGTCAGGTCGACCTCAAGACAGGAGGAGGATATTATGTTAGATACCACTCCAGAAGAGATGAGGAAGGCACAGGCTGGGGATAAAACACTCAAGCCTTGTTTCAGAAAATTGTCAACTTGTCATACAACTCCAGGCAAGGGAGAGATTTACATGAAAAACAAGTTGATGTATAGGAAGGCCGGAACTAGATCCCATGGTCACGGACAGCTGGTTCTTCCAAAAAGATACAGGACAGAATTAATAAGGAGCCTACATGTGAAACCAGATGGGGACCATGAGAAAATAGGTACCATCATTCAAAAGGTGGCTCACAATTATTATTGGCCCAAAGCAAGATGGGACATTGAAAATTTTGTAGAAAGGTGTAGCATAGCACATGAGGGAACACCCACAAGTGGGAACATGGATCAGGACCTGGACACGCCACGGGGCAAAATTAGGCCTGATAATAAAAAGAAAATAGATTTGATAAAGTGGACCAAATGGAATGGGAAGCCCCTTTTCACGGACAAGCTTCACTTAACTGTTTTACAATGGCCACTATGCGGAGAGTGCAAAAGATGTCTTACCCCAGGATAAGCCGACAATCCCTCAATCGGACTTAAACAAACTGGAGGAAGAGGATGTAGAGAGGAAATCTCTCATCAAGAATTTTAAGAGGGGAGAAAGCCCCAAAAGAAAAATTGGTAGCGGTCGTTTTGTGAATGATAATTCTGGGAGGAAAAATCATCACTATAAAGCTTCGAGTGGAAGAGACCATACCGGTGCATGGACAAATAGGTCCACACAATTAAAGGTCCATATGTAGCTTTGTTAAGAACGTGGACTGATGAAAAGGCAGAGGAAAACATTACATCTTCATACCAGTATGTGAATGAGCTGACCACTCGGTTAAAAACTGGCTGGAAACTTGCCAATGAAAATTTGAAACAAGCCAGGAAGAAACATGCTGCCTATTATAACAGGAAGGCGAAAGACAGAAATTTGGCTGTGGGAGAGAAAGTACTGCTTCTTTTGCCCGGGAGTCAGAATAAGTTACAAATTGGATGGCAGGGTCCATATACAGTTCTAGAGAAGGTGTCTAGAACAAATTATAAGATAGATAAGAAGGGGAAAGAAAAAATCTATCATGTGAATCTCCTGAAGAAATATTTGGAAAGAGAACATCAGGAAGAGACACACTTGTTGACCTTGTCCATCGCCATGGAGATGAAAAAGGAACCACTTTCATCATTTGAATATCCATTACACCCCTGTGAGACAGCAGCACAGGTGAAAATCAGTACACATTTAACGAAAACTCAGAAAGAGAGAGTGCAACAGGTTCTAAATAATCATGCAGAGGTGTTAACAGACCGACCAGGGCATACAAACCTATTGGAATATGATATGAAACTCATAGACTCCACACCTGTCTGTATGAAACCATATTCGATTCCGTTTGCTAAGGAAAAAGCTTTGAAGGAAGAGATAGACTATCTGTTGAAGGAAGGAATTATTTCGCACAGTGAGTCTTCGTATAGTTCCGGGGTGGTACTCTTAAGGAAGCCCTCTGGAGAACATAGACTCTGTATAGATTACAGGAGACTGAATGCTATTACAGAAGGACAGGTGGATCCATTGCCGGATACAAATCAGCTGTTTGCCAGACTAAATAAAGCTAAATATTTCTCAAAAGTGGATCTGAGTAAAGGATACTATCAGATTCCAGTAAAGCCTGAGGTTAGACCATACCTAGCTTTTAGTACCTCAGAAGGACACTATGAGTTTAATAGATTGCCATTTGGATTGAAGAATGCGCCTAGTGTCTTCTCTAGAATGATGAGAAAATTATTGGATCCTCTGAATAATCCCTGTATAACAAATTTTATGGATGATATCCTTATAGCAACAGAAACATTTGAGGAACACATTGACTCTCTGAACATGCTGTTTGATCGACTTAGGGAGGCAAATTTAACAGCCCGACCAACCAAATGTTGCGTTGGATGTAAAGAATTGGAATTTTTGGGACACACAGTTTATCAGGGAAACATGACCCCTGACCCAAAGAATTTAGAGAAACTACAGAAAGCCCCGAGACCACAAACCAAGAAGGACGTGAGATCCTTTGTCTCCTTATGTGGTTTCTACCAGAAGTATATCAAAAACTTTAATTCCATATGTGCACCGTTAACTGAATTGACACGTAAAGGACATCCAGATCGCATTACATGGACACCACAATGTGAAATGACTTACCAAGAGTTGAAGGAAAAGCTCACAAGTAAACCCATTTTGAAATTACCTGACTTAAGTCAAGAATTCATAGTAAGGACGGATGCAAGTAATATTGGGCTGGGTGCAACTCTACTACAGAAATCAGATGCATTGGATGGGGAATTAAGCCCAGTGGCATATGCTAGCAGAAAGTTGAATAAAGCTGAAATCAACTACTCAACTAGCGAAAAAGAATGTCTTGCAGTAATATGGGCAATAAAGAAATTCAATATTTATCTATATGGGAAGGCATTTAAGTTGCAAACAGATCACAAACCTTTATCGTTTTTAGCACAGGCTAAGCATGAGAACTCTAGGTTACTCCGATGGTCTTTGCTTCTGGCTCCATATAATTTTAGCATTGAGTATATATCTGGAAAAACCAATTTGGGAGCTGATTTTTTAAGCCGCCATCCGTGTGATGAGAATCACCGTAAACCCCAGAAATAATAATAAATTTCTCTATGTGTATATAGAATAAAGGACTGACATATAATGTCTGTTTTAAGAGGGGAGGTGTCATGAAATATTCTAATCCACATATATAAATTATTAGGTAAATATGAAGCCTAACAAATAAAATTAATAAAGAGAAGAGCAATGGTAAAATAACAGTGCTGTCACAAAGAATGTACTCGAAATCCCCCTTGTTTTCTGCTTCGTCTGCAAATTGTAACGCTTTCACGTTGATATAAAAGCTTACTGTATTATTACCCGCCTTCTTCAATGAAACGTGTGCTGCATTTCTAAGAAAAACATTGAGACGTACTGCGTAATGACCTAAATTAATCCTAACATTAATTATACTGCGTTACCAAAACGAACGAACAGATGGACAAAAGGATAAAGAGAGAGGGGAGGGCTGAAAATCAGGAACGCATGCATCACGCGTGTAAGTCTACATGCACTAATTTTTTTTCAGACGGACAGTGATAAAATACACTACCCTTTCCCAGAGTTAGGTTTATAAATCAAAAAAAAAACTCTTATTAGAAAAGATAACATTAGATGGGTTTACGGTTGAGAACATAACAGTACCCAGACAGCACATCTTCGAAACAGGAGGTAGAAGAAATTGCATATTTTGAATGCAGCCACGTAGCTCCTTTAAATTTGTATTTTTGGGTTCCTTAGGGCTTGCTGACAAATAATATGTAAAACGTTACGCAAATAGTCCAGGAATTAATAAATTATACCCAAAATAAAATATTGGGGGTGCCTGACAGCATAAAATCATTTCTGCTCATAAGATTTTTTTTTAACGTGTTTGAAAAAAATTTACGTTACAGAAATAGCCTACCATGTAAACTCCAAATTGATTGGAGCGCAACAAATGAAAGCCTAACCACGATTGGTCGGGCTATAAATACTATCTTGGTTGTTAGGGGAAACGGGGAAAGGTAACATTTTTTCAAACACTTGTCGAAACGGGGCTCATTGGTCAGACTCGCTGATATACACACTTGGGAGCGTTAGTTCGAAACCACTTGTTTAAAATAGCTTGATAAAGCATCAGTGCGTTGAAGCCAGCTTATATTTTGCTCAATAAAAGCCTGGAAGATAAGCAGATGGGAATTTGTGCCAGTTTGTGCCAGAATTCATTGCTAATCAACGTATCTGTGTTTATTCGTATGAATTGTGGTAAGCTTGAACCATTCAATATCTTTTAATGAAAATTGAATGTGAATTGTTGATTTATGCCTGTATATATATGTGTAGTTCAGTGGCCAACGTGAGGTAAAGCCTGTAATGCTCCAGCCTGAACAGAGGGTGTCGGAGAGAAGTAAAACGGCATGGAATGGCCAAACAGTACACTGACACCTGGATGATTGACTAGAAAGAAATAATGCTGGAAGTGCAGAGGCGTAGTAACCATTAAGAAGGGTAATACTGGAATAAAGTATTTCAAATGAAGCTGACAGTTGGCCTAATGCTCTGAACTCAATGTTTGTGCTGTGTTGTGATCAATGTAACAAGAGAGTTTAAGTTAGTTATGAAGTAGAAGGTACATCCTTCTTGATTTCAGGGACAGTGGTCTTGATGGTACTGAGCAGCACCTGGTCAGAGCTTTGCTGAATCCAGAGTCGGACAGCATACTCCTTGGTCTTTTTAGCTATCAGTGAGGTGTCTCCTGAGCCCAGAGGAGAATTCGAGCAGAGGAGTCCTTTCCTGCCGCCATCACGCCAGATAAGCGAATTGGCCAGCTGAGCTCAACATTATATCCCCTCATCTTGAAATGACTTAGTAAAAATAATATTAAGAGGGGAAATTAATTGTCTTAATATCAGGAACTGAGAACATCTCCAATACTAATTTCCTTAAGACAAACTATTGAAGTCATGATGACAACTACCAACAGAGCTTGAACAAAACCAAACCAGTATTACCTCATACTACCATTACACAACTGACACACATAGGATATTTGTAATAATATATGTCACTACCAGATTCATATTAATACATTCTGTACATAACTTGTAATTAAAATTGATTGTGATTCCTGGTTCCTTTGTATTTGAATCAGGACACAAATACATTATTAACAGCACTGAATACATATTGTTATTTGAAACGTTACGAGTGACTTCTTTAAGATATTCTCATAGAGTGTTATATGTATGTGAGTGTCACAGTGTTGTTAAGAGTAGTGGATTAAATTAAATTGTTTATATGTCTGTTGTTGTGACTTACACTTCACCATACTCATACCCTAGACACATAACGTAGCATCACACTATTCCAGAATAATTCTGACTGAGATATATAGATATGTGGTAGCAAGTAAGGTTATCTATAATACACTACTCTTAATAGATAGTAAACAGTGTACATATATATACATGTAAACAGTGTACACATTT
The DNA here is from genome assembly GCA_024509875.1 of Oreohelix idahoensis. Lineage (NCBI taxonomy): Eukaryota > Metazoa > Mollusca > Gastropoda > Stylommatophora > Oreohelicidae > Oreohelix > Oreohelix idahoensis. The sequence goes on from JAMPIV010000146.1 coordinate 292,357, forward strand.
ACAAACAAATGTAATAATAATAATAATAGACCCTTAGTCATAACTGAATATGAGAATGTGCCCATGAGATGACATCCCGCAGCTACTTATTTTCCTGGTGTTCCTTTCGACATTTTCTCCTCTCTTCTGCTTGCCGTGAGAGCTTCTTTTCGCCCAATCTGAGGTGGCGCCGTAGATAGCATCGCCACTTGTTGCGATCGGCAGCTTCATCCTCCTAGGTTGCTGAATTTATGTCCTGCCCCCTCACGTCACTCTTGTACACATCTTTGAATCTCAGCTGCGGTCGCCCAACTGTTCTTTTGCCAGGTGTCCGTATAAGATATCTTTCGGGATGTGACCATCTTCCATGCGGCGGACATGGCCAAGCCAGCGTAGTCTGCGCTGTCTAAGCAGTGTATACATGCTTTGAAGGCCAGCACGTGACAACACCTCGTCATGTGACACTTTATCTAGAATAGAATATACGTTGAGCAAACCTGCTGACAGTTTTAGTAGGCAGACCTTGTTCTGGAACTCCTGGGGTAAGATAGGCAGAGGAAGAACCAAGGAATACACGGAGAAGAAAACCGGAGACAGACATGAAGGGGCTGAAGAAATACCGTGAGCTGCTGATGGCACAGGACAGGAAGACTTGGTATAACGCATTTACTCCTTATGGAGTTGAAAGGTCACAATGATGGTGACTAGTTAACTCATTTACATTTGATTACGTTGTTTCTTTTCCAGTATTACAACCAAATGTAGCCTGATGGATATGAACGCAGTTTCATAATCCAGATAGGGACCCCAAGATGCAGCAATAGTGAATGCAGTCAGCGACCCATAGCTGTACTGCTTGCATCAGGACCAGCGAACCAGAGCTGGTCAAGACCGCACTCCACCTCCACGTGGTGGTCCTGGAAACAGTCTGCAGCAGTGCAGTCTGGCTGAGCGAGTGCGGATCGCAATAGGAAGGCAAACCCGGTCCCTAAAAAATGCCGTGCTGAAGTCGGATGTGTCGACCGAAAGGTGCAGATATCACAGCTTGGGCGTAAACAGACACAACGCAACCACCGTCCTTTTCAGGGCGAACGAAGAAGAAGAAGAAGATAATCCAGATATACCAGGTTCGAAACCTGCTGCAGGCGGTTTGGTAGCAGATCGCTTTGTGTGGATTTTTAACAATGGTATAAGCTCCGTACCGTTCAGAAAAAAATGGCAAACTACTGAATGAAAAAATTGCCTAGAAAAATCACAAACAGCCAATAAAATCTGGGATTGATTGCCACGTCCTGTAAAGGATAAGCAACTAACATATATAGACCAGTACCTCTAAAATTCGAGGCGGACGCCATAACTCTTAGCCACTCCGACCCCCTACTATATTGTTTATCCTTAATTATGAGTAGTTATTTGGTTTTTTTTTAAATATATGTTTGTGTTTATTTATTAATTATTAGCGCGTTTCGATTTTTTTCCCTGTCATTTGTTTTTCTTAAATTGTTTTACTTGTATTATTATTTCTATTAACATTGTCACTGTTATTACGTGAATTACACGTAGCGTCTTGCGCCAGTCTTCACTTCTGTATATGGGTACCTGACACTGCTCTGAAGCTAGGGGAAGTAACAGCAGCGCGGATGAAAACTGGTCACCTAACCTAATTTAAAAAAAAAAAATTGGCTCCTTTTGGCGAAGCGCGTCCCATTCATCCTAGTCGGTTATATTAGGGCGCATGTCCAAATATTTAAAAAAGCTGAGATTTACTATAGTGAATAACAACTTTTTTAAATGTGAAATCTTGAACACCTACTACCAAAGGGCAGTATATCTTAATGGGACTATCTAGAAGTCTAAATCATAACACCATTTTGTTGTGTCTGTAAATTTTTAGGTTGCTTTCACATTAGTGGACAAGATTTACGGTAAACATCCTGACTTTGTGAAAGATGGATTTTGGAATGACGTCACCCCAGACGTGCCTTACACTGAATCTTCAGCCAGGTTCATCAGGCCGAACTTCCTGGGATCTACTTTTAATATAGAGTGAGTGTGTCTTATTTTAATACAATAACAATAGGTTTCTTAACCTGTCAGGCTGCCGACACCTCTTCTAACGACGAAGGCAAACACTAGAATAGGCACTTGGAACATACGAGCAATGCAGAAAGCCGGAAGGACAGCACAGGTAGCTGGAGAGATGACACGATACAAAATAAAACTTTTAGGACTAGCAGAAACGAGAATAAATGGAACTGGTGAATTCATAACAAATACAGGGGAACATGTCATATATTCAGGACACGAGGATGAAGACCAAACACACACAGAAGGGGTTGCTATTGTGATGTCCCAGGAAGCCAAAAAAAGCATTAATAGAATGGGAACCAATATTACCCAGGATAATAACGGCAAGATTCCTGGGAAAAGGAAGAAAAATCACCATCATTCAGTGTTATGCCCCTACTAACAATTCAGATGATGATAAGAAGCAAGATTTCTATGATGAACTCCAAGGAACACTGGACAAAACACACAGGAGAAACATTAAGATAGTAATGGGAGATTTAAATGCAAAAGTAGAAGTAGACAACAAAAACTGTGAACTAATCTTGGGAAAGAATGACATAGGAAACACAAATGATAATGAAGAGCGTTTTTGTAAACTTTTGTCATTTGAATGATCTGGTCATCTTCCCACACCAAGACACACACAAGATTACATGGAACTCCCCAGATGGGAACACGCAAAATCAGATAGATCACTTCACCATAGAAAAAAAAATGGAGACGCTGCCTAAAGAGAGGAGCTGAGGTAGCGTCAGACCACCACCTTCTCCTGACATCACTGAGGATAACATTGAGGGCGCACAAAGACAAAACAGAACGATCAAGCCCAAAGTATAATACCCAGAACCTTATGAACAAAGACACAAGAGTTCAGGTCAACTTAAAGTTGAGAAATAGATTTGAAGCACTGGAGAACCTGGAAGAGGAAAGTATAGATAACCATTGGTGCACAATTCAGGAAGCATACAGGAATACATGAGAAGAAGTTCTTGGCAAAAGAAATAAACAACAGAAGGAATGGCTCACAGAAAACACATGGAACCTCATAAGAGACAGGAGAGACATCAAACATCAAGGCAGAACAGAAAACACAACTGCTCACATATATTGGGAGCTAAACATGAAAGTGAAAAAGAGTGCCAGGCAAGATAAAAGAGAATTTATTGAAAAACTAACAGTGGAAGCCGAGATTGCGACCAAAAAAGGAGACTTGAAAACATTATATAATATTACTAGAACTTTATCTAAGAAACAGCTAAACCACAATACAACAGTGAAGGACAAATCATTAGCAATGAAGAGAAACAAAGGGCCAGATGGGCTGAATATTTTAAGGAAATCCTAAACCAAAACCAACCAATACAGCAACCCATCATAGAACTAGCAGAAGAGCCACTACAGTGCAACATGAACCCACCCACTAAACAAGAGATCTCTTGGGCAATAAAACAGCTGAAAAATGGGAAGGCCGCAGGACCAGATGGAATACCACCAGAAGCCCTGAAAGCAGATATACCAGAAACTACAGAGTTGCTACACCAGCTCTTCAAGAAAATCTTGGAAAAAGAGGCCATCCCAAAGAGCTGAAAGGAAAGCCACATTATCAAGCTGCGAAAGAAAGGAAACATGACTGCATGTAGCAACTGGTGAGGTATAACACTACTAGCAGCGGCTGGAAAAATTTTGACCAGAGTTTTATTTTACCGTATTAAGAAGGCGGTGGATGACAAACTCAGATAGGAACAGGCAGGATTTCGTGCAGGAAGATCATGCACAGATCAGATGGCAACAGTTAGAATAAGCATAGAACAATCAAATGAGTGGCAGACCCCTTGTATATAAATTTTGTGGACTTCGAAAAAGCTTTCGACAGTATGGACCGTACTGTGATATGGAAAATCCTGAGACATTATGGAATCCCAGATTAATTCATTAAAATCATCCAATATTTCTACCAGAAGGCCTCATGCAAAGTAGTACATAAAGGAAAACTATCAGAGCCATTCACAGTACACAGTGGGGTCAGACAGGGATGTTTCCTATCACCAACAATTTTTTTCAAGGTCATAGACTGGGTTATGAGACAAGAACGAGACAAGTGCCAGTGGTACAAGAGATGAGAAGAAGACGCTGGGGATGGATATGACTCACATTGAGAAAACCTGTTGATAGCAGTACCAGACAATCCCTGTTTTGGAATCTCCAGGGTTAGAGAGTTAGAGAAAGACCAAAGAACACTTGGAAACGAGAACTGGAAACAGATATGAAGATGACTTGGAAATACCTTGAGCTGATGGCACGTGACAGGAAGACTTGGTGTAAGTCTGTTAAAGGCTTTTGTTCCTTTGGGAGTTGTAAGGTGGAAGAGGAAGAAGAACAGATAGAAGTTAGGATATGAAAATTTATATAGGTAGTAACTCTTCAATCACCATATCTTTGCTATAACATAAGTTAAGTTAACAAATATGTTGCACTGATATTTTGTCCTTAAACAGTCCCCCACCTCCACATGGAAGCGACAAGTTACTTATAGCAGATCAAGTTAACATCAACCAGCACGAGTGGACATCTAGGCAAGTCTTTGTTGCTGTTGTCTTTAATTTCTTCACTATTATATAAAGAGCATCGATCATTGCCCTTCAGTGGTTACCCTCCCATTGTGGAATCACTGGAAATGAGAGAGAGAGCAGATGCTCTATCTAGAAGTGGCAGTAAAATGAAACAATTAAGCCACCCATTGCCCTATCGAGAACCTAAAACTATCATCCACAACAAGTACAAAAATCAGTGCAAGGACGAAGGTGATGTATACAGAGATGACCCAATATACCAACTTAACAGACAACAACAGACTCTCATTTTTAGCTTGAGAAATGGCCACTGCAGATTAGTGGGCCATCTCTACCGTCTCATGATATTTCATTTAAATGAATGCCCATGTGGAACTGGAATCCAGATCCACGATCACATTCTCCAAAACTACCCAACCCATGATGACACACGACGTCTGACCTGGCCAGAACGATGCTGAGCTCAAGCATAAGCTATGGGGCTGACGTACTGACCTGGAAAAGATTGTAGACTTCGTCCTGGCGACAGTTCTACACATTTAGCGTGACTACAAACTGAACGCAGAAAAAGAACTTGTTCACTTTTTATTACACGCTTTTCTTTAACTTGCCTTGTATGTCACTCTCTTGTCACTTTCAAATCTTGCAATCGATTTTGCAATCACTTCCAGATGAGCAATATCTCTGAAACTTGACATAGTTGTGTATTATCCATGACAATACAATAATCAGTCGTAAAGATAATACAATTGATAAAATTAAAATTAATAATCATTTTTTTTTTTTTTTTGTATTGTATCAGCAAGGAAATGTCCGATAATTGCAAATAATCTAGGTGTATTCTTTCCAACAAAATTGTCTCTCTTCAGATAAATGTTGAAACGTCTCCCCCCCCCCCCCCCCTTTCACACACACAATATCGCACGCACATGCACAGACACACAGACATACACACAACTGACAAATACATTTTTAAAAATGTAATTTACAACTCTTATCAAAATAAAAAATATTAAAAAATAAAAATATTAACTTTCCGTGTATTATACTGAATAATAAAATCCGCATCCTGTACTCTGGATTCGTTTATCGCAAACTGATGATGTCATTAGCGGATCGATTACATTTGACTTAAATTTTAAAACAACAACAACAACAACAAACACTAAAAAAAAAGAAAATAAAAAATATATATATAAATATTTTAAACACGCGCTTTTAATGCACTGTGATAGGGTGGGCGAGAAATGATGATGCTGTTGTGATATGTGATCATTTTCTTGCACACTCGTACCCGACCTGAACAACAATAAATCTCTGATTCTAAGGCAGGGGCTGTATTTATTTATACAATCCTCTCAGTGACAACAAGCAAATAAACGAGCGCTAAACAAACACCAAACAAACACCCAGCCAGTACTCAATTGCTAACCCTGTGCAAACTTCTGCTGACTCTGTGTGTCTTCTCACATCTTGCCTCTACTGCGAATCTCACCAAACTGACCGCTCTTGCAAAAAGGGTCTTTGGCCTCTCTTTATATAGGCGGATTGGCCAAATCACACGCAGTGCACGCGCATAGTAATTGCGTCACGAAAGTAACACACGCGTAGCCGGGCTGAGGACTATTTACCGGTGTTCTTGTAAAACTTATACTGGTCAAAAACATAGCTATATACTTCGGGTATTAAACACATAAATATGAAAATGAGAGCGTTATTGTGGCCCTCTCACATATCTCCCTCCAGAAGATGTGGTCCCCACAACCTATTCTTCGCCATTGGCCCTGCGCCTGATTCTTTCTGAGTGGCAAGGCTTGGAGCTCAGATTCTGTAGGAGGTGCCAGCCCGGGTGGGGACCCTCTTGGTCGTCTTGTTCCTCGTCACACGTTGTCGGGCTGGAAGTTGCTGTAGGAAGACGCAACGATGGATCTCCATGCCCATGCTCTGCATCTCTCTCTTCACCTCTCCGTAGCTCGTGCACCGCAACCCTCATGTTCAGATCTTCGTTGTCTGCTGGTCTTATCACATAAGGACCAGCGCTAGCGTCTGGAACTGCTGATACAATAAATTCTTCGTTGGACCACACGTCTTGCATTTTGGCCCTGTCAGTGTAGTGCATTCTTCGCCCACTCGTAATGGTGCGGGTCCTGGAAGCTGATTATTTCTCTCCCTCTTATCAGCAGCCATTTTCTGCATTCTCTCTGGAGCTTCTTAGTGTGCTACTCGTAACCTCTCTTGCAGCCACTCATCAGTTGTCTCAGACTCTTCATCTGAGCGCGTGCCTATCATGAAGTCAAGAGGAAGTCTTGGTTCTCTGCCGAAGAGGAGGTAGTATGGTGAGTACCCTGTCGAAGCATGGGGGGTTGGAGTTGTACACCATAACCACCTCAGCTAGGTGTTCAGACCACCTTCGCTTCTGGTCGGCTGTCATGGGTCTCAGCAAATCATGCAAGGTCTTGTTGAAGCGCTTGCACTGCCCGAAGCCTTTAGGATTATAAGCGGTAGTGCGGCTCTTGTCGATTCCATATATCCTGCACAGCTCTGCTACTATCGCTGATTCGAAATTCCGGCATAGCTCCTATTCCATCTGCTGATATAGTATGCCCCAAGAACTCAATCGTTGTCCTACACAGCTTACACTTTTCTCCATTCAACTTCATCCCTAGCTGGCGTAGCTTAGAGAATACTTTCTCTAGCCGGCAAAAATGGTTAGTGAAGTCAGCGGAGTACACTAAAATGTCATCAAGGTACACTAGTATCAGCTGGAAAACTAAATCATGCATACTGCTCTGCATTAATCGCTGGAAGGTGCTGGCAGAGTTGGCTAAGCCCATAGGCATCCTGGTGTATTCATAAAGTCCAAAAGGTGTAGTGAATGCGGTTTTCTCTTGGTCGTTCTCATCCATAGCTATTTGATAATAACCACTTGCCAGATCAAGAGATGAGAATATCTTTGCTCCTCCTAGCGCATCCAGGTACTCATCTACTCGGGGCAGAGGGTAGTCATCCCTCTTCGTCTTACTATTGAGTGCCCTGAAGTCTGCACAGAGTCTCAGCCGACCATCCTTCTTCCGGACCAAAACTATTGGGGAGGCCCATGGACTGAAACTCTCCTTGATTATTTGTTTGTCAAGCAGTCCTTGTAGGTGATCCAGTACCTCTCTGTAGAAAGCAGGTGGGATTCTCCTATAAGGCTGCTTAACTGGGGTGTGTCATCTGTTAATGGGATGGTGTGCGTTACCCTATCAGTGAATCCTATATCTGTCTCATCTGTCGCAAAAAGATCGGCATAGCGTTTCAACAACGCTCTTACTTCCTGCTCTTCAGTCTCACTGCCCTCAAATCGGGTACGGTCAATTGGGCATATCTCTTGCTCTGGACTCGTGTATGGTGGACTTGCTGACATGTCCACCCCTTGAGCACCTACAACTCTGAAATATGTGTAGTCCACCCCAGCTTCTGTCAGTACTCCTACTCGTGTACCAGGAGCTAAAAACAAGTCCTCATTACCCAAAGTTTTGGCCTGAATATCACAGGACCCACCTCTAAGAACAGCCAATGTATGACTTATAATCAGCCTCCTGTGCTCTAAGTCTCTGTTAGGCTCAAAGTCTCTTTCTGACTGGCCTCCTCTTCTGCATTTGACTGTTATGGCCATGATCGATCGAGCCAGTATGTTGGTTGGCTTTCTCTCAGACACCCATACTTTCATAGAGTCTGATTTTTGCGTCATCCTCTGATCCCTTGGAGGGTCCCATCTTAGTATGTCATGTATGTTTGGGATTTCCACAAGGATATTAGTACCTATGATCCCTGGTGTTTTTTGCTGGTTTCTAGATCCTTGTATCTTCCTGACAACATAAACTCCACAGTTTTTCCTTATTGTGCACCTAACTTGTATGTCCACAACTAAGTGACCAATATATGGGATGGTGGCACTATTTGCTGCTGTCAGGCATACCCATCTACTCTCATCCAAGGGGAGCCCTCCAAGCATCTCCCTGAAACATTGCTGTGTTATGGTAGTGTGATAGGGTGGGCGAGATGGTGATGATGATGATGTGATATTTGATCACTCTCTTGCACACTCGCAACCGACCCGATTCAACAATAAAACTCTGATTCTTAAGGCAGGGGCTGTATTTATTTCTACAACCCTATCAGTGACATTAAGAGCACACTGAAGCAAACATTAAACAAATAAACCAACAAACCAAACACCAAACAAACACCCAGCTAGTGCTCAGTTGCTAATCCTGAAACGCAAACAAAGCACGGGCTAGTTAAAATCATAGTTAAATAACGATACTCTCACCTGCCAAAAAGTCCTTCCACGCCACCTGACACCCTCAACTATCACACACGCACACACTCATGCGTGTCGTCCAATGCGACTAGTAAGGTGTTGTGCATGAGGCTGGCAATCTCACCGTGTAACATAGATTGCTACCAAAACCACTACTGCAAGAGCACACACTCAGCTATCACACACACACACACACTCATGCATGTCGTCCAATGAGACTAGTATGGTGTTGTGCATGAGGCTGGCAATCTCACCATGTAACACAGATTGCTACCGAAGCCACTACTGCACGAGCATATGAATACTTCATGCAGAGGCAAACCACACTGGTGGCCTCAGGCTCCCTCAGGAGCGGAGAAGAGAAATATATATCTCCAAGTGAGCCCACGTGCTCTCACAAACCATTCTTCACATAACAATAATTAAATAATAATCAACTGGACATAAAATAATATTCACTTATATGTACAACAAATACTCTCAATAATGAGAATACGCTACTACCTCTCAACCGATCCACATAAATATTCGTTCCTGCACTCTGAACATGTCGTAAGTGACGACTGGTGCGCCTGGCAACCAGCGTGTCGTATATGACCCCTGATGAGATTGGGAACTCATCACATGAAACACATTGTTACAGAAACAACCACTGCAATAGCATAAAAACGCTTCTTGTGGGCCTGTAATGGACACCAGCCGAATTGGTGTTTCTATGCTCCGCAAGGAGCAAACAGAGAAATACCTGTCTCAACGTGCCTTACGCACCAAGGAGTGGCCCTAATCTCACCAGAAATCTAAATGACTATTCTCACCTCACTCAAAGTAACCCACTAAAGATATACAGTAGAATTATGATAAGTAGGCTATCGTGAAATACACTCAATTACCATAGCATCAAAGAATAAAATATAATTATTCTTAACTTTAACAAAACTGGAACTAAATACATCAACTAAAGGAAATTTACCACGAAAACTCTCTCTCTTCTATTACTGGGGAAAATTACATTTAACCTACTTTCACCCACGTGTCAATTCACACGATATAAAACTGCGTAACATAGCGTGTTACATTCAGACTCCTTGGCGCCTTCTTTATTCACAGCATGATGACGCGCCGCCTTTCATGACCACGTGGCTGCCATCTTGATAACAGTTAATATTATTTAAATTCAAGTAATAGATCGCTTCTCTGCCTGGTTTCATGTATGAAATACTTTCATACTATATTTGCCTGGTCTGATGGATGAAATAATTGCTACGAAACTTCTCACATCTGTGATTTGGACTTACACTATTAAAATCAATCCACGCATATTATTTTAACTCATTTATATTTCAAGACTAAATTATAAGGTCCTGGAAGCACATCTCCTTTAGAATTACATCTATCTATTTATTTCACTAAACATTAAAACAGCCACGCTCAATATAATTCTAAAGCTACAGGGAAATAATGGTAATTTCACTAGGAAATAAGCTAATCTGCTTTTAAATCAAACTCACGTGTCATGTCTCTGTTCCTCTTCTACCAACACAGGGCTAGCCTAACTTCGTTTCTCTCTCGTCTCGTCTGAATCTTCAAATTGGCCTGTTTGCCACTCGCTATCTCTTTATATAAGCCCTCGAGCGAATCACTCAACTTACTGCGCGGCGCGTAGTAATTGCGCCACGCAAATAACACTCGCCTTTATTGCTCTATTAGGCATGAAAACACAAATATGGCCCACGATAATCAAATATGCTCTAACACAATATAGGCATGCCTAAACTAAACACACTTTTCACATCCCAGCGTGCTGCGCGCACATCGAAAATATATGGGCGATAAATATGCCTTGAACATGAAGGGGGAAGCCGGGGTGTCTTTACGGCTCCATCACAGTAGACACCCGTGAACCTGTGTCAAACATACAGCTTATCTCTTTTCCTTCCATCAGTACTACTCCTTCAGGCCGACCTCCCACCATCTTGATCCTGTTTTCTTGGTGCTCTCCCTTTGCATTGTGTTCTTTAATCACCTGGGGATTAGGTCCGCTGCTGGTTAATATCTCCTGTGATTGTTGACTCTCTAAATTTCCTTCTGAGTGGGGGTCATTCTGTCTGCGCTCAACTTTAGGTGTAGACTTAGCCACAGAGTTACTGAGCGGACAGCTTGCTACTAAATGTTGTGCCGACTTGCATTGGAAACATCTTCTAGGTAGAGGGCCACGTGACCGACTATTATGCACTGATTCTCCGGGGCCACTCGTACCTGCGGCTGCTCCCGTGGCGTCTATGTTCCCCATGGACCAACATCTCAGTCTCCCTATCATTTGGAGAAGCAGACCCTTTCCTTCCCTTGACATTCCTCCTCAAGCCAACGTGTAACTGCCTGCCACATCTACCTGTACTCTTTCTATTTGAGCCACAAAGTCTCCCCTATGCCTTACCCTCTGGACGTGCCTTAAATTTTTGCACCGAAACAGGTGTAGACTTAGCCACAGAGTTACTGAGCGGACAGCTTGCTACTAAATGTTGTGCCGACTTGCATTGGAAACATCTTCTAGGTAGAGGGCCACGTGGACACATGGCAGCTATATGATCTCCAAAATCAGTGCGGTTATAGCACCTGATTCTCCGGGGGCCACTCCATACACGAGGTTTCTTTCTGCTTCTGTACCTGCGGCTGCTCCCGTGGCGTCTAGAGGCGGTCCTCCTGTTAATGTTCCCCACCTGCCGGACCAACATCTCAGTCTCCCTATCATTTGGAGAAGCAGACCCTTTCCTTCCCTTGACATTCCTCCTCAAGCCAACATGTAACTGCCTGCCACATCTACCTGTACTCTTTCTATTTGAGCCACAAAGCTCCCCTTCCACAGCCTGACTCCCAACCACAGAGGGGTCTAGTTTAGTGCTTGTTGTGGGCACTCCCTCTGGACGTGCCTTAAATTTTTGCACCGAAAGCATCGGATGGTCCTTGCTGGCCTTCTCTGTCTGCCTTGCATTTCAGCCATCTGGAGCTTCAGCTGTGCGACCTCTGCTCTGAGTTGCTCCATTGTAGTGAAATTGACCGAGATACAACGGTAAAATACTCCAAAGATAACATTTAAGGATAAAAAACATAATGCGTAAGCTGCTGATGTACATGATCGCCTAGACCGCGGGTCATCATCCTCTATAAATTTTGCCTTGCTAGACAGGAGGGGAACGGAGGATCAAAAAGGAAAAAATATGACTGGAAAGATTGCGTAGCAAGGCTAAGGAGACGCAATTGGGGGGGATGGAGGAAAGTAAAAAAATCACGTCCCCCAAATTGACACGAGGTACGGAAATGGACGCTTTTGCGATACTAAGATTTTGATTTGAATTGAGCGGCAGAACGCGGATGGTAGGAAAATTACAAAAATTTAAAAAGTAATTTTTCTTAATATTAATGTTAGGAATATAAAAATTAGCTGGCCGGATGGCCTATTCTGAGCAGTGAACTAATATGATCTTAATTTTACAAACGGATAGATAATATTGAAGATAATGACAAAAGACAGTGTAGTTCACATCATCGCTAGACTATATTGAATCTAAAAGTGTCACAATTTGCACACAAAAACACGACCTTGGGAACAGGTGTTCAAAGTTACTTATTATGGAGGAGAGGGTTTTTGAGCGGTAGCTGTGTCTAAATATAACTTTTTTACGACAAAATTTTAAGGGGAGAGAAAGGTTGCTTCAAAAATCAAGCACATTTTTTTTAGAAACACAAGTAGAGACGGACAGACTAACAGATAACCATCCATACTTGACTGAAGCATGACTGAAATGACTTTAGTGTAGAAATTTGAAATTAAAAATAAACCTTGGCAGTGATTGGCCACAGACAATCATATCATTAGCGCTCAGAGCGCATTTGGGGTCATTCTTCAATAATTGTTCAGTGTTAGACACAGATTTTAAAGTGTGGTGTGTTCCCATATGAAAGACAGTGAATAAATTTAGGGACGCCATACTATAGCCAGCAGCTCAGCTGAGTTTTGCTAGCAATTCTGTGTTATGTATTCTTAATCTGGTAAGATTGAAATTATTTCTTTATATATTTTGAATATTGTTTCATGTTCGAGTGATTTGATACTGCCATATCATAATATAGCCTTACAAACCAGTAGGGATTTTGCTCTAGACCCCCCGCCCAAGTCAGGGTCTAGGGACCAACAAGGTACATAAACTACAGCAAGGATTATGCAAGATATATCAACCGTTGAAACAGATTACCTATCTTCTTTTAGGGCCAACAACTAATAAATATTTTTCAGAATCTATAGTCTGGGAGGATCTATCTGAGGTAAACCCACCATGGTAACTGTGCTGTTTGGTCAGAGAGATCTGACCTGTCTGTATGATGTGGTTGTTGTGTCAGTGTGGTGTCCAGACGTGGGTATAGAATAGATTTTGACACATAGCCCATACTTTGATTGCAGAGCTGTGAGTTTTCTATCGACAACAAAGCAGAGTCTATCCGGTGGGTGACTTTACTCGAGTGTATCTGTGCAGTTCTTGTGACAGAGACCACCATTATTGTCCGCCAGCACGGAGAGGTGGGACCGCAAGTTTTCAGCACCAGAGCTACAAAAAGATGAGTGAGCCTCTGGTCGGCTGGGCATTCACCAACTATTGGTAGTGACTAATATCCCCATAAAAATTCCCACCAGTTTCTGGACACGGTGTAGTCAATATAGACAGGTGTGATGAGACCACCCCAACAGCACAGACAATAAATATCCTCCCTAGTAGCTGACTACCAGAACATTTGAATAAAACTAACTATTCTAATACTTAAATATGTACACTTTTGTATTTATTATGTAACATTCCATGCATAATTTTCATAAATTTTAAATCCTTCTTTTAAAACAAGTTCTGGTCAAAATAAAACTTGATCCAGAACCAATAAATGTAATATAATTATATCAAAAACTTTATACATGTGAGTTAGTTCAGTGTATTTTAACACTTGTTAATCTTATTAGTCTTCTTAAATGCCTGTGGGTGTATTTATAACTAACACACCACATTACACATCATTACCCTAGACACTTTACGTAGCCACATTCATTAAGAAAAAAAAAATTAAGTGTGAGGTCGTAGTGGTAGCAAGAAAGGCCTTCTGATAATTCTCAACCACATTTTATCTCAGGAGCCTTCACAGCTGGCCTCATACAAGTTACATGTAGTAATAACACCATCATACAATACCATCAACACCACTACATAAATTTCGGTGTGTAGCGAAAGGTTTTCCTAGTATGATAGTAGTGGTAGAGCAGAAGTAGAATCTCTCTCCAGAAAGTATGAAGTTCCAGTGCCCGAGAAGTACACTGGTATCACAAGTGAGTTACAGCTGTGAATACTCTGAGCTGGACAATAGATTTAGGCTTCAGAAGTATAAGATGCTACTTCGCTATCGTAACCCTATGTGATATTATAATTAAATTAGAAAAAGTAACTCAAAATTTAACAGTTAAAAATTTAACAAGTCAAATGAGTACAATTATCCAATTTATTATGTACATCTATATATTCTTGTAATGATAAATGGGTGTTGGAAGATGGTAAAATGTATGATTATTTACAGTTACAAATTAAAATAACTAATAGAAAAAGTCTTGGATTTATCTTCCACTGAATTTATAAAACAAGTTTGTCACATTATCTCTTGCCATCTAGTTTTTCATCATTAGAAAGTCGTTTTAGAACTGCTCACAGGATTTGTTGGATGGAAATATATAAACTCAACTTTATCCACGTCTGCTCGAGGTTCCTCCGACACACTGGAGTACGGAAGACTTTCCTTCAGCCCGCCCTATAACTACGGGGGACTAAGGTGTTGAAGTTTGGTTGACCTCTAGGCTTCAGTGAGCTGGATCAACTTCTTCAAGTCTTTAGTTTCTCGATCAGGAATGATCATAAACATTGATCATAAAACCTGGAACAAGAAGTAATAGGTGGCCATTGTTCTAACAATCTCACCACCCTCTGCTGTTCATGATGCGACCATGTCTTCAGTGTTTGTATGTAAATGAATGAATCATGGTAGTATATTACAGAGATAGCATGATAAGATAATGTATAAGGTGCAGAATTAACAATATACATGAATAAATCACATGTTATGATACATGGGTACGATATAACCTTTGCCTTTCACTTATGGATGTCAAGTCACTTATGTACTTGCTGGTATGTCGTAAGCTTCCAGGCAAGAATTAGCCATAATATATTTGGCTAACCAATTAATGGTTATGCTTCCTGACAATGCCGGTGAAGGTTATCTCTGGTTAGCGTCATTCCCTTTTTTATTATATCTGCTACAATCAATCAGAAATAAAATCTGAAATAAAATGATATTAGTAATACATATATTTTTAATAAACTTACATACCCTCTTAGGATTAATAAGCTCACGGTGAGACTGTATTGGCTTAACTTAATCTGCCCTGCATGCAGCGTGAAAATAGAACTTTTCTTGCAGAGGCTGTCCTCCAGTTTCTCACTCTGGCTTCTGGATTTGGTGTGTGATTTACAATGCGCCGCTCTGTCCTTATATTTCAGTCTCTCGCGCGTACGAGAAAGCAGCTCCCAAATTCCCCAAAAGATTTTAGTTTCATCTCCTGTTTTGAAGCTATTTGAAACAATCTGTGCTTTTCCTGTACTCGTTTTTCTCTTCTGTCACTCACACACTTATCTCCTTCCTTCCTTCCTATATATCATTTCCTTTTCCCCATATGGGGCTTTCATTACATATAAGTATTATACAATTCCGTTGAGGCTTGTTAGTGTAATAAATTTTTAAAGATTATTAGCTAACTTTTAGCCGATGTGATGAAGGTGAAAAATATTAATTATCTTTAAAACTATTTATATTTGAATAATATCCTTTTGGATATAATTCCTAGCCTATCTCCTTTGTTGAGTTATATTTATTTAATATTATTCCAACCATGCGTTCTCCTGTAGTGAATAATTTAATGTCCAGTAAATGCAAACTTTTAAAGTCGGCCATACATTCCTATATAGCTATTTCCTCATTCTTCAGTAATACTGTATGGCTTTTAACCGTAAGTCACATTTCCGCTGTCTACCAACTTCAAAGAAAGACCGCAGCGCTGACCTTGCGCTGGTGTGTGTGGGTGTCGCGTGGGCGTGTCGCGCTACAACCAAGCAAGTGTTTACCAAATCTCGCTACACGGTGTTTCCTTTTTGGGACCTGGGTGCCACTTCTTCATCGGATGCTGTGATGGTGGCTATACCAGCTCTTGCAGTCCCAGTCCATCCCAGGGCATCATCTCATATGGACAAAAATGATACTGCGGGCTCGCGACGAACTCTATCCCCCATCATTCTTCGTGTCAAGTCGTCCCTCAGACTGGCAATAAACTAGTCCCTTAGCACCGTCTCGTTCAACATGACACCATTAGCTTTCTCTTGCGACTCTGCTGCCTGCTCAAATATCTCATGCAGCGTATGTGCAAACTCACGCACCGATTCCCTTGGGCCTTGGTGAGCTGAATAAAATAGCGCCATTAGCTCTTGGGTGCTTCTCGATTCTCCATACACCCTAAGTATGGCCTGAAGCATTGCCTCGGGTCGTTGTCTCTTACTTGTATTCGCAGCTCCCTGCGGACAACTGGGGTCATACTATCGAGGATCACATCGGCTTGGTCTTCCTTACTCATGTAGCCGGATTTCCATGCAGCTCTAACCTCCCTTGCATAGTCCTCCGCATTTGGCCCCGAACGTTACCCAAAACATCTCACTTTTTTGTGGGTGGGCACCATTATGTACCGCACTTATTCTGGCTGGGGCTGTGTACCTGCTGCTGATCCCTCACTTTGCACCACTGATGCACCAACCACTTGTGTTAGATCTGCGTTCTCGTGCTCCCCTCTGCTCGTAGCACGTGTATTCCTTGAGGCCATCTTGCTGCACGACTGCACTGCTGGGTGTTTACAATTTTTGCTTGTTGCTGTTGGCTCGGTGTCACTGTCTGCCGATCCTACCGACGACGCCAATTGTGATAGGGTGGGCGAGGAATGATGATGCTGTTGTGTTATGTGATCACATTCTTGCGCACTCGCATCCGACCCGAACAACAATAAAACTCTGATTCTAAGGCTGGGCTGTATTTATTTATACGACCCTCTCAGTGACAACAAGCAAATAAAGGAACGCTAAACAAACACCAAACAAACACCCAGCCAGTGCTCAATTCCTAACCTTGTGCAAGCTTCTGCTGACTCTGGGTGTCTTCTCACATCTTGCCTCTACTGCGAATCTCACCAAACTGACAGCTCTTGCAAAAAGAGTCTTTGGCCTGCCTGCGCTCTCTTTATATAGGCGGCTTGACCAAATCACAAGCAGTGCACGCGTAGTAATTGCGTCACGAAAGTAACACACGCGTAGCCAGGCTGAGGACTATTTACAGGTGTTCTTGTAAAACTTATACTGGTCAAAAACACAGCTATATACTTCGGGTATTAAACACAGATCTATGAAAATGAGAGCGTTATTGTGGCCCTCTCACGGCACTAAAAAGCTACAAATAATTTTTCAAGGAGTTTATAGCTTGCAGTCAAAAAATGTAACATCAAATTGACAAAAAGCGTGGGGCACTGATTCTGCA
The DNA here is from genome assembly GCA_024509875.1 of Oreohelix idahoensis. Taxonomy (NCBI): domain Eukaryota; kingdom Metazoa; phylum Mollusca; class Gastropoda; order Stylommatophora; family Oreohelicidae; genus Oreohelix; species Oreohelix idahoensis. The sequence goes on from JAMPIV010000146.1 coordinate 309,940, forward strand.
TGAAATTAACTTCTGCTTTATACTTCATTAGACACTTATGGATAAAATATATGATAAGCTCTTAACCCCCACACTCTTTTTGTTAATTTGATGATACATTTTTTTACTGCAAGCTATAAAATCCTAGAAAAATTATTTGTGGCTTTTTAGTGCATTAAAAGCGCCTGTTTAAAATATTTTTTATTTTATTTTTTATTATCGTATATTTAATTGCATGTTTGTCCTTTTCTGTCTCGTCTAGATACCGGGAGCATGTGAAGCGATAAAGAAAGGTTATGACTACTGCTCTCTTAGGCGTGTCGTAGTAGGCGACTGATATGAGAATGGGTATGAGGATTGCAATCTCATTATGTAGTGTAAATTGTCACAGTAGCCACCACTACAAGAGCATGTAAATATGTGATGCAGGTATCCTGCAAAGAGACTAGTTGCAGTGGCGGATCCATGCTCCGTAGTTAGCGCAAAGGAAAATTATGATGATGATGGCGATGATGATGATGACAATGATGACAATTATACAACGATGATGATTATGATGATGATGACGATGAGTATTATTGTATTAAATGTTAACGCCATTTAGATTTTGTTGTCTTCTGCAGGCCACGAGCGAAGAGTTCGATAACAGGTTCCTTGCTATCCTTGTTCCACGTCAGACATATTCATCAACACACCGCAGGGGATTCCCAGACCACGCTGGAATCCAGCGGAAGTGGTCACGACCGCTTCTTGTCCAATGGAAGGCCGTACTATATGCTGAACAAAGACGAAAGAGGTCATGGTAGGATGCGGAGGTCATCGGTGGATATCCCGGTAACGGTCAACTGCTCAGAAGGGGAAGATGAACATTTACAGGTGTTGGGCTTTAGCTAACTGGAACTAACATCGTCTAACATCAAGGCCGGTTTTAGTTCCCTGGAACTTTGGCTATGGTTTTTAGCATTAACTATTTTTGTTTCGTAGTTGTAAATCTAGAATGTTCCAAGTAGTTTCATGGGGTCTCTGAAGAAACACAGAAAGGATAGGACTACTCCGACCTCACGCACGTTGTAAATGGCGACTAATATGCTATCATCAGCTTTGTGTAAAACACATTGCTACAGATACCATTACTGTAAGATTGCGCGAAAGCTTGGATGCAGGCTTCTTGCAAAGGAAAGAACTGACTGGTTGACCTTTGTTTCTTAAGGAACAAAAGATAAAAGAAGAAGAGGAAATTAAGAATGATAGGTTTCAAGCACGATGTTGGGGCGCCAAAGTTTAGCTTTACCCGGGGCACCAAAACTTAGCCTTATCCGGGGCACCAACAACTCTTGAACCTGCCTTGACTAACAAGTGCTGCTTTAATTAACATTAACGATGGTGTTGTTGGTGATAATAATGATGGTCATGATGATGCAGGTGTTCTAGTGGTGTTAGTGTGAGATAGCGAATGTGATGATGACCTGTACAGCTAGGATGATGTGGTAATGATAGTTGTAATGGAGGCTCCACTTCACATGCCTGGGGTCAACCATCAACAACAAACTCTCTCTGGACACATAAATTGACAGCCGCGTTGGCAAAGCTGCAGCTTCCTTTGCCCACTTCACAATGCGTGTTTGGGGGGAACTCCAAACTCACAGCGAAGACCAAAGCTGCGGTATAGAACGCCTGCGTAACCAGCACACTTCTATATGGCAGCGAGACATGACAGGCTATACTAAGCAAGAAAGAAGGCTCAATACCTTCTATCTACGGTGTCTACGCCACATCCTCAGTAATTCGTGGAAGGACACAATGGAAAATGTCGAGGTGTTGTCATGTGCTGGCTTTCAAAGCAAGAATGCACTGCTTAGACAGCGCAGACTACGCTGGCTTGGCCATGTCCGCCGCATGGAAGATGGTCGCATCCCGAAAGATTTCTACGGACAACTGGCAGATGGCAAAAGAACAGTTGGGCGACCGCAGCTGAGGTTCAAAGATGTGTGCAAGAGAGACATGAGGGCACCGGATATAAATCCAGCAACCTAGGAGGCTGAAGCTGCCGATCGCACCAGGTGGCGATGGTATGTACGGCGCCGCCTCAGATTGGGCGAAAAGAAGCTGTCACGGCAAGCAGAAGAGAAGAGAAAACGTCGAACGGAACACCAGGAAAGTAAGCAGCTGAGGCTTTCACTTCAGGGGCACATTCCCATAGTCAGTTATGACTGAAGGGGCTATTATTATTATGGAGGCAGCGACCGATAATGGTGATGATGATGTGATGGCGGTAGTTGTAAGAGAAGTAATGATAAAAGTGATTATGGAGTTTACAGGGGACTTGGAAGCAGAAGACAGAGTATTCAAAAACAATAAGAAGAAGAACGAGAAAACAGAAGAAGTAGAGGATGGGAAGCAAGAAGAGGGAAGGAAGAACAGGGGAATACGTATCGGAAGAGGAGGTTGACGATAAAGAGGAGGAGGAAGAGAAGGGAATGAGGAAGAATAATAGAAGGAAGAAACGGAGAAGATATAGGAGTAAGAAGAAGAAGAAAAAAGAAGAGAGAGATGACTGATTATGTTGAGAAAGAATAAATTATGATTTACTGCGTTACATTCTTATGTCGTTGTTGTAAAAACCCTTTTTGTTTTAGAGCCACTTTGAGATATCAGCGCTTTGAAAGTTCCTTCTGTAGCAAGTTTACAGTGGAGCGGCACTTAAAACCACCTTTAAACTTGAAACAGAAGATGTACAACCAGCATTTATTCGAGCACTTGTACATCTAACACTATTAATATCATTATTATTATTATGTGCACTAAATCACACGTAATCATTCCCCGAAGCTGGTAAACTGCAGGGGGTTGTCATGTCCTGTGTACGATTCAGTACTTTCGGCGTGTAGATCCTTTTTTTTTTTCTTTTCATTTCTCATCATTTTTTTCGTGCATTTCTTCTTCCTATGTTAAATTTTTTTCTTCTGCCTCCTTTTAACCATCTACTCCTTTTCTTCCTTCTTCCTCGCTTTTAACCTCTTCCTCTTCCTTTTAATTTCTTTTTCTTCCTCCATTTCTGTTTCTTCTTCCTCCGTTGTCCTCATTGTCCACACGTTTCGTTATTTTCGTGCTAACATTTTTCTTTTCCTTCACTCATGTTCATTTTTCCTCTTTTTTCCGTCTTATTCTTTTTTTCCTTCCTGCTTTTGTTCTTCCTTCTTCACCTTTTTTTTTCCTCATCACTTTTATTCTTTACTGTTTCACCAGTATACAATTGTTCCGGCACATACGTTTTCTCAGTTGCACTTTATAATAGCACATTTCTCTCAACTTTTTTGGGACACCTATTAAAAATTTTTTTATTGCTATTGCTGCACGTTTGATATATATTTCGTATTTATACAATAGGGATACAAAGAGATGTGAACATATATTTGCTTACTGCATTATATATATATATAAACATACACAGATTTAAATAAACTATAACACACAGTTCGCTTACCAGGTTGCTTGCTTTTCACGCATATTTATAATAATCAGATAGAGCTGACTACAAGTATTCCAATTATTGCCGCAAATACACAAATGCTACAGTTTGCCTTTAGCTAAATAGATAATAAATTTGGTAAAAAGTTGCATCAAGATCGTGCAATCTATATGAATGATCAAACTTTGGTAAAATCTGTGTCGAGGTGATACACACTATGTCATGTCTTGTCTTCATGAAGCGTTCATCATCATTACTATCATCATATTTATTTACTCTGCTTATAGAGCATGGAGCCACCACTTACTATTACAAAGGTGGTTTCTGTCTTAATCTGTTTGACACGATGAGATTGCCAGCCCTATGCACAACCTTGTATTAGTGCCTTGTACGACATGCTTGAGGGTGTAGTGGTTCTATTCTTTACAATGCCCATAATTGGTTTTTTTTTTAGAATTTCTTACAATTTATGAAACTGACATATCCATTTTATTATCTCTCTTCTCTGGTTCTTGGACGCTGACTTACAAAGCAATCAGTGATCATTACGCCTCTTGGCGTCTTGTAGGGCAACAACAAATTGTCTCCATTTTACTCGGTCGGTAGCCATCGTTAATGTAGTGTCCCAGCTCTGGTTCACGTTTTGAATCTCTGCCTCTATAGTTCTCCGCCAGGCCTAGCTGTCGCTTGCCTTCTGGAGTCCACAGTATGGCCGTTCTGGTGATCGTTTCCAGGAGAGACCCTTACATTCATTTTGTTACAAACTACATATTTTTTACAAATTAAAGGCATTTTATCAGTTTCGTGCAAAGACAAGTAGCAACGTAATCGCTGTCAGCAACTAATCTTATTGTCGTTTAATATCAGTTTTTCCTTGTTCTTACAAGACACGTCTCAATCAGCTGTAATACGAGGTCCTTCTTTTAAATTAGAGCACATATACTTTGTATATTTTTTTTAAATCAAAAAAAAAAAATTTCTTTTAAACTGTGTTCATTTCAGAAAATGTGCACGAAAAGATAACTGTCGTTTTGCATGCATTTAAAATCTTGAGCTTTCGCCTTTTGTTTTTCTGTTTTATTCCTTTAACATTTCCTTTCTTCTTCTTCGTATTATTATTATTGTTATGATTATTATTATTGTTGTTATGATTATTATTATTGTTACTATTATGCGAAATTTTTAAAAATGTAGCAATTGCCTTGCTTGATTAATTTTCAGTGTTGTTATTGCTGTCCTACAGTCTTCTCGAGTGAAAGATTCTTGAAAATTAATATGTTAATTTTTAGATTGATCTGCTACCCTGACTCTTTAAGACTCGGGGCTGCAGTTCCCATCCGTAGTTACCGTCCAAATCAGGCTTGCGTCCAGAGACTTAAAAAAAAAAAACACTAAGGTAGTGAAAAAGGCACACTAAATCTTGGGTAGAGATCTGAGACAAGAAAATAAAAAATATACACAAAATTACAAATCACATGAATCAATGAATGAATGTCATTTTGTTAACTCCACAAGAAGCATGCGAGTACTACTGTAATTTGCCTTAATATTTAATAAAGACTAATTAATAAAATGTTGTTTTTGTTTTTCGTGGATAAAAGTGTTTTCCCCCTTTAGCCACGTATCCGAAATTTCGTTTATCCGTAAAATCCCAGTCACGAGTTATTTGGGATAAGTGGAGTTCTAATGTATCACATTATGATATGTGCGTATCGCGAATATAATTAGACACACACAGAATAGTTATTTAAATTAAAGAGTATGCACATTATATTAGCGCTTTCTCATGGTATCCTCCATGTCTTCTCAGCTCAGAGAACGTGCAAATACCGATAGTGACATCTGGGGAAGAGATGTAAGAGAGAGAAAGTTGAGTTTACCTTTCTCCATACACCTGTTCAAGAACAGACAGAAGAGAACAGAGCCAGTTCCGGTGTCACCAAAGACCTCCAGGTAGGTACTAAAGTGTTTGATTATCTACCGTAACTAAGAACTTACAAAATTCTTGTTTTTTTTTTTTTTTTTTTTTTTTTTCCTTTCTTTACTTTCTGTTTATATGTTTGTCTATCTGTCTGCCTGTCTTTCTTTCTTTTTAAAAAATATCTTTTACATAAATTCCCTCTGCAAAGACAACACAAGTAATTTAACGCTTACATCTACGCTACGTCATGGCATAAAAACGCAACCCCTGCAGACCCAAGTAGAACAGTCCCAACTAAGATGGCTTGGCCATGTCTGCAGAATGAGAGAAGATCGGCTACCACGACAAGTATGGGAAACTAAGAGCCAGGAATGCATGGCGATCCAGAGTCCGCTGGGAGGACAACATCAGACAATCTCTGAAGGACCGAGGACTAGAATAGAACAAGGCCAGGAGGAAGACAGCCGATATGATAGTATGGCGCTCTCTCTTCCAAACCTCTACACCTCACGGTAGAAGAGGAACGACTAAGAAAATAAGTATCTACAATGTATGACATTGTCGCGAGAGGTTCAGATGTTATTAAAATAAAGAGATATCCTGGACATAAAGGTGTATCAGATGATTCCAGAATAGTGCCAGATAAGAGTCTGGTCTTATCAGTAATACCCCCTTCTCTGAAGAGAGTAAGGGTGTATAGACACAAAGGTAGGGTCAAGCTATGTCAGTTCCCAGAGAAGATGGTGATGTAGTACTCTGAGTCCCTAACTGCTACCTCTCCTGATCCGCCTCTGTGATTATGGTATTTAATATTGTTATTGACTCTGCTAGGGGTAATTATATAACTAAATTCACCAACAAGAACTGTAATTCAACTTGAAGAATTTAAGAAAGTCTGCTGGTGAATATTTACAATTTAATTGAACAGTTACTCTTTTCTGTTTGAAAAGTATTAATATCAAATATTTTACAACATTAAATAAATAAGAACAGTTCAACAAAAATATCTTTCTCTTGGGTTACAATGTCTATCAAAATAGCTGGCTTGATCATTCACTTGAAGAATTATTATTATGATTATTACAAGTTTATTGATACTCTATATTTGTTATGGTCATCCCAAACTGGATGCGTTTTTAGTTTGGTGAGGATGGATAAGCTACACAGTTGCCCTATGCAACTTAACTGAGTCACTGCAGATGGCTCCCTTTGATGCTGGATATAATATTCAGATGAAATCGTTCCAGTAGCTACAAACGTTATGACTGGCCTGTCATCACCGACTGGCACTGCATTCGTTGCAACTTTTGTAAGAGAAGCCTCTTCTTATTTGTAGACTTTAGGTTAAAGGGTTAAACCCTCAGGCACACACAGACTAGCCCTCAATGGTTGATTAAGTCTGCTAACAAGTGCAGAAGGCAAACGCTGGCATTAACATATGCACTGCTTTCCCTCGCTTTCTGTGCTTTCAAAAAAATAGTGACTAAACCTAGTTCATTAGGCCAGTCTATTTATAGTTTGAACTCGGACGTACGAGATGGAACTCCCTAGGAATGTAATAAAAATAAGAAAATGTGGGTACCTTTTAGCCTATCGTACAATGTAGGAAAACTGCTTTTTAAAATTATCTCCGTTATTCCTGATGCGATTTTAGTCATTTAAAGCTTACATTATACCTGGAATTAGGCTTTACATATCTAGGTAATAATCTTTTTGGTTACTACCTGCATTTTCTGTTATGCATAGTTTAAACTGCTAAATTTAGGACAACCTGAAGCTTCGAATGCATTCAACCTAAGATTTCTCCCGTTCTATATTAGTATTAGTAAAAGTTTCATTACTTACGGGTAGAGTAATATCCCTAATATTGTGTTGGTACCCTCTTTCAAGTGGTACTTCTTCTACAATGCTGTAGTAAAATTCCTAAGTTAATCATGTTACACAGATCGGGCCTTGCCATCTTTATTTTCCAAGCAGGAGTAAACACAGGACCAAGAAAGCGTTTTCATTGGTCAATGTATGTTATCTTTCTACAAAGTATGGCGCGCCGTATGGCCAGAGTTATTGGAATTCGTGATGTGAAACAAACACTCCAGAATATAAAACAATAGACAATGACATACGTACTATGTGTAGAGAAGTAAAAGGACGGTGGATAGAAACAAAATGTAAGGAAATAGAAGACTTGGAAGCAAAGCACATGACAAGAGATATGCATGAAGAAATAAAGAAATTATCAAATCGGTCGCGGTTTGCACAAGGAGGAAGCTGTATCAAGAACAAAAATGGTGTAATATTACTTGATGAGAAAGACATATCAAACAGATGGACAGAATACGTAAAAGAACTATTCGAGGACAACAGAGGTAAAAAACCATCACCAGATTCTAATGAAGGCCCAAACATTCTCAGATCAGAAGTAGAGAATGCCATTCATATGATACAAAAAGGAAGATCAGCAGGCATGGATAACATAACAATTGAAATGATAGAAGCTCTGGAGAGCTTTGGTATAGATACAATCACAGAAATATGCAATGATATATACAATACAGGATATTTACCACACGACATGAAGACATCAGTTTTTATAACATTGCCCAAAAAAACCAAATGCAACAGAATGTTCAGACTTCAGAACAATCAGCCTGATGAGTCATGCAATTAAGATACTGCTCAAAATCATACAGGAAAGAATAAAAAGTAAAGTAGACAGCGAAATCCAAGAAGAACAGTTTGGTTTTAGACGGAACAGTGGAACAAGAGAGGCAATATTTTGCCTAAGAAGATTAGCAGAAAAATATACAGAGGTCCAAAAAAGTATGTATGTGTGCTTCATTGACTATAAGAAGGCTTTTGACAGAATCCATCATGAGAAAATAATTGAATGCCTCAAAGACGTAGGTATTGATGGAAAAGATATAAGAATACTCAGTAACCTTTATTGGGAGCAAACTGCCACAGTAAGATCGGGAAGGAATTATTCACCATACATAGACATAAAAAGAGGTGTCAGACAAGGTTGTGTGCTGTCCCCCTGCCTATTTAATTTATACACCGAAAAAATTTTCAAACAGATACAGGAAATACCAGGACTGAACATCAGTGGAAGATCAATAAACAACCTTAGATATGCAGATGATACTGTGTTGTTAGCTGAAAGCGAACAGGAGTTACAAGAACTAGTGAAGCAAGTGAACAGTATAAGTCATGAATATGGACTCGACATTAATAGTGAGAAAACTAAAACTATGATAATAAGCAAAACAGACGATAAACCCACATTAAAGATAAGCGTAAATGGGAAAATCCTGGAACAAGTCAAGAGCTACGTATATCTTGGTCATATAATAACAGAAGATGGCAGATGTGAAACAGAAATCAAGAAGAGAATAGGAATGGCCAAAGCTACATTCAACAACATGAAACATATACTGACATCCAAACATTTATCTCATAAACTGCCTTACTCTTCTCCTGGTTTCCTTCAGGTGGTTGACTTCAAGTAGGCACTACTCAAGAAATTTGCCTCAACACTCTGAGATCCAGGGATAATACCGCATGTTGTATTAATAAACAGCACAGGTGCTGCTGCCTGTCTAATTGCTGATTATCAATTAATGTTCACCATTACTCTTCTCTGAGTCTGTTCAATGACATGTCCAGAGGTGTTAGATGTTCCTCAAGGTTCCAATAGTTATGAGGATGTCATCTATAAAATTGGTGATAGCTGAGTTTCATAAGGGATCCAGTAATTTCCTCATCATCCTGGATAAAACACTCGGAGTATTCTTCAACCCAACAAGCAACATATGGAACTCATAGTGCCCCTCCGAAGTGCTCACAGCCAGCAATGGTCTGAGCTCAGGCTTGACGGGGATCTGGTAATATCCTTATCTAGATTCACTAGTGACTCTGGTACTGCGATTATTTCCCAAATCCAGGCAGAGCCTATGTTCACCAGAGGGTTCTCTCAGCTAAACCTCACTGGAGCGATAATATGATTCATATGGGGAAATGAATTTCCTGCACCAAGAAATCAATTCTCCCTTTAGCATTTGCTGTATAATATATACTCTCAATCCATGTCCGTGTCAATACTTCCAATGGACTGTGTAGGGCCAGCCAACTACCACTGTTGCCGGTGCCCTCATAATGCCAATTTAATAGCCGTATGTTGAAGTGAGCTGAGCATTAGGCCAATTGCCCACTCTCCCACTTCCAATTTTTCTGGGGTTGCCCCGCAGTTTCAGTTTCAAAGTTGGCTGACTAACCATATTATTTTTAGAAAGTTCCAAGAATTCAGAACACATTTGTGCTGGTGCTGGATGGGTTGTTTCCCCTCTCTGTACGAGACGGAGAGTTGCCACGGTAACTGGTTTATTGGAAGACTGGGTGTGAGAAGGTGTTGTCCTACCCACTATGTCTACCTTATCCTTTTTTATTTTCAGATCTATTTTCACCGCAATGCGTTTCTAGGTCCTGTTGAGTTTCCCAACTTGGGGATGTCACCTTGCTACATTGTGCACAGGTGGTCACATACTGAAATATGTCTTCAGCAATACCTGGCCAATAATATTTTACAGATGCTCTTTGACAGGTGGTACCAATTTTCCCATGTCCACCGTCTGATACAACATGTGTTAATTCCATAGCCTTGTCCCTATAACTCAATGGCAGTACTAACTGTCCATATCCATTTTGTCCTGCTCCAGCTTTTCTGTAAAGCAATCCATCCTTCAAATAGAACTGTCCTTTCTTAAGGGGGTTATGGCTGTCTGGCAAATTGCCAAAGCAAGATTTTAATGATCTATCTTTAGCTTGGGCCTTTTTCATCTTTTTCGGATGAATGTTTAGTGGTATTCCCTCCTCCTTCTTAGGGGTTGACCTGACCTGGAGAGTTGCCATGATCACAGGTTTTATTGGGTTCCCTAGAAAAACATATCTTCTTCCTAACACCAGCGGGTAATTAGGATCATCACACACTGCTGCACTGATCACTGCTTCCACATAGCGAGTTCTGACATTTATTCTTGCTATAGGAAATGTCATGGTGGTTGTTCCTTTTAATGCCCCTTGTATCTCCACTTTTTCTGTGGTATATTGATCAGGGTTCACAAAGGAGGCACTCACAACTGAGTCATAGTCCAATCCTGAATCATAAAGGCACATAATCTTATTGCCATTACAAGTTACTTCTTCACAGATGGGGGGATGATGGAGGTTTACCTGACTTGCTGTCGGTTCCTTCCTGCCCTTTCCCACTGTTATCATACATGCAGCGTGATATGGAGGGACTTTCTTACCACATTCCAGTGTATTGTGGTTGTTCATTTTGCAAATTTTGCACCACTTATTTCCCTGTCTGTAGGGTTTATTATCTTGTACCTGAGGGTTCCTGTTTTTATGATCAAATCTGGGTTTGTCATAGTCTTGTTTGTATCTGTGTGATTGTTGGTCCCTATTATCATACTCATCCTGGTTTGGGGGTGGCCTACCACTTTTTACTTGTTTCCTCTTAACTCCAGCTATTTCTTTCTGAGCTGCTTGATATCTCTCAGCAACTGTCAAAATCTCCCCCAATCTCTCTGCACCTTGTTCCATAAGAAATTTTCTCATGTCTGGAGGCATAGACTCTCTCACTTGTTCCATCATGACCATTTCTTTTAGGTCTTGACACTTTCCAAGAGTAGTCCACTTCTCCAAGTAGGTTTCTAATCTTGCAGAGAATTGGTGGTAAGTTTCTCCAGAAAGTAGCTTGGCAATTCTTAATTTTTTTCTATAAAAATTCTGAGTTTTTCTCATATCTAACCAGCAATGCCTGCTTCAAGATTTCATAATCTTCTTGGTCCTCTCTACCAAGTTTTGTAAAAACTTCATAAGAAGCTCCTCTCAGCCCTTGTGATAACTTAAGGCTCCATTTCTCTTTCTCTAGGCCATAGTTAGTAGCTAATCTCTCGTACCTACTTAAATAAGACTCAATATCATCTTCTTTCTCCACAAATGGGTCCAAGTGAAAGTTCATGGCTCCATTTGAGGCACCTTGACTTGCACTAATGTCAGAGGTAGTTGGGCTACTTCCATTTCCTGTAACATGTCCTTGAAGTTCAAGCTCTTTCAGCCTCAATTCATGTTCCCTTTGTAACCTCTTTTCCTCAGCCTACCTATCAGCTTCTATCTGTTTAGCCTCCCTATCAGTTCTATCTGTTTAGCCTCCCAATCAGCTTCTATTTGTAATCTTTTAGCTTCAGCTTCTATTTGTAATCTTTTATCTTCAGATTCTATTTGTAATCTTTTAGCGTCCTTATCAGCTTCTATCTGTAATTTCCTTTCTGTTTCCAACTTCCTATCTTCTCTTTCTATAAACTTGTCACATTCAGTAGTGACATATTGAATAAGAGCCTCCCCACTTAACCCAAACTCTTTTGCCGCCTGCACTGTAGCAGACCTAAACTTTGCCAAGTCTGCCATACTAATAGTTGCAGACACGCAATCACTACTTTCAACAGACCAAACACACATTTAATTTATATAAGACTAATTAATTACAAGACCACTGTCAGCATATCCAGTCAGCAAACTTTTGTTTAGTAATCAATAGTACTTCACTATGCTTTATTTAGCTTAAGTTTATTCTAACTTTTATTTTATTTTTAATTTTTACTCCTACTTCTAACTCAGAGGATGGAAGTAACTATTAAAAGACTGAATGTCTCAAAGAAAAGACCCCAGGGTAGTAAATGAAATCCCGGACTGAGACAACAGATGTCGCGAGAGGTTCAGATGTTATTAAAATAAAGAGATATCCTGGACATAAAGGTGTATCAGATGATACCAGGATAGTGCCAGATAAGAGTCTGGTCTTATCAGTAATACCCCCTTCTCTGAAGAGAGTAAGGGTGTATAGACACAAAAGTAGGGTCAAGCTATGTAAGTTCCCAGAGAAGATGGTGATGTAGTACTCTGAGTCCCTAATTGCTACCTCTCCTGATCCGCCTCTGTGATTATGGTTTTTAATATTGTTATTGACTCTGCTAGGGGTAATTATATAACTAAATTCACCAACAAGAACTGTAATTCAACTTAAAGAATTTAAGAAAGTCTGCTGGTGAATATTTACAATTTAATTGAACAGTTACTCTTTTCTGTTTGAAAAGTATTAATATCAAATATTTTACAACATTAAATAAATAAGAATAGTTCAACAAAAATGTCTTTCTCTTGGGTTACAATGTCTATCATCCTGTAGACAAAATAGCTGGCTTGATCATTCACTTGAAGAATTATTATTATGATTATTACAAGTTTATTGATACTCTATACTTGTTATGGTCATCCCAAACTGGATGCGTTTTTAGTTTGGTGAGGATAGATAAGCTACACAGTTGCCCTATGCAACTTAACTGAGTCACTGCAGATGGCTCCCTTTGATGCTGGATATAATATTCAGATGAAAATCTTCCAGTCACTACACACGAAATTGACTGGCCTGCCATCACCGACTGGCACTTCATTCGATGCAACTTTTGTAAGAGAAGCCTCTTCTTATTTGTAGACTTTAGGTTAAAAGATTAAACCCTCAGGCACACACAGCCTAGCCCTTAATGGTTGATTAATGTCTGCTAACAAGTGCAGAAGGCAAACGCTGGCATTAACATATGCACTGCTTTCCCTCGCTTTCTGTGCTTTCAAAAAAATAGTGACTAAACCTAGTTCATTAGGCCAGTCTATTTATAGTTTGAGTTCGGACGTACGAGATGTAACTCCCTAGGAATGTAATAAAAATAAGAAAATGTGGGTACCTTTTAGCCTATCGTACAATGCAGGAAAACTGCTTTTTTAATTATCTCCGTTATTTCTGGTGCGATTTTATTCATTTAAAGCTTACATTATGCTTGGAATTAGGCTTTACATATCTAGGCAATAATCTTTTTGGTTACTACTTGCATTTTCTGTTATGCATAGTTTAAACTGCTAAATTTAGGACAACCTGAAGCTTCGAATGCATTCAACCTAAGATTTCTCCCGTCCTATATTAGTATTAGTAAAAGTATCATTACTTACGGGTAGAGTAATATCCCTAATATTGTGTTGGTACCCTCTTTCAAGTGGTACTTCTTCTACAATGCTGTAGTAAAATTCCTAAGTTAATCATGTTACACAGATCGGGCCTTGCCATCTTTATTTTCCAAGTAGGAGTAAACACAGGACCAAGAAAGCGTTTTCATTGGTCAATGTATTTTATCTTTCTACAAAGTATGGCGCGCCGCATGGCCAGAGTTATTAGAATTCGTGATGTGAAACAGACGTCATTTCACGACAGACATAGTCACCAATGTGAAACTGATGGCAAGAACCAGATATGTGTCAGTGGAACAAGAGATGAAAAGAAGACGCTTGCGATAGCTTGGACACTCACTGAGAAAATTCTGTTGATAGCTTTGCAAGGCAGTTGTTGTCGTGGAATCTCCAGAGTAAGAGTGGTAAAGGGAAACTGAAAACACACGAAGAAAAGAACTGGTGGCAGAAATGAAAGGGATATACAAGATACGAAATTAATGGCACGGTACAGAAGGACATGATATACTTTTGTTGAAGGCCTATGCTCCTCGGGGAGCTAAAGATAATGATGATTATTATTATTATAAAGATGATTATCTACAATACAACTTCATATTTTTTACGGATGACAATAGGACAACCATAATGTTTCTATTATTATTTCTTCTTATTTGAGACAATGATACATTTTAATTTTCATTCTGTGTCAGGGTTTCTTAATCTTTGCTATGGACCCCTTTGATTGTCTGATATGGCTATGAACCCCTATGATTGTCCGAAGAAGACCATGGGCCCTTTCGATTGTCCGATGAAGACTACTTGGATCGCTCGATGATGGGTATGGACTCCTTTGATTGCTCAATGATGGGTATGGACACCTTTGATTGCTCGATGATAGCTATGGACCTCTCTGATTGTCCGATGAAGACTGTGGACCCTTTTGATTATCCGATGAAGACTACTTTAATCGCTGGATGATGGGTATGGACTCCTTTGATTGCTGGATGAAGGTTATGGACCCCTTTGATTGTCCAATGGAGGATATAGACCCCTTTAATTGCTCGATGATGGATATGGATCCCTTTGATTTCTCGATGATGGATATGGACACGTTTGATTGATTGATGATGGATATGGACCCATTTGATTGCCCGATGATGGCTATGGTCCACTTTGATTACCAATGATGTCTTTTTTGTGTGTGAAAAAACGATATGGACACCCTAACATAAGAAATAAACTATGTCGCTTCTCTTGAACAGTCCGTAGCGTGTCTAGATATAATATTCTAACGTTATACCCTTCACACGGTCTAGCACTTTTCATGTTCATTTATTCGCCTGACTAGATAATATAAGGTATATATAAGGTAAACGTAGTCTCATATGAGATACTGCCGTGGGGGGTTAAGTGTTAGGGACCACGATACTAGATCCATCATCGTGAGGTGAGGTGACCAAGTCTCTTTCTCGCTGCCTTTTCTTTCTCTAACTGGAGAGAAGAGTCAGTTACCCATTTACAGCTGGGTAGACTGCAGCGATACGTCACCGTGTTTCAAACACGGCACCTTTGTCGTGAGAGGACAGTGCTCTAACCACTTTGCCAATCGGACACACCAACTGTATTTTAACCATTCGAGACGAACGATATCAAAATAAAAAATGCAGAAGGCTGGAGGAGCTTTCACTGCATTACGGAAATCTCAAGGAAAATTAAGTCCAACACAAAACTAAGAATCTTCAACTCAAATGCCAAGTGAGTCTTATTGGCTCTGAAACATGAAAAAAAAACAACAACAACAACAACCAAATAAACTACAGGCATTCATAAATGGATGCTAGCGTAGAAACTTTTTTTTTTTTTTTTTGGTTGGTTCGGTTTTTGTCTTATTTTGGCGACGCACGTTCCTTTCAACCTATTTGATTATACCAGAGCGCATTTACCATTATCTCCCCCCCTCCCCCCCTCCCCACACACACACACAAAAAGTAAACTCTGTTGACTGCTAACCCGATCAGCGTTGATAGATACTAAGTCCTGAAAAGGACTAACATTATCTATCTGCTAGAATAAAGCCCTAAAAAGGACTCACCAGCTACGCCAACGCCCGAATTAAACTGCGTAGAATAGAAGGATTGATGTGGGTATGACAAGATCACTAATGTGGAAATAATGACAAGAACTAGACAAGTGCCAGTGGAACAAGAGATGAGAAGAGGACGATGGCGGTGGATTGGATACACATTGAGGAAACTTGTTGGTAGTATTACGTAGCAGTCCTTGTTCTGTAATCCCCAGGGTAAGAGAAGGAAGAGAAGGATGAGTAGACACCAAAAAAAAAAAAAAAACACACATTGTTAAAAAAACTATCACCATTTTTGTCTCCAATAACAAAAATAAAAATGATGAGGCAGACATGGAAATATCTTGAGCTGATGACACGCCACATGAGGATTTGGTATATATTTGTTAAAGGCCTATGCTCCTTTAGGAGCTAAATGGTATTGATCTAACCAGTCTACCAGAAAATGTCGTCCGTTTTAGTATGTTTTTCAATCTATGGTCAGGTTCACTATTGAGCCAGTTCAAGAGGAAGAAACACCTGATAGAGACTTAAACTCCGGCACCAAGATTCGAAGAACCAACCATTCAGGAGTTCCATTCCAGAATGTTATATCCAGGTAGGTAAATTTATCTGTGCAGAAACAATGGTGATACTGACGGTGATAGTGATGGTGATCGTTATACTGATGGTGATAGTAATGGTGATAGTGATGGTGATAGTGACGGTGATTGTGACGGTGATAGTGATACTGGTGGTGATAGTGATACTGATGGTAATAGTAATGGTGATAGTGATAGTGAAGGTGATAGTGATGGTGATAGTGATTGTTATACTGATGGTGATAGTGATACTGATGGTGACAGTGATGGTGATGGTGTTAGAAAATCGCAGGAGAGCAGCACCACAGTAATGAGAAAAAAAGGCTCTGGCGATGGACAGGTCACACATTCATGAAAACTGCTGATGCATTACATGGCAGGCCTTATTCTTGAACCTTCCGGATAAGGGAGATAGAGGGAGCCTGTATTTGTTGAAGGCCCATAATCCTGGCGGAGCTGAAGACTGATGATGAACACCACAGGAGGACCTGCAACACAAACAAACAAACAAACAACGAGGCTTTTGTTACGCCATGTATGGTCGACTTCTTTTTGTTTCCTTTAATGAGGGAGGAGGTCATTCTGGAGAGGGGAAAGGAAGGAGATTGACAGGAATGCCGGTAGTCTGAATCCTAACCACGTGTCATTGTTCTTCAGCTCACCAAGGGAAATAAGCCTTCAATCAACTTGTGCCAGGTCCTTCTGTCACGTGCCATCAGGTCAAGGTCTTTCCATGTCTGCCTTATCTCTTTTTTTCTGTCTCCAGTTCTCTTCTCCATGTGTATTTTCGGTCTCTCTCTCTCTCTCTCTCTCTCTCTCTCTCTCTGTCCCAGGGATTCCAGACAAATGACTGTCTTGTATTGCTATCAACGAGTTTCCTCAGTGTATGTCCTGTCCATCGTCAGCGCCGTTCTCTCATCTCTTGTTCCACCGACACTTGTATGATACTTGTCATCAGTTCCACATTAGTGATCTTGTCATGCCATTTTAGTCCTTCTGTTCTAAGCACGCATCCATTTATGAAAGTCTGTAACTTCTTAGTTTGTGCGTGTGTGTGCGCGCGTGTGTGTGTGTGTGTGCGTGTATATGTTTGTGTGCGCGTGCGCGTGTATGTGTGCGCCATTCTCCATGTTTCAGAACCATAATATAGGACTGACTTGACATGCGAGTTAGAGATTATGATTTTTGTGTTGGACTTGATTTGTCTTGATCTCCGTATATTTCCAAATTCAACGAAAACGCCTGGTTTCTTTAATTTTACATTGCAAACTGAAAATATGAGAGGAAAAAAACTAAGAATAGAAAGCAATAAACATAACTGGAGAGAGATGGAAAATACAGCATCAAGACTCAGGGAGGTACTTCTATTATTTGATACCGGAGTGGATCCTACCCACGGCGCCCTCCATTAAAAAAAAAAAACACACACACACACACACAGAGAAAAAATATATTATGTGTGCTAGT
>JAMPIV010000147.1:0-112685 GCA_024509875.1 Oreohelix idahoensis
GTTTTTGTGGAGTGATGATTCTCCCCCCCCTCCAGGAAGACAACAGTCCTCACTTTAGGGCTTCTATAGGGACGTGGACAGACGGTTCCATGTATAACTACGTTATGATAAATTAAAGATCCAGGATGTATAGCCTATTAAGGACCTGGACAGTTGAGAGGCGGAAGAGAACTGTTTACTCATTCTTATCAAATATGTTGAACGAACTGACCACTCGTTTGAAAGCTGGATGGAAACTGGCAAATGATAATTTGAAACAAGCCAGGAAGAAACATGCAACATATTTTAATAGGAAGGCAAAGGACAGGGAACTGGCAGTCGGAGAGAAGGTGCTGCTTCTACTACCCGGAAGCCAGAATAAATTACAAATTGGTTGGCAAGGTCCATATACGGTTCTAGAGAAGGTGTCTAGAACAAACTATAAAATTGACAAAAAGGGGAAGGAGAAAGTTTATCATGTAAACCTGTTAAAGATGTATCTGGACAGACCACTCCAGGAAAGCACCCCCTTATTGACCTTGGCTATTGCAACCCAGATGCAAAAAGAACCACTCACCTCACATGAATACCCATTACATCCTTGTGAAACAGCAGCACAGGTAAAAGTCAGTAAGCACCTGACTAAAAACCAGAGGGAGAGAGTTCAACAGGTTCTGGAGGAACATCCAGATGTATTAACAGATAAACCAGGCCATACAAATTTGCTACAGTATGACATGAAACTGGTAGACTCAAACCCAATCTGTATGAGAGCCTATTCTATTCCGTTCGCGAAGGAGAAGGCATTGAAGGAAGAAATAGAGTATTTGTTGAAGGAGGGGATTATTTCGCACAGTGAATCATCTTTTAGTTCTAGTGTCGTTTTGTTGAGAAAACCGTCTGGGGAACACAGATTGTGCATAGATTACAGGAAACTGAATGCTGTCACAGAAGGACAAGTGGATCCATTACCAGACACAAAACAGTTATTTGCCAGACTGAACAAGGCAAAATACTTTTCAAAGGTGGATCTTAGTAAAGGCTATTACCAGATCCCAGTGAAGCCTGAAGTGAGACCTTATTTGGCTTTTAGCACTTCGGATGGACATTATGAATTCAATATGCTACCATTCGGACTGAAAAATGCTCCGAGTGTGTTTTCAAGGATGATGCGAAAATTGTTGGATCCCCTGAATAACCCATGTATCTCGAATTTCATGGATGATATTCTCGTCGCCACAGAGACATTTGAAGAACACATTGAAGCTCTGGAGATGTTGTTTGATAGACTTCGGGAGGCGAACTTAACTGCTAGGCCAACAAAATGTTGTATTGGATGCAAAGAGTTGGAATTCTTGGGACACACTGTATATCAGGGTAATATGACCCCTGATCCTAAGAACTTGGAAAAACTGCAGAGAGCACCTAGGCCACAAACAAAAAAGGACGTGCGATCATTTGTGTCGTTATGCGGATTTTATCAGAAATACATCAAGAATTTTAACGCTATTTGTGCTCCTCTGACTGATGCAAGTAATGTAGGACTAGGAGGGGCTTTGTTGCAAAGATCATCTTCACCTGATGGGGAACTGAAACCAGTCGCTTATGCAAGCCGTAAATTGAATAAGGCGGAACAAGGATACTCCACAAGCGAAAAAGAATGTTTAGCGTTAATCTGGGCAATAAAGAAGTTTCAAATCTATCTGTATGGTAGGACATTTGTGGTGGAGACGGACCATCAGCCTCTCGTGTTCTTGTCTCAGGCTAAGCATGAAAACGCACGATTGCTGAGGTGGTCTTTGTTGCTTCAACCTTATCAGTTTAGTATTCAATATATCCCAGGCAAATTGAATGTCGGTGCAGATTTCCTCAGTCGGCACCCCTGTGATCAAAATTAGAGTAGTGGCAGACGTGAGGAGTAATTTTACCTATGTGTATCGCTGGTTTTGGAACTTGCTATAGGCATGTTTTCAAGTGGGGAGATGTGTAGTGAAATTGACAGAGATACAACGGTAAAATATCCCCAAAGATAACATTTAAGGATAAAAACATAATGCGTAGGCTGCGAATAGTACATGATCGCCTAGACCGCGGGTCATCATCCTCCATAATAATTGACTTGCTAAACAGGAGGGGAACGGCGGATCAAAAAGGAAAAAAAATATGACTGGAAAGATTGCGTGAGACTAGAAAGGCTAAGGAGACGCAATTGGGGGGGAAACGGAGAAAAGTCACGTTTCTTAAGTTGACATAAAAAGTAAGCAACTCGACAGAAGGGACCATAGATATAATACGCCACAGTCATTTATTGGACGCTTTTGCAATACCAAGCCCTTGATTTGAATTCAGCGGCTAAAACGCAGATGTTTGGAATATTACAAAAATTAAAAAGTACTTTTTTCTTAATATTAATGTTAGGAATATAAAAATTAGCTGGCCGGATGGCCTATTCTGAGCAGTGAACTAATATGTTCTTACTTTTACAGACGGATAGATAATATTGAAGATAATGACAAAAGACAGTGTTGTTCACATCTTCGACAGACTGTATTGAATCTAAAAGTGTCGCTAATTGCACCAAAAAAAAAACACGACCTCGAAACGCAGGTGTTCAAATCTACGTAGTATGGAAGAGAAGGGATATTTGTGGTGGCTGTGTCTAAATATAACTTTTAACGACAAAATTTTGGAGGGGAGAGAAAGGTTGGTTCAAAAATCAAGTAAATTTTGTAGAAACACAAGTAGAGACGGACAGACTAACAGATAACCATCCATACTTGACTGAAGCATGACTGAAATGACTTTAGTGGAGGAAATTTGAAATTTAAAATAAACCTAGGCAGTGATTGGCCACAGACAATCATATCATTAGCGCTCAGACGCGAAAGTGGGGCCATTCTTCAATAGTAGTTCAGTGATAGACACAGATTTTAAAGTGTGGTGATTTCCATATGAAAGAAAGTGTAATAAATTTAGGGACGCCATACTATAGCCAGCAGCTCAGCTGAGTTTTGCTAGCAATTCTGTGTTATTTATTCATAATCTGAGCTGCGAGTTTCTGTGGTCAACCAAGCAGTGTCTATTCAGTTGGTGACTTACTCGAGTGTATCTGTGCAGTACTTGTGACAGAGACCACCATTATTGCCCGCCAGCACGGAGAGGTGGGATCATCAGTTTTCAGCACCAGAGCTGCAACGACAAGATGAGAGAGCCTCTGGTCTGCTGGACATTCACCAACCCCGTTTAGTTACTAATACCCTCATAAAAATTCCCACCATTTTCTGGACACTGTGTAGTCAATATAGACAGGTGTGATGAGGCCACCCCAACAGCACAAACAGTAACTATCCTCCCAAGTAGATGACTACTAGAACATTTTAATAAAACTAACTAGTATATTACATATATATGTACACTATTGCATTTATGATATAATATTCCATGCATTTCTTTCATAATTTCTAAATCCTTTTAAGTTCTGGTCAACCTAAAAAATTGATCCAGAACAAAATAAATGTAATTCTATCAAAAAAATTTTAAGCCGTATGCAAATCAGACGTCTGCTGGTCCAGCGAAACCCGTTTGAATGAAGCGGGGGGTGAGTTGCTGTGGGCAAAAACGCCGAGAGTTGGCCGCGCGGCCGGGGCCAACTACGCGTAAACGTTGCTGTTTGTTTTTATTAGTAAAAAAAATACTTCAATAACTTTTATTATTCGGAAATTAATACCATTTCAAAAAGAGAAGAAGACAAAGAGTATCGTGATATAAATTTTATTACAATTCGCTTAATAGCAAAGGGACAGTGATGACTTAAACTTGACAAATTTCCCTCAGTTTTCTCCAGTGTAGTCCGTTTTCAACAGCTCGAAGCGGGCACTTTGTGGGTACCTAGTACTAGATAAAACAAATTCAGACGTAAGACCTTGGGGAGATATTCCCCGGGCGACTCAAGATACAAGAAAAGGACGTAATTTGACGCAACGCTGGCGGTTCTACCTGCTTCTCGCTGGGGTTCGCTAGACGAGACGAGGGTGGTACACATAAATGGTAGATACACAGGACACTACTGACTAATTTAATTTATTTAACAAATAGCTATAGCTAATAGTTAACTAATCCTAACAGCCACTAATTAATATTAAAACAAATTAACTAGTACTAGAAGTAAACTACAGATAAAGTAAGATTAAAGGGAGATGTTACTTTTTTTGAATATTGTTTTTGAATATGATAATAGGCAAGCTGGTTCACTCCGGACACAAGCACATCTTCTCATTTATTTTTAAATACTTTTTTTTTCTTTTTAATTCTTAAAAGTGAATTTGTTTAAAATACACGTAAAAAATGGAGTCATACAAATTATAAAGAAATGTAACTGCATATACCAGGACAAAGAAACATGCGTTGGTAGAAGCCACAGCATACACATACACACACACACACACACACACACACACACACACGCACACACACACACACACACTCATACATAAGTATAAACATACATACGTACGCTACTAATACTTCTTTTCACTATTAATAAATCTAATGTTGCAATATCTACACAAGTTAATAGTGCTTGTTTTACCTGAAAAAACGACGTGGAATGATTTAATTGTTTTGTTTTCTGTATGAATATATTGTAGAAAAAGTTCTGAGTTAAAAATCATTTGTTCATAGACGGCTTTATTTCTTCAAATTCATACTAGATGTCTATATTCTGCCAAAAGTGTAAGTAACTGAACTTTAATGCATGGAGTAATTTTGAGAAAGATGTTGAGCATACTTGCTTTATACAAAACTACTTCTTTTGTTGTATTTTTTGTAATGTCTGTTCAAAGTGTTCAAAGTTTGTGTCACTGTACTAAATAATGAAGGAAACCTGAGTCCTGTGGATAGTAAATAAATAAGTAAATAAATAAATAAATGTAATTAACAGGTACTCGTTGGACATAAAGGGTGGCACTAGACAACATTAAAGAAAATATGAGTGATAGGCTTACCGGGAATCGAACCTAGGACCAACCAGACGGCGCCATCGCCTTGCTGTGACAGTACATCGTGAATGGACGCAGAGCCAATTTTGCAACCCAAAAAAACCATGCCGGTTTAGTGGCAGCCATCTTTGCTTCACCATGTGACTGGACATAAGGGAGTGTTTTTTTTTTCTCATAATTTTTACAGTTTCATGTTCTCTACTTAATTCTCATTTTCTGTCCCTCCTGTCTCTTGTTTGTCTGTCCCTGTCGAAGGCCTTGTGGCCGCAACGTAGGTTTTTCTTGTCCTTTCTCTTTGTAAGACTTATTACTATTTTTATTTTTTATTTTTATTTTATTTGAACCGTTTTACCTCCAAAAAAGTGCATTATTGGCTGAGGTCATTCTCGTAACACTCACACAACTATGGTATAGGACCCGTGGACGACCTAGACAGTTTTAAAGACGCAATCACTAATATAACTTTCCTATCAGCAAGTATAGACCAAATAAAGGCCGAAATACTTGTGTCCAGTAATGTGTAACTTCAACCTACCCGTCTATTCTTTGTTATTCGTCTTCCACTACACATATAAATACTTATTTATTTGTGTCACTGTATTACAATTACAGATAATGCGTTCCTCTGCCTCTTTGGCGTTCAGTCTACAAAGTTTACTTACATACTGCTTACTTAGTCGTGCCTCTTCTACCGTAAGGTGTAGAGATTTGGAAGAGAGAGTGTCATACTATCCTATCGGCTATATTCCTCCTGACCTCGTTCCATTCTACTGCTCGGTCCTTCAGAGATTGTCTAATGTTGTTCTCCCAGCGGACTCCTGGAGGTCTGGATCCCTGGCTCTTAGTTTGACCTATCTGGCTTATGTGGGATGTAGTCGTTGCCTGTGACTTGCATCCAAACCAGTTTACGTTTGGATTAATCTGTATTTTTATTTATGTCTCTATAAATAGATAGATAGAAAGATAGATATACAGATAGATAGATAGATAGATAGATAGATAGATAGATAGATAGATAGATAGATAGATAGATAGATAGATTGATTGATAGATTGATAGAAAGATAGCTACATAGCTAGGTAGGTAGATAGATAGATAGATAGATAGATAGATAGATAGACAGACAGACAGACAGACAGACAGATAGATAGATAGATAGATAGATAGATAGATAGATAGATAGATAGATAGATAGATAGATAGATAGATAGATAGATAGATAGATAGATAGATAGATAGATAGATAGATAGATAGATAGATAGATTGATTGATTGATAGATTGATAGATAGATAGATAGATAGATAGATAGATAGATAGATAGATAGATAGATAGATAGATAGATAGATAGATAGATAGATAGATAGATAGATAGATAGATAGATAGATAGTTAGATAGATAGATAGATAGATAGATAGATAGATAGATAGATAGATATATAGATAGATAGATAGATAGATAGATAGATAGATAGATAGATAGATAGATAGATAGATAGATAGATAGATAGATAGATAGATAGATAGATAGATAGATAGATAGAAATGATTTAAGTGTTTTGTTTTCTGTGTGAATACATGTAGAAAAAGAGTTAAAATCCTTTTTTCATAGACGGCTTTATTTCTGCAAATCCAAACTCGATATCTATATTCTGTCAAAAGTGTAAGTAACTGAACTTTAATGGATGGAGTAATTTTGTGAAAGATGTTGAGCATAACTGCTTTATACAAAACTACTTCTGTTGTTGTATTTTTTGTAATGTCTGTTCAAAGAGTTCAAAGTTTCTGTCACTGTATTACAATTACAGATCATGCGTTCCTCTGTCTCTTTGTCGTTCAGTCTTCAAGGTTTATTTACTACTATTTACTTAGTCGTTCCTCCTCTACTGTGAGGTGTAGAGGTTTAGAAGAGAGAGTGCCATACTATCCTATTGGGTGTCTTCCTCCTGGCCTGGTTCCATTCTAGCGATCGGTCCTTCAGAGATTGTCTAATGTTGTCCTCCCAACGGACTTTTGGAGGTCTGGATCCCTGGCTCTTAGTTTCCCATACTTGTCGGGGTGGCCGATCTTCTCCCAATCGGAGACATGGACAAACTATCTTAGTTAGGACTGTTCTACTTGGGACTGCAGGGTTTGGGTTTTTAGGCCATTATGTATCGTCTGACGTGTCCATGTTTGTTGAAGTTTTTGTGGTAAAACGTTTTTTTTACGGGATGGGGTAACCAGAACCATGCCTAAATCAAGTCCAACACGAAAATAAGAATCTTCAACTCAAATGGGAAGTCAATCCTATTGTATGGCTCTGAGACATGGAGAGCAACAAAAACAACACCTAAAAACTTACAGACTTTCATAAACGGGTGCTTGCATAGAATAGAAGGACTGAAATGGTATGACAAAGTCACAAATGTGGAATTGATGACAAGAACCAGACAAGTGCCAGTGGAACAAGAGTTGAGAAGAAGACGCTGGCGATGGATAGGACACGCATTGAGGAAACCTGTTGATAGCATTACAAGGCAGTCCTTGTTCCGGAATCCACAGGGAAAGAGAGGCAGAGGTAGACCAAGAAACACATAGAGAAGAGAATTGGAAACAGAGGTGAAAATGATGAGGAAAACATGGAAAGACCTTGAGCGGATGGCACAAGACAGGAAGACTTGGCATGTGTTTGCCTTGGAGAGCTAAAGGGTTGATGTATCGTCTGGTTGTGGACCATGTCTCTTCTTGTTACTTCAGTCACCTTCCTCAGATACCTCATTCCTGAGGCTTGGATCTGGCTTCTGTGGGTTGTAGTCGTTGTCTGTGTCTCGCATCCAAACGAGTTAACATTTGGATTAATCTGTATTTTTTTTTCTTTCTCTATGAATGAAGGGTGTTGAGTTATATAATAATCTGCAAATCTTCTCATCGTCAACTGTAACGGAATTGGTAACGCATTATCCATTTTTTTCTTTCCGTCTATTATTTTGCCGTTATACCCTGTTAACCAAAACGGTTATATTTGGGGTATATAGGGTGTTAACTTCTTCGATGTAGCACGTTCCTAGTCCTGAAAAAGACTGGTCCTGAAAAGGACCGCTGGCTGCCTGTTTGGTCCCTTCTCGTTGTTAACTTTTTCGGCTGTATGTTGTTTATGACTGTCTCTATTATATTTGGTAGGAGTTCCTCTAGGGTTTCGGTAATTATTTTGTCTTTGGTTTCTTTGCTTCTTTCTCTTTTTGATTGCTTTTTGTTACGATATCCTCGATGATCCTTCTCTCTGTTTCAATTCTGTTGAGGACTTCTTCGTTCTCCTCCTTTAGCTCTGCGAGTTTGGTGATGTCGACTTCTATTTGGTGCTGAATGGATTTCATATCCTGTAACATTGTCTGGGTTCTCTGTAAGGCTCCTATTGTTTCGTCTCTTATGGTTTCTGTGTCTTCGTTGTGCTGCCTGTTCTTGTCGACTTTGAGTTCTTGTTTTATGTCTAGCATATCTGTGGTAAGTTTTATTAGTTGGGTTCTTGTGTGCTGTTCCTGTTAAGCAGTGCCACCTGAAGCGACTCAGTGTCTTGCTTCTCTGAAGAAGACGTTTTTGGTTACATATTCCTTCAGTATGGCCGTGGTTACCGAGATAGTCTGCGCAGGTTCTGTTGGAGTTGGGCACTTTATAGTTGGTATCCCTTTTCGCGTGAGGACATTAATTGTAAGAGTGACTCTTGCAGATTTTCGTAGTGTGAGAAAGTTGCTGGCAGTTTGAGCACTGCATAATGGAGGGATGTGCGCTTCTGTTTTCTCGACATCTATCGTCTAGGTTTAATTGACTTGGTCTTGGTTCCTTGAATAGTTAGGATAACTAGGTTTGTGTCCTTCTTGTCCCATGTCTTCAGTCTTTCAACCTGTGTTATTGTGACATTCTTGTTTTCTGTTTGCAGGCGGCTGCGGACTTCTTGTGTAGACCAATTGTTGTCGACCCCTCTTACAACTATCTTTTTGGTTTTCTTGTAGATCTCTACAGTAACTTTAATGTGGTGGGGCAGCTGGACTCTAATTCGATCATCAGTTTGTTTGTCTTCTCGGTGTTATTTAGAGCTATTATAACTCATTTTTCGTGTCTTGTAACTCTAATTATACTCCTCCTGGCCGTTATTGCCTCGAGGATACCGATAACTTTATCGTCGGAAAGGTCCTGAGCGAGGCCTCACCTCCAGGCATCTGAGTTATCTTAATGATCATCTCCTGTAGTGCCTCTTGAGAAACGGCATTTCTTGGCTTGCGAAGTTGGCACGCTCCGACTTCCGTCTCAGTTTGACGGTGTGGTCAGTGGGACGGTCTCTCCTGATCACCGTCGGACACTTACATCTATATGTCTGCTATTGGTAAGTCAAGAGCTACTTCTAATACTGTTCTTGTAATTGGAGAATGACTAAGGAACTCGTCTCAGTATTCACAAATTCTGCGTAGTGCTTCGATAATGATATCTTCTGGGTCTAACTCATTAAGTTCTGATGTTTTTGTCCTCTCGTCCTCAGCAAGCTGGGAGGTGATGTCTGGCTGTTCTGCCCTTCTGTCTTACTTTTGTGCATGTACCTGTCTGTGTTGTAGAGCTGTTTCTTCCACCTCCTTAGTATTTGAAGATGGGTCGGCTTTTCTCTCTGGGTGGCTGTTTCTGGTTTTGTTATACTCATTGGTTGTTGTTCAGCGCTGGTGGACTAGTGTACATTTTCCTCTTCTTGGCGTTTGGTTTGGATCGCATCACATGTACTATACTGCGATGTTTTTTTTTTAATGCTCGCATGAGTCGCATTTTATCAAATGCCCTCATGAGGCGCATTTTTTTGTTGTTGTCTGGTGTTATACTTCTTTATTTCCTACGAGTACCTGATAACATACCTTTATGTTTGTCTTATATTAATTTTTTTAACTCGCATGAGTCGCAGTGAAAACTGAAAAAGACCATCTTCTTTTCAAAAGATATTGCAGTCTATTTCAGTTATCTACGATTTTTTTTTTTTTTAATTTCCTCGCATGAGGTCGCATATTTTTTCATCGCATGAGGTTGCATTGGCCCCCGCCCAAACCCGGCCCTGGTCAAGACCACATGTCCCAACACAAGAAGACCCAATGAAAAACTGTGTCGATGTAGTGATCCTCTGTGTTCTCACACAAGGGACCTAATGACACATGCATGTCTTTTTTTTTTTTTCCTCGCTTGAGGTCGCATATTTTTTCCTCGCATGAGGTCGCATTAGTACCCGCCCAAACCCGGCCCTGGTCAAGACCACATGTCCCAACACAAGAAGACCCAATGACAAACTGTGTCACTGTAGTGATCTTCTGTGTTCTCACACAAGAGACCTAATGACACATGAATGTCACTGTACCGGTCCCTGTGTCTAGACACATGATCCTAGTCAAAGACCGGATATTAGGCCGTTGGGTTTGCCGGAGCATTGTTTATGCTTTTTTTTTTTTTTTCCTCGCTTGAGGTCGCATATTTTTTCCTCGCATGAGGTCGCATTATCCCCGCCCAAACCCGGCCCTGGTCAAGACCACATGTCCCAACACAAGAAGACCCAATGACAACATGTGTCACCGTAGTGATCCTCTGTGTTCTCACACAAGAGACCTAATGACACATGAATGTCACTGTACCGGTCCCTGTGTCTAGACACATGATCCTAGCCAAAGGCCAGATATTAGGCCGTTGGGTTTGCCGGAGCTTTGTTTATGCTTTTTTTTTTTCCTCTCCTCGCTTGAGGTCGCATTTTTTTTCCTCGCATGAGGTCGCATTGTCCCCGCCCCAAACCCGGCTCTGGTCAAGACCACATGTCCCAACACAAGAAGACCCAGTGACAAAATGTGTCACCTAGTGATCTTCTGTGTTCTCACACAAAGGACCTAATGACACATGGATGTCACTGTACCGGTCCCTGTGTCTAGACACATGATCCTAGCCAAAGGCCAGATATTAGGTCGTTGGGTTTGCCGGAGCTTTGTTTATGCTACGGATCCTGCGATGTTTTGTTGTACGACGAAGAACTAATTGGTGAAGGTATATTGACTATTAAAAGTTACATATGAAAATATAGAAAAATCATTGAATACGCAACCTGCTCTTAAAAAATGTATTCCTTAAAAAATTAATAAGACGCGACTAAAATGATTGTACTTAAAATATAAAAGTATGTCTCACCATCTAAATAAAAATACTGTGCAAAAAAAAAAGTTAACTTAAATTACTAATAAATTAAAAATAAGTAACAAACTACTTTTTAATTTATAATTTTATCTTTGCGTAATTCTTTCCCTTAAACATATAAATTCACCTTAGTAAACTCCCCTGAACAATTCAAACCAGACTGATCTATCTATCTATCTATCTATCTATCTATCTATCTATCTATCTATCTATCTATCTATCTATCTATCTATCTATCTATCTATCTATCTATCTATCTATCTATCTATCTATCTATCTATCTATCTACCTATCTATCTATCTACCCATCTATCTATCTATCTATCTATCTATCTATCTATCTATCTATCTATCTATCTATCTATCTATCTATCTATCTATCTATCTATCTATCTATCTATCTATCTATCTATCTATCTATCTATCTATCTATCTATCTATCTATCTATCTATCTATCTATCTATCTATCTACCTAGCTATGTTCTATCTATCTATCTATCTATCTATCTATCTATCTATCTATCTATCTATCTATCTATCTATCTATCTATCTATCTATCTATCTATCTATCTATCTATCTATCTATCTACCTATCTGTCTGTCTGTCTGTCTGTCTGTCTGTCTATCTATCTCCAACAATCTGGGTCCGTCACACTTCCTCTTTAACACTCGCTCAGCATTGAGAATTATTTTCAATATTGTAATGTCTTTTATCTACTATTATTTAGATGTTACTAGTATCTACATCATTTTCTCCATCTAAGCAAATCCTTGTCTGTTGATACTTTCGATTTAGGTTCAGGTTATTGAAGTGATAACCGGACTCCTCCGGTGTTGTTCCTTTCCCTGGTTCTAGATGGCCACTATCTTAGCCGAGTAACAGGACAACGGTATGAATGTAACTATTTCACTCTACGTACCATTTTCTGAGTGGAGCCTAACTTGCTCCTTCGTTCTTAAGTCGTGTCAAGAACTTATAACATCAAAATGGTGGGTAATTACTACCTCTGTTCTGTTTTGATCCTTCTTATGCGCAACCCTCTTTTTGCGCATCCCCTTTTTCTACCCCCTATAAACCAACTCAGGTTAAACTTTTCACTCTTCCTACCCTTACTGCGACAACTGCATCTGGTTTTGAAATACGCTAATAGTAGAGGCATCAAACAAGAGCTTTGTATACGTGTAAATATAATAAGACAAATTCGAATAAATAACAGGCAAACAGATCTGATAAAGATCAATGATTAGAAACTTGAAGATGTTCACAGTTTTACCAACGTGGAGAAGTAACAACAACAACTCATCATCATCATCTGCCATCTCCACATCGAAGGTTGGCTGTAATGGATCTCCAACGTTTTTTGTCTCTTGTCTTGGTGGTGCACTCTGACAGATTCTTTCCTGTCCATCTCTTGATGTTATCTTCCCACTTATAGCGCTGTCTTCCCCTTGCACGCTTGCCTTCACCTCTCCCTTCTATTATAGTCTCTCAACAACTATGAGGGAACAAACTGTGATAAATGAAGCCAGAGTTACCTTGAACTCTCTGGGAGAAGTTATAGATCTTGGCAGCATGTTTTGAAAAAAAAAAGACAAAAACGAAATGAGGTTCAACACAAACATAAAATCTGACCTATTTTGTTGCTCGGAGACGTGGCATGTCATTAAAAATATCAGATTCGATCCGAAGACATTCACTAACGAGTGTCTCCGTCATAGTGCCCGTATTTAATAGTCAGATTTCACAAGAAATAAAGAGCTGTAGAATAGGGGCAGACAATAACCAAATACGACTGGATGTTATGAAGAAAACATGAAGGTGGATTGGACGAACCCCCAGGAAAGAACCAAAAAGAATAAATTGACAGACTTAAACCGGGCCTCTAGGGAGAGAACAAATTCCAAATTTAAAAAATATAGACATAAAAGCCTCTTAATTTAAAAGTCTTCAAGAATAGCCCACAATATAACTCACTGTATAAACAGTGCAAGCAAGACTTTACTTAGAAACTTATTTGTATGCTAAATTAAAGAATGTCGTCCTGTCAAATGGATAGTTGAAGAACATTTTCAGGTATCAGCGGACTGAATCGGGAAGAATTGGAAAGTAATCATTCCATGTTAAAGTGTAACAGATCACGTCTCTTGTACTATTTTGATTCATTTATACATCTATAATTATATCAGCTGTCTAGTCTTCTTGTTATTACCACGGTCACACACCTGTAAATATTATGTGTCCTAGAGATAACCACATCGGTGACATTTTCTGTCAATTATATCCTGGATGTTTTAGTTAGGGAGGAGAGGAAAATTACTGTGTGTGGCGGGCATAGAAAACGTTCTGACGCAGAGCATATATTATTGAATTGAATTGAAGTGTGAAGATCAGTTATGTGAAACATGTAAAAGAAAATGAAAACTACAGAGTTGAGGTTTGATCAGAAAATGATCGAAAATGTCAATACCTAGGATAGCTGACGATATCTCGAGGAATGCTAGCATGTCAAGCTGATTTACTGCAACAATCAGGAGATAGGTATTACTTTACATTTTAACAATAACGTAAAAATCAAATCCGACGAGGAATGACTGGTGAAGGGGGAGGGGAGACGGAGCGAGGTGAGATTCAAAACAATAATAAATGCCTTCGCGCATGCGTGTAATAGCATTCATCTTTTTCCCACCACAATTGCAGTGGGAAATGACGTAAGGCTCGTGAGCTTCCTGCCATTGCACTAATTTGCACAACACTTGAAATAAAGCGCATATTTTCAAAATATTCTTAGGTATGCACAATCAAAGTAAATGGAACAGTTTTAAAACTGGTCATCAGATTAAAATACCAGGTCATGTTAATGACATAGGATGGGATATGTATCTCAGAAGTCAAGAGTAGAATAGCCCACGCGAAAGCAGCATTATATAAAATAAAAATTATTTTATGCAATAAGTCTTTGTCAATGGAAGTAAGAAATAGAGTTCTTCAATGTTATAATCCTAATATAGGAAGTGAATCATGGAAGTGTGAATGATGATGACGACCAGTATTCTAAGGTTCATTCATGTAAATACTGTATTCTCAGGTTCAAACATGTAAATATTGTATTCTCAGGTTTATTCACGGAAATACTGTATTCTCAGGTTCAAACATGTAAATATTGTATTCTCAGGTTTATTCACGGAAATACTGTATTCTCAGGTTCAAACATGTAAATATTGTATTCTCAGGTTTATTCACGGAAATACTGTGTTCTCAGGTTCACAGACGTAAATACTGTATTCTCAGATTCATGCACGGAAATACTGTATTCTTAGGTTCGTACCCGTTTGCGATTAAAAAAAATGCTCGACCTTTCTCTTCGTCTGTCTTCAGGTTTATGTCTGGCGAGGTTTTCATGTTAGGAATGCGTAGGCATGTATTTTTCAAGTTCATTCGCCGGTGAAGGGCCTAGAATTTCAGTATTGTTGTATCGGTGCCCACATGTGTCACAAACTTTATCCTTGGCCTCTTTCGCCAAGATATTAAATCTATTGATGGCTTGTTTTTTTTTTAATTCACTCTTCTCTTCAACCAGTACATCATTTCTCAAATCTCTCTTCCATATTTCCCGGAGCCAAGATTGGTGTCAGTTGTCATTTTACATTTTATATTACTAACATGTGAACTAACATATATATATATATATATATATATATATATATATATATATATATATATATATATATATATATATATATATCTATCTATATATACATATATAGATACATAAATATATTTATATATATATATTTCCATATATATATATATATATATATATATATATATATATATATATATATATATATATGTATATATGTATATATGTATATATGTATATAGTATATATATATATATATATATATATATATAATATATATATATATATATATATATATATATATATATATATATATATATATATATATATATATATGTATATATATATATATATATATATATATATATATATATATATATATATATATATATATATATGTATATATGTATATATATATATATATATATATATATATATATACTGAAGCACATTAAAAACGCACCACTATTATATATACTGATGCCGAGAAGCTGGGAAAAAAAAGTGTGGGAATGGATTTTCCCCGTGTTTGCCAAGAGGTAGAGAGCGAATGGCTGCTGGAATGGAAAGTGCATGATTCAACCCACGGGTTTGTGTACAGACTACATGAAAACGATGAAAGTTACACGTGCAATACGATTCCCAACAGCTATGACCCTGAAAATGTGTACACGTTGTGGCAGTATACTCGGTATAAAAAGGCCGTTGAGACAAAACACCCAGTACATGTTCTTGAAATGCCACGACTATCTGAAAACGACCGCCAACGAGCCATTGGTATGTTGGAGACCGGAATGAGCTCGCGGGCCATTGCCAGAATGATGAATTGCCACCACAGCACTATTGTACGTCTCAATGAACGTTACGGAACCACTGGCAGTGCCCGGGATAGACTTCGGAGTGGCCAACCACGAGTTACTACCCCTGCGCAAGATCGTCATATTGTGCTGAGTTACCTAAGGAATCGTACTCTCCCGGCAAGTCAAACAGCAAGAGCAATAGTGTGTAGACATGGGCAAGTCTCTTGAATGACAGTCATACGACGACTCAGAGATACAGGCCTTACTGCAAGACGACCTTATGTTGGGCCAAACTTGACTCACAGACATCGTCAGCAGCGCCTGCAATGGGCAGAGCAACATGTCAGATGTACTAGACTGCAGTGGAATGCTGTCCTATTCACAGACGAGAGCAGATTCAACATATCCTTTGCTGATGGACGTATGCGGATTTGGCGACGGTGTGGAGAGCGCTTTGCAGATTGCTGTGTCAACCGATTTGGAGGTGGCAGTATTCACATTTGGGGATGATTCAGTTTTCACCATCGCTTGCCTCTTCACGTCTTTTGTGGAAATGTTAATGCTGTGACATATCGAGATGAGGTTCTAGATGCACTGGTTGCTCCTGCGTTCACAATTTATCCAGACTTGCAGCTTCTCCAGCAGGATAACGCACGTGCATTTTTTTGTATTTTTGGTTTTCTCCCTTGCCTTCACAGAATGCAATTAATTTCATAACAATCAAATGTACAAATTAATGACCAGTATGTATTCATAGGAAAATGAATAAAGATTCCAAATATGTAAACTTGTAAACACTTATATTTACATTTCACACTCTGTTCCTGGATTATACAGGTGGTGCGTTTTTAATGTGCTTCAGTATATATATATATATATATATATATATATATATATATATATATATATATATATATATATATATATATATATATATATATATATATATATATATATATATATATATATATATATATATATATATATATATATATAAGAGGTTCCTGAAGCAGCATGGCAATACAGTATGGTGAACAAAAATATTAGGAAGAAAATGAAACAGGCCAAAGAAAAATGGGTAGCTGACCAATGTGAGTCCATTAATACGGGGCTAATAAAAGGTAACAGCAAGGCAGCTTTTGACACATTAAGAAAACTATCAAAACCTCAACAGCCCAGGGTAACTGTCATAGAAGATAGCAATGGGGCTCTGCTCAATGAAAAAACAGCTGTAACGAGAAGGTGGACAGAATATTGTAAAGAATTATATAACTGTAAACTTGACACTGACTTAGGCATATTAAACAACATTAAGTGCGAAAACAGGGAACTCGGAAATGCAGCAATATTACGGGAAGAAGTGGAAGAGGCTATATGTTCGATGAAAGGAGGGAAGTCACCGGGTGTGGATAATATACCAGCAGAGCTCTTGAAATATGGAGAACCAGATATAGTAAAAATCATGACAACAATTTGCCAGAAGATATGGAGTACAAAAAAATGGCCAAAAGAATGGACGCAGTCATTAGTAATACCGCTTCCAAAGAAAGGAAATCTAAAAATGTGCAAGAACTACAGAACCATTAGCCTTATTAGTCATCCAAGTAAGGTAATGTTAAGGATACTTTTGAACAGAATAAAACAGAAATCAGAAGAAATCTTGTCTGAGGAACAGGCTGGCTTTAGACCAAAAAGAAGTACCTCAGAACAAATCTTCAATATTAGATTACTTATCGAAAAACATCTCCAACATCAACACGATTTATACCATAACTTCATCGATTTCACAAAAGCCTTCGATCGAGTCTAGCATGAAGGCTTATGGCAAGTAATGAGAAAATTCAATTTTGATACCAACATCATAGATATCATTGAAGCACTATACAAGGACGCAAGCAGTGCTGTTTTTGTAAGCAACGACATTGGAGAATTTTTCAAAACAACTGTAGGAGTTCGCCAAGGATGTATCCTGTCACCAGTGCTCTTTAATATATATCTAGAACATATTATGCAGGAGGCTCTCTACGATTATAAATCAACCATATCGATTGGAGGCCGACCTCTGTGCAACCTACGTTGTGCTGATGATATTGATCTGATAGCTGGATCAGAATGAGAACTTCAAGACCTTACCTCTAGACTGGAGAAAGTAACAAGAACGTATGGGATGGAAATTAATATAGAAAAAAGCAAGATATTGGTGAATAGCCATAAGAAACATGTTCCGACCAACATTACGTTAAATAGGCAAACGTTAGAAGAAGTTAACACCTTTAAATATCTCGGGTCCACTATATGTAGTGATGGAAGATCAATTAAAGAAATCAAGACAAGACTTGAGATGGCCTCAGCTGCCATGACAAGGTTGAATGTGATCTGGAAAAGTAACATCAGTTTTCCTGTGAAGATCAAATTATACAAATCACTTGTATTATCTATTCTCTTGTATGGGTGTGAGGGCTGGACACTCACTGCAGATACGGAGCGAAGGATTCAGGCTTTCGAGCATAAATGTTATAGAAGAATTTTGCGCATTTGCTATAAAGAGCACAAAACAAATGTCTATGTTAGAGAGAAGATAAACACCTATGCAGGCCATCAAGAACCACTTTTGTCAATAGTGAAACGTCGAAAGCTTGCCTGGTTTGGGCATGTAACTCGTCATGACTCCCTTTCGAAAATGATCCTCCAGGGAACAGTCGAAGGTAAACGGAGAAGAGGAAGGCAAAGAAAATCCTGGGCTGATAACATCAAAGAATGGGCAGGACACGGTTTTTCCACACTTGTACGCATTGCTGAGGATAGAGAGCAGTGGAGGACCCTGTCTGCTGATGCTTCCACCATGGCACCCCTACGACCCATGACGGGTTACGGGCTGAGATGATGATGATATATATATAAATATATAAATATATATATATATATATATATATATATATATATATATATATATATATATATATATATATATATATATATATATATATATATGTATATATACAATGGCAACTTACATCAATCCTGGCTCACATACTTTTTGCTCAGATGAATAAAAGAGACGAATCGGCCTCTTACAATCACCTGAGATGTCCTTTCTTTAATAACATAAATCCCTCTATGACCCCGTATATTTTCAGTTTTCTCAGTTCCGGTTTCCTTATTACAATGATAGAGATTTCCTGGTCTGTTTTTATAGTCCATCAAGATTCTCCAACAAAGGGTCGGGGCTGATAAAAGGAATTCTGAATTCTAACTCTGGCATAGTCTTGTATCATCGTGGCAAGCGTGAATCTCACAGTAAATTTTCACAGTGAAATAACACTAAAACGTGTCAGGTTATATGCCTGTCCTACCCCCGCATCTGTTTGTTATGCTACTAAGTAGAAATCTAATAGTTTTTAAACATAAAGGTCCCGTGGTAAAATTCAAAATATTTCCGACATGGGAAAATTTTAAACGAAATGCATAAGTCATCTCTTACATGTTTGGTGTGAAAACATCCGATTACCTGGTAGACAAAATCACAGACACAACTGTAAGCTTTGTTTCAGATGTAACAAATTATTACTTTTTCAGAAAGTAATCTATTAGCAGACGGACAATCTCGTTATCTGCCCCGTATTTTGGCCTTTATCAGCGATTTGTAGATACGCTGGCATCCTTGTGGGGCTAATCTGTCGAGGCCAAGATTTGGTACAAAGGAATTTTACCAACCCGCATGTCGTTAATATTATTTCTGACGCTCCTTTGCAAAGTGTTAAAGTACGTTTCTGTAGACCACTTATGTCACTAGTGGAATGATTACAGAGGTTGTTTAGATTAAACTTGAACAACATCAACAGGCCCAAATATTACGGGATAGATTTCGTAAGCATCCTACTGTATTTTATTTGGTGTATAATTTGAAAGTTTAATTTATAAAGTTGAATTTGCCTGACACTCACGACAGTACGTACACAAATAAATAACCTGACAGAAGTCTGGGTCACAGTTCCATACATATAATATTGACGGCATAGTCCTGGACATCAGTAACAATAGTACAAAATACATCCATCATTAGAAAATGTAGTACAGTCATCCTAACGTACTAGTAGCAACTGCATTCAATGTAAGTGCGGCATTCACTCCTCACACATCTATCGCTATGGTCTGTATTCAATGTAAGTGCGGAATTCACTCCTCGCACATCTATCTCTATGGTCTGTATTCAATGCACGTGCGGCATTCACTCCTCGCACATCTATCTCTCTCTCTGGTCTAATCACCAGGCATCCAAGTTCCTCCAGAACTTTACAGCGCGGGAAAACCACAACGCGCTTATAGTGTCGATACACACGAGCTTTCTATCCAAGCTCCTATTAGGCTTCCAAACACTGGAACAGGCCATACCCACACAAGTCTTACGCTGACCGCGTTTCAAATCTAACTTTTTCACTTTTCTCTACCTACGCCTAGCGCGTTTCCATCTCAACTGCCTAATCCCCGTTCTAACATTTCTTCGTTCACCCCTAAACTGTGTTCACACATCCCAATTTACCCGTGCGTACTTTTGTCCTCAACTCACTAAACCCGGCAAGGGACTTAATTATACGTTATCTCCCTTTGACGATTTAACTGAACAAAATACTCTTTTCGTTAAAGCTTACTAGCAAATCATTACATGTTAATTTTCTCAACCATAATCGAGAACCTACTAAATCTGCTTAACCCAAATCCAACACTTTCATCTAGCAACCGTAATAAGCGGAGTTTCCTCCCTTTTCTCAAAGCATTCCTTCACTCATTTTATCTCCCTTCACCTGAGACAAATAGTCTGTATCCAAATCCATTCATATTTCCTAAACCATTTTTCTACACTCTTTTACTTTACTAAAACCAAACCACCGTTCACACATCTCCCAAATAAAAAAATAAAAAAATTTCTCGCACAGAGAAAATTTCCCGAAAAATCTCCACTCACTCTCTTCCTTCCCTTTTCCACTACCAGCTCCATCCCTCTCTTCACCAACACCTGTCCCAATGAGCCAAACACCAACTGATCTTAATGCGACCCGCCATTTTCCACTTCCAATCAACCTCACACATCTTCCTGTCTATAATTTCAATTTCATAGTATACATTTTCCATCATGGAAGTGTTTTCATATTATACATTTTACTGAATACAACTCTTTTCATGTTACAACGTGCACATAATGCAATTCATTTCATATTACACCTTGTGCCTAATACAACTCATTTCATGGTACACCTTATCGTTTGCTCCTTTTCTACTCTTACTAATTCCTTTCTAACTTCATTAGCCATTTACCATCCCTTTTATATCTACTCCCAAGTTTAATATCCCGCCTACGCGAATTATCTTGAAATTCTGCCTATCTCATTAATCGTTCTTCTTAGTTGCATATTTTTCCTCCTTGCGCATTTACATTTTCTTACCATCCATGTCCATTGTCCATCCTCATCTCCGATCTACTTTTACTGTGTATCTTGTCTTCCTCTTATAAATCTGGCATTTCCTATATGGCTTCGTTT
Organism: Oreohelix idahoensis; assembly: GCA_024509875.1. NCBI lineage: Eukaryota > Metazoa > Mollusca > Gastropoda > Stylommatophora > Oreohelicidae > Oreohelix > Oreohelix idahoensis. The sequence continues at coordinate 21,140 of JAMPIV010000147.1, forward strand.
ACCTCTTATTCTCCAGAACGTTTACTTATCTCTTCTTCAAATATATATGTTGCCTTGTCTATGGCTTTTCCTACTTGTCATATGTCTTCCACATTTCCTTTCTATCTTCCCTTGGGGTTAAAAGAAACCCATAACCATATACAAATGTGTACTGTTTCCTCAACATAATTACTCATTATCCTTTATTCTCATTTCCTTAGCTTTTCTATCTCTTATTATTCTTTCTTATTGTCCCCATATAACTCTCTATTTCTTATAACTTGGAGAAGCCTCGCTTCCCACAAAGTCTTCACACGACTCTGGCAACTGCCGAAGAAAAACTAATCTGCATCTTCCTCAACTCAGTTATCAGCTACCTCCAGACTATCACTTCTAATTACCCAATGTCTGTATATCATCGCCATTTCTCTATGGCCCTCATCTACCGCCATATTCTCTATAGTTTCTCCATATGCTCCTTTAGTTATCTCGTAAATAAACAGCAGTGAAAATATCAAATGTTGAACTTTATTAACATAAGTTGATAAATGGGTAAAAATGGTATGCCCAACCTTCCTCTTCACGGTTGGCAATCCTGTATAATAAAAGCTTCAGTTTCAAACAATCTCAGTATCAATTTTTCACATACATTTGGTTTGTCATCTTCCTGTTACAGCTATCAAAATGTTCTCTAATTCTTCAGGCAAAACCTCTTGTCTCTCTTCTATACTGATTGTTTTATTCTACGTTTTTTTTTCATATATCTCTTGGTATATCTCACTGAGAGAAAACTGGCCTTACCGCCAGGGCTGTCACTTTGCCAAGACTACTTCTATTTTTCTTCTTTGCTCTGACCTTGTCTGCTGAGCTATACATGCTAGTAATAGATCAAAATGTTCATCATACCTGGTTTTGTTTCTTTATCGAAATACACTTTTTCCTTTCACAACCATTTTGTCCTCAGAATAAATAATATCACAAAAATACTGTCGTACACTAATTTATGATAAATAATGTACTGAGCGGTTTCTATCACTCTTTAACTCACAGCACATTCTTGCTGACCACCTACGCTGAGCGCGTTTACCCACACAAGTCTTACGCTGACCGCGTTTCAAATCTAACTTTTCCACTTGGGAGAAAACCCTTTTCTCTACCTACGCCTAGCGCTTCTCAATCTCAACTGCCTAATCCCCGTTCTAACATTTCTTCGTTCACCCCTAAACTGTGTTCACACATCCCAATTTACCCGTGCGTACTTTTTTCCTCAACTCACTAAAACCTGCAAGGGACTTAATTCTACGTTATCTCTCTTTGGCGATTTAACTGAACACCATTCTCTCTCCTTTAAAGCTTACTACCAAATCATTACATCCTAATTTTCTCAACCATAATCGAGAACCTACTAAATCTGCTTAACCCAAATCCAACACTTTCATCTAGCAACCATAATAAGCGGAGTTTTCTCCCTTTTCTCAAAGCATTCCTTCACTCATTTTATCTCCCTTCAACTAAGACAAATAGTCTGTATCCAAATCCATTCATATTTCCTAAACCATTTTTCTACAATCTTTTACTTTACTAAAACCAAACCACCGTTCACATTATGTCAATTGGCTGCGTGCAATCAAATCTTTTAGATGAATTTCATTAGTGTCAAAACACTTCATTTACCGTCCAACGAATTTCCGAAGTTGTACCGTACTTCAAGGTTCCGGGGTGGGTTGGTTGATTCTTCTCAGTAGTCCTGGGTTCAGAAAATTTCTTATGCAAGCCCCCTAAATCACTGGCGACCACTTATTTTAAAGTACGTTTCTGTAGACCACTTATGTCACTGGTGGATTGATTACAGAGGTTGTTTAGTTTAAACTTGAACAACATCAGCAGGCCCAAATATTACGAGATAGATTTCGTAAGCATCCTACTGTATAATATTTGGTGTATAATTTGAAAGTTTAATTTATAAAGTTTAATTTGCCTGACACTCACGAACGAACGTACACAAATAAATAACCTGACAGAAGTCTGGGTCACAGTTCCATACATATAATATTGACGGCGTTGTCCTGGTCATCAGTAACAATAGTACAAAATACTTGCATCATTAGAATATGTAGTACAGTCATCCTAACGTACTAGTAGCAACTGCATTCAATGTAAGTGCGACATTCACTCCTCGCACATCTATCGCTATGGTCTGTATTCAATGTAAGTGCGGCATTCACTTTAGCTTTTCATAACATTAGAATCCCTGAACATCAGTATTGTTGTAACTTTTCATCAACGAAGAGTAGCGGCTATGAACAAAGCAGTCAAAGAAGATCCCCAGAACAGAGAAGCAGAAGTTTAGCATCTCCGTACGAACACTGAACCGTTCGCAAGACGGACACGAGCGGTCAGAAGAAAGCTTCCATAGCGATAGATGTGCGAGGAGTGAATGTAGTATTAGGGAATGTACCACATAGGTAGTATTCTGCAGGAGCGCTGCAGGAGCGCCTGCAGAAGCATGACTTTTATATAGCAAAAATTCTGCAGGAGCGCTGCAGGGGCAAGATGGCGGACTTGAGATAACAAGGGGAGGTTATATGGGGGAAGATGGCGGACTTGAGATAACAAGAAGAGGGGTATATTTTTTATATAAGGAAAATGTGGCAAGATGGCGGACTTGAGATATCAAGAAGAGGGGTATAGGAAGATGGCGGTTTTTTATATAAGGAAAATGTTGCAAGATGGAGGTTTTTTATATAGTAATATATTATTGTTGTTGTTATTAGTATAGCCAACTTAGGTAGTATTCTGGCTGTGTTAGACAAACAAGAAGAGGATAATAGTTAGACCTTTAGATAATAGGATATTTTTAGACAATAGGAAGACGATATTTAGACGATATATATTTACATAACAAGAAGATGATATTTATACGAACAGTTATATTTAGACATAGACAAACAGTTATACAAACAGTTATTTTACAACAGTTAGACATATATTGAGACATACAACGGACGATATAGGTAACAAAAAAGCGTTTTAGTTAATATAGTTTTTATTTTATATTCAATAGTGTTTTTGTGGTATCAAACAGGAGTATATATAATAATAATAATAAATTCTTTAAGCGCCAAACACGGCGCATAAGGCAGAAACCAGTGCTCTCCAGGTTGTTCGTTGTGACGCCACTCCTCTTAGCTCTTGCACATTATTTAGGCCCAACGTTCTTCCTTCTCTTATTATTGTTCTTCTGAGTGTTTCTTTTGGTCTTCCTTTTTTCCGCTTACCCTCAGGAACCCAAGTGAGCGCCTGTAGTGGTATTCTGTTGTTTTGCATTCGTAGGACATGACCGATATATGACCATCGTCTTTTCCTTATATAGTCGGAGACATTTCTGCCTAGAGTCTTCTCTTATTTGTCGATTAGTCTTGAATTCTTTCCAACTGATGTTCATGAGTTTTCTAAGACATTTGTTCTCGAATGTATTCAGCTTGTTCTCCAATGATTTTGTTATTTTCCAACTCTCACAGCCGTATGTTAACACTGAGATAACATTTGAATTAAACAGACGAAGCTTGGTATGTATATTCAATGATCGTAATTCCAAATGTTAGATAATCTATTGAAGGCGCTAGCTGCCAAAGCAATTCTAGTATGGATTTCTCTTGTTGTGTCACCATCCTGAGTCATTTTACTGCCAAATAATTGAAACTTTCAACTTTCTGTAGTTTTTCCCCGTTCAAGATGATATCAAAGGTCTCGTTAGAAAAGTTCATAGCTTTAGTTATAGGCATTTATTTGGAGACAAAACCGAGAGATGTTTTATTGCTTCTTGGGATTGTCTTGGTGTTGAACTTAAGAATGCTACATCATCTGCGAAATCCAGGTCCCCCAGGAATTTTCCATTTGTCCATTTTATACCCAATTGTTCATTGTGGGTATAGGTATATATGGTAATATATATATATATAGTATTTTTTAACATAATACATTGTGCAGTAATTTTTTAGCAAATGAATGTAAAATAATTATATAGGAAAGACAGTTTGTATTTTTTAACATTATCAAACATTGATATTTTGATAAATAGTACATAGTGATATGTACAATAATACATAGAGGAATTATATAGGAAGGATGTATGTTCAAAATATACAATATTTACAATAAAAATATCACAGCTACAGGCCAGACCTTGAGGGGAGTCGTCACATTGTCGTCACATTGTCGTAAGAAATAGAGGTGTGTGTTGTATATACCGGTGGGTGTCTGTGTATTGTGTTTTGTGTGTACATAGTGGAAGACAGTTTAAATGTTGAGGGGTGATGTGGTGACGTTGTCGGGATGTACCTGTCGTTTGATGTAAAAGTAAGATAGGGCGTTGCGGTGTTGTTCATATGTGTAGATGGAGGATTTGTGTGCACGGAACCCGATATATTTCCCACTATGTGCTTGTTGTGTGTTGAGGACGTCTAAGAAAGTGTGTTTGTCTACTTTGTTGTGGTGTTTGTTCAAGCCTTTGGTGGTGGTTTTGTCATAGTCACCAAAACAGTGATACGTCTTGCTACAGAAGTAAACCATCCCTCTACCTTCGTACTCTAATTTAAAAAGGCCCGGTGTCCGCTTGTCGAATAATATTTGTTCTCGGCATTTCTGACAAAGGGCGCGCGTTTTACCCTCGCTAGCTACAAAGTCGGGTCTATGGTCGGGGCATACTTCGGGGGGGAACCATTGGTGGTAGGAGCTGTAAAATTCGCGTCGCAAAGCGGGCTTAACAATGTCCGCTAAGTTGTCTGAACTAAGGGCCAAATAAAGGCTGTCTGTGTCCGTCTCGCACAACTGAAAGTCTGACCTATCAACAAATTTATCTAGACAGTCGTAGTAAAATTCTAACATGCGTAATTTAGCGTATTGGTAGACGAAAAATCCTATCTGAACGGGGAGGTCCCAACATATAGTCTGTTTCAGTTTCTCTACTTCAAAAATCTCGTCCGTCACTAACGTCATTTTCCTAAAGCGGGGTGAGTTTATTTGGTCAGAGGTACCCTCGCCCATCGTGTACGAGACATCCACATGCTTCGCCTTATTGGTTAATGTTGTGGTGAAGTGAGATGTTATAAATATTTATAGGGGACTTAGTGTACTGACTGAGATCAGCTGTGAAGGTATCTATATCTAATAAGAGTAGTGTATTATAGATAACCTTACTTGCTGCCACATATATTTATATCTCAGTCAGAATTATTCTGGAGTAGTGTGATGATTACGTTATATGTCTAGGGTATGTGTATGATGAAGTGTAAGTCATAACAACAACAGACAGATAAACAATTTAATTTATTCCACCACACTTGACAACACTGTGACACTCACATACATATAACACTCTAAAGGATATCTTAAAGGAGTCACTGATAACTTTTCAAATAACAATATGTATTCATTGCTGTCATGAATGTATATGTGTCCTGATTCAAATACAAAGGGAACCAGGAATCACAATCAATTTTAATTACAAGTTATATGTACAGAATTTCTCAATATGAATCTTGTAGTGACATGTATTTTTAATAGTATCCTATGTGTGTCAGTTGTGTAGTAGTAATATGAGGTAATACTGGTTTTGTTTTGTTCAAGCTCTGTTGGTATTTGTCATCATGACTTCAATAGTTTGTCTTTATTGGAACTAGTATTGGAGATGTTCTCAGTTCCTGATATTAAAACAATTTAATTCCCCTCTTAATGTTATTTTTACAATGTCATTTTAAGATGGGGTACATAATGTTGAGCTCAGCTGGCCAGATCAGCTTATCTTGCGTGATGGCGGCAGGAAAAGACTCCTCTGCTCGATTTCTCCCCTGTGCTCTGGAGACACCTCACTGATAGCTAAATGGACCAAGGAGTATGCTGTCCGACTCTGGATTCAGCAAAGCTCTGACCAGGTGCTGCTCAATAACGTTAAGACCACAGTCCCTGAAAACAAGAAGGATGTACCTTCTACTTCATAACTAATTGATACTCTAGTTCTACACTGAGCCCAATACATCACAAACATTGAGTTCAGAGAGTTAGGCCAACTGTCAGCTTCATCTGAAATACTTTATACCAGTATTAACCTCCTTAATGGTTACTACGCCTCTGCACTTCCAGCATTATTTCTTCTAATCAATACTCTAGGTGTCAGTGTACTGTTTGGCCATTCCATGCAGTTTTACTTCCCTCCGACACCTTCTGTTCAGGCTGGAGCATTATAGGCTTTACATCATGTTTGCTACTGAACTACACATATATACAGGCATAAATTAACAATTCACATTCAATTTTCATTAAAAGATACTGAATGTTTCAAGCTTACCACAATTTATGGAAATAAACACAGATACGTTGACTAGCAATGAATTCTGGCACAAATACTGGCACAAATTCCCATCTGCTTATGTTCCAGGCTTTTATTTAGCAAAAATATGAGCTGGCTTCAACGCACTGTTGCTTTATCAAGCTTATTTGAACTAGTGGTCTCGAACTAACGCTCCTAAGTGATTATATCAGCGAGTCTGGCCAATGGAGCCACGTTTCGACAAGTGTTTGAAAAAATTTTACCTTCCTACGTCTCCCCTAACAACCAAGGGTAGCATTTATAGTCCGACTAATCGTGTTTAGCCTTACATATCATTCCAGCCAATCAGTTCAAATGTAACTTGTGGCCCATTTCCCGTACAATGGTGGTTTAAAAAAATCTACCACTGAGCGATTCTGATTTTGGGTGTTGTCTGACAGCACCATCATTTTATTTTGGCTATAACTTGTTAATTCCTAGACTATTTGCGTAACGTTTTACATATTCTTTGTCAGCAAGCCCTAAGGAACCCAAATATACAAATTTTAAAAGAGCCAAGTGGCTGCGTTCAAAATATGCAATTTCTTCTACCTCCTGTTTCGAAGATGTGTTGTCTGGGTACTGTACTGTTTTCAAACGTAAACCCATCTAATGTTATCTTTTCTAATAAGCGTTTTTCAGGATTTTAAAACCTAACTCTGGGAAGGTTAGTGTTTTTATCACTGTCCGTCCGAAAAAGTTAGTGCATGTGGCCTTACACGCGTGATAGTAGTAATTGTGTATCGCGTTACGCTTGTTGGGGTGGCATTAATAGCGAGACGCGTGTTTAATTTTGCATGCGTTCCTGATTTTCAGCCCTCCCTTCTTTCTATCCTTTAGTCCATCTGTTCGTTCGTTTTGGTAACGTAGTATAATTAATGTTAGGATTAATTTAGGTCATTACGCAGTGTGCCTCTCAATGTTTTTCTTAGAAATGCAATACCCGTTTTAATGTGTTGTGGAAACGCTTGTATTTATGCAGTGGCTTATATTTAACGCGGAAACGTTACAATTTGCAGACGAAGCATAAAACAAAGGGGATTTCGAGTACATTCTTTGTGACAGCACTGTTATTTTACCATTGCTCTTTTCTTTATTAGAATTTATTTGTTAGGTTTTATATTTACCTGATAATTTATATATGTGGATTAGAATATTTCACGACAAATGTCTTGCCGTAGGCCGCGTTACCTAGCAGTTTCATGGTCTCACTGGTAATGGGATAGGCAGGATCTGTATCACCCTGTCGACGCGCGTTCGAAACAGTGTCCCCAAACTGCTTGAAACACGTCATGGGTGTATACTCAAGCACCTGGTAGATACAGGTGACTTCTAAGCTTTTGATTAAGTACCAGCGAAGCAGAGGTGTCGTCAAGAAAATTTTCTTGCCCACATAACTCCCGATCAATGTCCGTCTGGGGGTAGTCAGGAGTTTATGTTTCTCGGCGTATTCCCGCATGAAAGGTCCGATATCTTCCCTCGTGACGTCGACATTCTTAAAAATGGGCGTCATCTCAGAGAACTGTTCTTTTAAAGAGTCGGGGACATGGATGTCACACTCGACTAGACCAAACAAGGTCTCGTCTAACACCGAGGCGAGAATATTTTCTTTTGTCAGGGGGTACCGACATTTGGTGTAAGATGGTTTCTGGGTAGGGAAGGTGGCGTTCAGAAAACGACGGATTGATGCCTCGGTTTTCTTCAACGCGTGCCACTCGCATTCCCACATTTCGACAACGGTAACGTTGCAAGCGTCCCGTAAATAAGAACTTATTTCCACCGTCTTTGCGTACAACTCAGCCAATGGTTTGTTGTTGACTGGGTTAACGTCACGACCGGCGGTTAGTGGGCAGTTAGGGTGGCCGTGGAATAGACACCCATGGAACTGGTAGGCGGTTCGAGAGTATCGGTCCCAACCGTCTACCCTAATGCATATATCACCCAACGACTTCTCACGTCCGTTAAACTGGGTTTTTAAGGTTACTTTATTTTGGTGGGAGACCCAAGCCAAATAATCGTGGCACTGCACGGTATATTTGTGGAGTTTGTGGTGCTTGAAACCATCCTCCCTAGACCGTCTAACGGGAAAGTCAGTGGGCATTTTCTGCATTAACGCCCACAAATAAAGGGCGTTGGCATCAAAACCGTTAATGGATTGAACCGTTTTGCCACCTCTAATGCGGGTTTTACCTTGCTCGTGGAACCTGTGAAAAATAATTGACGGTCCCCCGACGATGTTTTGGCGCAAGATGTTATGCAAATCTACCTCCTGCTTCGAACATAAAGAAAACATGACGTTGGGCGGGAGGGTTTTGAAAAGGTACTTTAACGTGACACCGGGCACGGAGATCGCATCTTTAAACATGTCTACACCTAGGTGCGCGTAAAAACTAACTTGTCGGTCTAACGCTGCCAGGAAGGGGACCATGTCTTTATTGTTGTACCACGTCAGAAAATCGCGCAACGTGGTCATGTGGTTATCGGCCCACACCTTCTGGCACTCGGTGTACTCATCGGCGGAAATGTTAGTTTTTTTAAGGGCGGAAAAAAATGCCGAGTGGGGTGGTAACGCCGTCTCATCTTACTTTGCTAAATCTGTTATGTACTCGTAACAAAAATATCCTTTGGTTTCTTTAACATTGTACGCCGCGAGATATTTGCTATAGCTAAAACCGGGGGCTAAGTAGTTTACTATATCTAAAAACTTTAACTCGCTAGTGGCAATACACATAAAATTATTGTTTCGCTTGACTAAAAATGTGAAGTCTTCCCCCAAGAAATATTTGATTAGGTACGGTTTGATTACGTTCACGTCATACGTGCCCGAATTGAAACCTAATACGGGTAGCTGCCCCAAATAACCCTCTAATCTAGCAAGGAGCCCGTCTGAATTACCGATCGTCTCTAAAGCCTCGAGTTGCATGCAAACACCGTCAAAATACGCACGCAGAATCTCGTAAGGGGCCGCGGCAATTTCGAGCAGATGGTCAGCCATCCTATTGACCAACTCCTGTGGATCACCCTTTGTGATAAAACACACGGGGGCTTCAAAACCGGGGACGTTAGAAGCCACCGAACACGACAGGGACACGTGTTTGGCCGTATAGGTAGTGGCATTACCACTGGGCACTACAGTGTTCTCAAAAAAACACTCATAGTCAAATGCGGCTCTATAAGGGAAGACAAATTTTGTGTCTACATTTATCCCCTCTTCCTCGATTAAGTCCCAAATGGTCTCTGGGGGATTATACACACCACTTCTAAATGTTTCTCTTCGCTTAGAGCCGGTACAGCGCTTTTCATGGCGCACCATAAACTTATAAATCTTCCACAACTTACCGCAATCGGGACACGAAGAAGAGTTACTGGCCCTATCGATATCTGTAATGTACATAAAGTGGTTCTTAAACATTAACAGACGCAATGTATCTTTAAAAGTGTCGCTACCTCTAAGTGTGGGGTCAGGGTCTGCGCGTTGTCAAATTCAAAAACGTCAATATTTACGTTAAAACATTGTTCTAATTGGGGCATATCGATTAAACTAACCCCGGGGAAATCGATGAGGGACATAAGTCCCTGCTGTGTTTGCCACTGTTCGACTAGTCGACGCGTCGGTTTTCTAACATCTTTAACGGCACCACCCCTAAAAACGGCTAGACATCTAAAAAAGCAAAAGTTATCACTGTATGGTTTGGAGTTTGAATCGTGTTGTAGTGTATGGATGTGGTTATTGTCCGTGATGAAAGAGTGAATGTCTTGCAAGCAGCAGCCAATGGGAAAGTCTTGGATATGGTACAGATAGAAAGAAGTCGGTGGAATGGCTTCGACAAAATATTTTGTGTTTGGTCTGTTTAACTGTGCTTGTGTGACAATATCGCTGTCGTGTAACTGTGAGAGAAAAGCTTTGAAATCTGTAATGTTGTTGACTAGGTGGGGTTGATCTAAGACGACCGTGTTGTTATGTGATGCGTGAAAACATCTTAGATCGCCTGTCTCTCTGTGTCTCAAAACGATGTCGAAACTGCAGTTTATTTTGAAGCGTTTTGTCTGTTGTGTGAAGACAGGGAGCAAGAGACGGTCCCAGTCCATATTTTCTGTTGGTCTGTGGAAAAAAGTGAATGTTGATAAATATTTATATTTATTGGAGTGTGTTTTTACGGCTTGCCAGTTATCGATGTAGATTTGTTTTATGTCAGCCTGTAAGTCATCTAACGAGTCTTCTTCTGACGACAAGCGGGGTTTTTTTATATGGGTTTGGTGGGTGCTGGTCATGGGGCGTATTTTGGTCTGGCCTGCAGCATTTAAAGAGGGTGTTTTTGTTGGGTGAGATGGGATGGGGCTTGAAGTTGTTGCTGTTCTCGTCAAGTCTGTGGTGCCTGCTGCAGCAGGTGATGTCTTTGTGTCTGATGATGATGAGTCTGTTGTGGTCCCTGCTGGTAATGTCTGTTGGTGCGCCGTTGATGATTCGGCGCCTGCTGGGTATGAGGTCGAAAGTTGGTTAGTGGTGGGGTGTATTTGTTTCATATGGGTCCGCAAGCTGGTGCCTCGGGTAAATTGTTTGGCGCAAATGTCACAAGAAAATCGAGGGGTTGAGTGTACTGTTTTGATGTGCTGTGTTAAATTATCATGTCGGTTAAATAACTTTCCACAGCGAGGACACAAATTGTTCTTCACCGGTGCAGTGGTGGTCCCCGCTGGGGTGTCTATATTGAGTCTTTGTGCAGCACCCGCCGTTGCAGTGGTGGTCCCCACTGATTTGTCTATAACAACAGCGGCCGCCGGTGCAGTGGTGGTCCCCACTGGGACGTTTATAGCGGCCCCCGGTGCAGTGGCTTCCGCTGTGGGGGATCTTGGTGCACCGGGTCCATGAACACTCTCAATATGTTGTTGCAGTGCCTCAGGGCCTGGAAAGTTATGAGGACAGACACGACAGGAGTGTGTAGGTTCAGCATGTACTGTCTGCATATGTCTCGTTAGGTTGCTTTGAAGAGTAAAAGATTTATTACATTGTCCACAAGTGTAGCAACAGTTCTAACCTATTTGACGAATACATGAAGTCTAATTTCCCAGTATCACCAGAACCTAGTTGGTTTCCTACCACAGACCTACCCGATGTCCCTAATCTACCACAGAAGAAGAAGAAATAACCTCCCCTTGTTATCTCAAGTCCGCCATCTTGCGCCGCCTGAATGCGCTTATATAAAAGTCACGCGCCGCCTGGCGTTTTTGCTATATAAAAGTCACGCGCCGCCTGGCGCGCCGCCTGCGCGCCGCCTGAATGCTAACCAAGTCCGCCATTGCCTACTACTAACGACTAAGTAAGTAAGTATCTTAACTGAGCCTTAAAATTTCTAAGGGCATTTCGTCCTTTACAAATTTTATCCACATCCTCCTTTGTGGTGCACAGACCCCCTTGGCTTATGATTGTGATATATAACTCTATCTTCTTCTTTGCATTTTTAATATCTTTCTTTTTTTTCCTCCTATTGTTGTCAGTTATTCACTGTTTAATTTTTTTCTTTGACTGCCCTCTCTGACTCTTTACTCCGTTTTTTCCATTCCAGTCTATGTTTTGGGTTCTTCGTCGTCACTCTTGCATTCTCTACTTTTATTTTATCTGCTCCTTCCTCTTCTCCATTTCACTTCTTATCTGTTTGTAGTGTGTTACTTTGTGGTCTGTAGCTTTATGAAAAAAAAAAACAAACTACAAGCACTCTACCTCAAGCCATGTTGCATTCCCATCCTCCTTCAGATAATAAAGTTGTGCAAGGACCTTGTTTGTCAGATTGACAGCTGGCACCTTTGGACGGCAACCCTTCCCAGTCATTAACAATGGTTTTTCATAGCATCGTAGTAGGAGTCATCTGGAACAATAAAATTCCAGAAGTTACTATTTTTTTTTTGCATGTATAGAGAATTACATGTAGGCTACTATTACCATTACTGGCTTGTTCTTGTTCAGAGTTTCTTCTTGATTTTTTTTTCTTCATGTTATTTGGAATTGAAAACAATATCTATCCTAATTATAACCCATCAGAGGTTGAACGGGATATTTTTCTTCCTTAAACAAAAATAAATATATATATCTTCTTTTCGGGGAATTTTAAGACTATCAACTATTTGCTGCGAGTCCGGACATTTCAGTACAGCATCAGCTTTTTTAATTATGGCATTTCCCGGTCTCCTAGCCTTGACTCAATTGGCTTTGGCCTTGCGATATCCTTCGCGTGTGAGATCATAATTCACCCTATTATGTTGCAAAATAAACCTTCATTCAATTACACATTAATCAAAACATGCATTTTTTATTCAGATTGGTAACTTTCTTAGCTTTTCAAGCTCGTGAAATAATTAGATTGATGCGTGAATGTCTGAAGTGGTGATAACACGTTCATTCCACGCTGTTACAACAACTATGTGATCGTGTTAAATTGCTAAATAATATTAAAACTATTCTAAAGTTTACATTTAAAGTTCATAACATTGTTAATAAGTGATATACTTACGTATAGTCATCTTCAAATCCGAAGATGTGATGAAGTTTGAACACGAACCAACATAAGTGGCATGCCGATCTTGATCGACATCGGGGGTGACCCCGGTCGATGTAACAGCCTCGCTCTGCATTTTTCGCTAAAATTCTTGACTGAGAGAGCGTTACTTAAAGTCAATTCGCTCCACCAGCAAATATCAGAAAACTTTGATATTTTACAGGAATAAATAAAAATGGCTCCCAAATCTTCTCATACCATGCAAGGAATTATAACACCACTTAAAATGTCAAGTCTCGTAAAATTTCAAGTTCACTTCGAGAAATTGACGTCTTTCCCTTTGTTTTCTACAGCTTGCATTATAAGAAATTACAGGTATGCATCTGCCCATCCTAATGGTGAAAGCCGTATGCAAATCAGACGTCTGCTGGTCAAGCGAAACCCGTTTGAATGAAGCGGGGGTGAGGCAAAAACGCCGAGAGTTGGCCGCGCGCCGGGGCCAACTACGCGTAACGTTGCTGTTTGTTTTTATTAGTAAAAAAATACTTCAATAACTTTTATTATTCGGAAATTAATACATTTCAAAAGAGAAGAAGATAAAGAGTATCGTGATATAAATTTTATTACAATTCGCTTAATAGCAAAGGGACAGTGATGACTTAAACTTGACAAATTTCCCTCAGTTTTCTCCAGTGTTGTCCGTTTTCAACAGCTCGAAGCGGGCACTTTGTGGTACCTAGTACTAGATAAAACAAATTCAGACGTAAGACCTTGGGGAGATATTCCCCGGGCGACTCACGATACAAGAAAAGGACGTAATTTGACGCAACGCTGGCGGTTCTACCTGCTTCTGGGGTTCGCTAGACGAGACGAGGGTGGTACACATAAAATGGTAGAAGTTGTCCTCGTGTCCACGGTTTCTCTGTAACTCAAAAAAACAGGGAAATAGCCGTTCTCGACAAGGAAGGTAGAATAAAAGAAAATAAAGCTAGATTCCACTGTCCATGTGTAAAAGGGTGGAATTAGCCTATCCAACGTAAGATTGTCATGACCAATGTCAGAACTAGCGCTATTGGGAGCTATAAGACAGAAGAGTGGGCGTGGACAAATATTATGAACAAGACAGGGCAGACCACTCGGCTAAAAGTGACAGACATTTCAAACAAATCATGACAGTAGTGTGACATGTGAAACTTTAATGAATTATGTAATGACGTGCAGTGTTAACCCTTGGTTAACAAGATGGATTTGTATTACGCTTGAAAACGTAGACATCTGAACCAATGCGCATTTGTCCGGTACCACCACCAAGGTCCTCCACTATCACCGGTGTTGTTTAACATCTAAACAGCAAACGCAGCCTCCATTCCGCAAACTTCGCTGGGACAAACATTGTTTTTAGCAGATGACATACTCATTTATAGAACTGGCTCTGACCGACAGGAAATGGTCAATGGGATACACAGGACACTACTGACTAATTCAATTTATTTAACAAATAGCTATAGCTAAAAGTTAACTAATCCTAATAGCCACTAATTAATATTAAAACAAATTAACTAGTACTAAAAGTAAACTACAGAGAAAGTAAGATTAAAGGGAGATGCTCCTTTTTTAAAATACGGTTTTTGAATATGATAATAGGTCAAGCTGGTTCACTCCGGACACAAGCACATCTTCTCATTTATTTTTAAATACTTTTTTTTCTTTTTAATTCTTAAAAGTGAATTTGTTTAAAATACACGTAAAAAATGGAGTCATACAAATTATAAAGAAATGTAACTGCATATACCAGGACAAAGAAACATGCGTTGGTAGAAGCCACAGCATACACACACACACACACACACACACACACACACACACACACACACACACACACACACACACACACGCACACACATACATAAGTATAAACATACATACATACGCTACTAATACTTCTTTTCACTATTAATAAATCTATTGTTGCAATATCTACACAAGTTAATAGTGCTTGTTTTACCTGAAAAAACGACGTGGAATGATTTAATTGTATTGTTTTCTGTGTGAATATATTGTAGAAAAAGTTCTGAGTTAAAAATCATTTGTTCATAGACGGCTTTATTTCTTCAAATTCATACTAGATGTCTATATTCTGCCAAAAGTGTAAGTAACTGAACTTAAATGCATGCAGTAATTTTGAGAAAGATGTTGAGCATACTTGCTTTATAAAAAACTACTTCTTTTGTTGTATTTTTTGTAATGTCTGTTCAAAGTGTTCAACGTTTGTGTCACTGTATTAAATAATGAAGGAAACCGGAGTCCTGTGGATAGTAAATAAATAAGTAAATAAATAAAAAAATGTAATTAACAGGTACTCGTTGGACATAAAGGGTGGCACTAGACAACATAAAAGAAAATATGAGTGATAGGCTTACCGGGAATCGAACCTAGGACCAACCAGACGGCACCATCGCCTTGCTGTGACAGTACATCGTGAATGGACGCAGAGCCAATTTTGCAACCCAAAAAACCATGCCGGTTTAGTGGCAGCCATCTTTGCTTCACCATGTGACTGGACATAAGGGAGTGTTTTTTTTCTCATAATTTTTACAGTTTCATGTTCTCTACTTAATTCTCATTTTCTGTCCCTCCTGTCTCTTGTTTGTCTGTCCCTGTCGAAGGCCTTGTGGCCGCAACGTAGGTTTTTCTTGTCCTTTCTCTTTGTAAGACGTATTACTATTTTTATTTTTTATTTTTATTTTATTTGAACCGTTTTACCTCCAAGAAAGTGCATTATTGGCTGAGGTCATTCTCGTAACACTCACACAACTATGGTATAGGACCCGTGGACGACCTAGACAGTTTTAAAGACGCAATCACTAATATAACTTTCCTATCAGCAAGTATAGACCAAATAAAGGCCGAAATACTTGTGTCCAGTAATGTGTAACTTCAACCTATCCGTCTATTCTTTGTTATTCGTCTTCCACTACACATATAAATACTTTTTTATGTGTGTCACTGTATTACAATTACAGATAATGCGTTCCTCTGCCTCTTTGGCGTTCAGTCTTCAAAGTTTACTTACATACTGCTTACTTAGTCGTTCCTCTTCTACCGTGAGGTGTAGAGATTTGGAAGAGAGAGTGTCATACTATCCTATCGGCTGTATTCCTCCTGGCCTCGTTCCATTCTACTGCACGGTCCTTCAGAGATTGTCTAATGTTGTCCTCCCAGCGGACTCCTGGAGGTCTGGATCCCTGGCTCTTAGTTTGACAGATCTGGCTTATGTGGGTTGTAGTCGTTGCCTGTGACTCGCATCCAAACGAGTTTACGTTTGGCTTAATCTGTATTTTTATTTATGTCTCTATAAATAGATAGATAGAAAGATAGATAGATAGATAGATAGATAGATAGATAGATAGATAGATAGATAGATAGATAGATTGATAGATTGATAGAAAGATAGCTACATAGCTAGGTAGGTAGATAGATAGATAGATAGATAGATAGATAGATAGATAGACAGATAGATAGACAGATAGATAGATAGATAGATAGATAGTTAGATAGATAGATAGATAGATAGATAGATAGATAGATAGATAGATAGATAGATAGATAGATAGATAGATAGATAGATAGATAGATAGATAGATAGATAGATAGATAGATAGATAGATAGATTGATTGATTGATTGATTGATTGATTGATAGATAGATAGATAGATAGATAGATAGATAGATAGATAGATAGATAGATAGATAGATAGATAGATAGATAGATAGATAGATAGATAGATAGATAGATAGATAGATAGATAGATAGATAGATAGATAGATAGATAGATAGATAGAAATGATTTAAGTGTTTTGTTTTCTGTGTGAATACATGTAGAAAAAGAGTTAAAATCCTTTTTTCATAGACGGCTTTATTTCTGCAAATCCAAACTCGATATCTATATTCTGTCAAAAGTGTAAGTAACTGAACTTTAATGCATGGAGTAAATTTGTGAAAGATGTTGAGCATAACTGCTTTATACAAAACTACTTCTGTTGTTGTATTTTGTGTAATGTCTGTTCAAAGAGTTCAAAGTTTCTGTCACTGTTTTACAATTACAGATCATGCATTCCTCTGTCTCTTTGTCGTTCAGTCTTCAAGGTTTACTTACTACCATTTACTTAGTCGTTCCTCTTCTACTGTGAGGTGTAGAGGTTTAGAAGAGAGAGTGTCATACTATCCTATTGGGTGTCTTCCTCCTGGCCTGGTTCCATTCTAGCGATCGGTCCTTCAGAGATTGTCTAATGTTGTCCTCCCAACGGACTTTTGGAGGTCTGGATCCCTGGCTCTTAGTTTCCCATACTTGTCGGGGTGGCCGATCTTCTCCCAATCAGAGACATGGACAAACTATCTTAGTTAGGACTGTTCTACTTGGGACTGCAGGGTTTGGGTTTTTAGGCCATTATGTATCGTCTGACGTGTCCATGTTTGTTGAAGTTTTTGTGGTAAAACGTTTTTTTACGGGATGGGGTAACCAGAACCATGCCTAAATCAAGTCCAACACGAAAATAAGAATCTTCAACTCAAATGTGAAGTCAGTCCTATTGTATGGCTCTGAGACATAGAGAGCAACAAAAACAACAACCAAAAAGCTACAGACTTTCATAAACGGGTGCTTGCATAGAATAGAAGGACTGAAATGGTATGACAAAGTCACAAATGTGGAATTGATGACAAGAACCAGACAAGTGCCAGTGGAACAAGAGTTGAGAAGAAGACGCTGGCGATGGATGGGACACGCATTGAGGAAACCTGTTGATAGCATTACAAGGCAGTCCTTGTTCCGGAATCCACAGGGAAAGAGAGGCAGAAGTAGACCAAGAAACACATAGAGAAGAGAATTGGAAACAGAGGTGAAAATGATGAGGAAAACATGGAAAGACCTTGAGCGGATGGCACAAGAAAGGAAGACTTGGCATGTGTTTGCTGAAGGCCTATGATCCTTGGGGAGCAAAAGGGTATTGATTGATGTATCGTCTGGTTGTGGACCATGCCTCTTCTTGTTACTTCAGTCACCTTCCTCAAATACCTCATTCCTGAGGCTTGGATCTGGCTTCTGTGGGTTGTAGTCGTTGTCTGTGTCTCGCATCCAAACGAGTTAACATTTGGATTAATCTGTATTTTTATTTCTTTCTCTATGAATGAAGGGTGTTGAGTTATATAATAATCTGCACATCTTCTTACCGTCAACTGTAACGGAATTGGTAACGCACTATGCATTTTTTTCTTTCCGTCTATTATTTTGCCGTTATACCCTGTTAACCAAAACGGTTATATTTGGGGTATATAGGGTGTTAACTTCTTCGATGTAGCACGTTCCTAGTCCTGAAAAAGACTGGTCCTGAAAAGGACCGCTAGCTGCCTGTTTGGTGCCTACTCGTTATCTTTTTCGGCAGTATGTTGTTTATGACTGTCTCTATTATATTTGGCAGGAGTTCCTGTAGGGTTTCGGTAATTATTTTGTCTTTAGTTTCTTTGCTTCTTTCTCTTCCTTGATTGCTTTTTGTTACGATATCCTCGATGATCCTTCTCTCTGTTTCAATTCTGTTGAGGACTTCTTCGTTCTCCTCCTTTAGCTCTGCGAGTTTGGTGATGTCGACTTCTATTTGTTGCTGAATGGATTTCATGTCCTGTAACATTGTCTGGGCGCTCTATAAGGCTCCTATTGTTTCGTCTCTTATAGTTTCTGTGTCTTCGTTGTGCTGCCTGTTCTTGTCGACTTTGAGTTTTTGTTTTATGTCTAGCATATCTGTGGTAAGTTTTATTATTTGGGTTCTTGTGTGCTGTTCCTATTAAGCAGTGCCACCTGAAGCGACTCAGTGTCTTGCTTCTCTGAAGAAGACGTTTTTGGTTACATATTCCTTCAGTATGGCCGTGGTTCCCGAGATAGTCTGCGCAGGTTCTGTTGGAGTTGGGCACTTTATAGTTGGAATCCCTTTTCGCGTGAGGACATTAATTGTAAGAGTGACTCTTGCAGATTTTCATAGTGTGAGAAAGTTGCTGGCAGTTTGAGAGCTGCATAATGGAGGGATGTGTTCTTCTGTTTTCTCGACATCTATCGTCTAGGTTTAATTGACTTGGTCTTGGTTCCTTGAATAGTTAGGATAACTAGGTTTGTGTCCTTCTTGTCCCATGTCTTCAGTCTTTCAACCTGTGTTATTTTGACATTCTTGTTTTCTGTTTGCAGGCGGCTGCGGACTTCTTGTGTAGACCGATTGTTGTCGATGTAGTGAAATTGACAGAGATACAACGGTAAAATACCTCCAAGGATAACACATAAGGATAAAAACATAATGCGTAGGCTGCTGATAGACATGATCGCCCAGACCGCGGGTCATCACCCTCCATAAGAATTGACTTGCTAGACAGGAGGGGAACGGCGGATGAAAGGAAAAAAATATGACTGGAAAGATTGCGTGAGACTAGAAAGGCTAAGGAGACGCAATTGGGGGGGAAACGGAGAAAAGTCACGTCCCCCAAATTGACACGAGGTACGGAATGGACGCTTTTGCGATACCAAGCCCTTGATTTGAATTCAGCGGCTAAACGCAGATGTTCGAAATATTACAAAATTTAAAAAGTACTTTTTCTTAATATTAATGTTAGGAATATAAAAATTAGCTGGCCGGATGGCCCATTCTGAGCAGTGAACTAAAATGTTCTTAATTTTACAGACGGATAGATAATATTGAAGATAATGACAAAAGACAGTGTTGTTCACATCATCGACAGACTGTATTGAATCTAAAAGTGTCGCGATTTGCACACAAAAACACGACCTTGGGACGCAGGTGTTCAAATTTACTTAGTATGGAGGAGAGGGTTTTTGGGTGGTAGCTGTGTCTAAATATAACTTTTAACGACAAAATTTTGGAGGGGAGAGAAAGGTTGGTTCAAAGATCAAGTACATTTTTGTAGAAACACAAGTAGAGACGGACAGACTAACAGATAACCATCCATACTTGACTGAAGCATGACTGAAATGACTTTACGGTAGGAAATTTGAAATTCAAATAAACCTAGGCAGTGATTGGCCACAGACAAGCATATTGTCGGCGCTTAGACGCGGATTTGGGGTCATTTCTCAATAGTTGTTCAGTGATAGACACAGATTTTAAAGTGTGGTGATTTCCATATGAAAGAAAGTGAAAGAAATTTAGGGACGCCATACTATAGCCAGCAGCTCAGCTGAGTTTTGCTAGCAATTCTGTGTTATTTATTCATAATCTGGTAAGATTGAAATTATTTCCTTATATATTTTGAATATTGTTTCATGTTCGAGTGATTTGATACTGCCATATCGAAATCTAGCCTTACAAACAAGTAGGGATTTGCTCTAGACCCCCCGCCCTAGTCAGGGTCTAGGGACCAACAATGTACATAAACTCCAGCAAGGATTATGCAAGACAGATCAAGTGTTGAGAATAATGAAACATATTACCTATCCTCTTTTAGGGCAGAAAACTAATAAATATTTTTCAGAATCTATGGTCTGGGAGGATCTATCTGATGTAAAACCACCATGGTAAATGTGCTGTTTGGTCAGAGAGATCTGACCTGTCTGTATGATGTGGTTGTTGTGTCAGTGTTGTGTCCAGACGTGGGTAGAGAATAGATTTTGACACATGGCCCATACTTTGATTGCAGAGCTGTGAGTTTCTGTTGTCAACAAAGCAGTGTCTATTCAGTTTGTGACTTTACTCGAGTGTATCTGTGCAGTACTTGTGACAGAGACCACCATTATTGCCCGCCAGCACGGAGAGGTGGGACCACCTGATTTCAGCACCAGAGCTACAACTACAAGATGAGTGAGCCTCTGGTCTGCTGGACATTCACCAACGCTGTGTAGTTACTAATACCCCCATAAAAATTCCCACCATTTTCTGGACACTGTGTAGTCAATATAGACAGGTGTGATGAGGCCACCCCAACAGCACAAACAGTAACTATCCTCCCAAGTAGATGACTACTAGAACATTTTAATAAAACTAACTAGTATAGTACATATATATGTACACTATTGCATTTATGATATAATATTCCATGCATTTCTTTTCATAATTTCTAAATCCTTTTAAGTTCTGGTCAACCTAAAAAATTGATCCAGAACAAAATAAATGTAATATAATTCTATCAAAAAATTGTACACACGTGAGTTAGTTCAGTGTATTTTAACATTTATTAATATTATTAGTCTTGTTAAATATCTGTGGGTATATCTATAACCTATTACACCACACTACATATCATAACCCTAGACACTTTACGTAGCCACATTCATTAAAAAAAAAATTAAGTGTGAGGTCGTAGTGGTAGCAAGAAAGGCCTTCTGACAATTCTCAACTACATTTTATCTCAGGAGCCTTCACAGCTGGCCTCATACAATTACATTTAGTAATATCACCATCATACAATACCATCAACACCACTACATAAATTGGGGTCTTGTCCAGGGGATAATTAGCCCAACAGTAATATTAGGATCTCCTGGTGGGAGAAATAAAAGTAGGGAAATAAATTGTAAAATTCCCTTTAACATTAAAAGTGTTCCTGCAGATAAAAGTTGGTGAATCTTCACAGCCAGTAATAATTAATTAGTTAACTGGTTAGTTAGAATTAGTTAGACTATAGTCATAAGAAGTACTTAGTGTATTTACTGGTTAGAGATTTAGCTTGTATATTATTATATTGTCTAAAAAGTATGGCGGAGCTGGCAAAATTTAGATCAGCTGCTGTGCTCACCGCGAAGGAGATGGGAATGGATGGTCAAATTTTAATTCAATACGTAACGGCTGAATGTGATAAATATATTGAACGGGAAGAAAGGAGGTTAGCTGAAGAGAAGAGGTTAGAGGCTGATAGAGAAATTAAGAGGCTGCAGATTGAGGCAGAAGAAAAACGACAGCAAAGGGAGGCAGAAGAAAAAAGAGTGACTGCCGAAAGGGAGGCAGAAGAAAAAAGATTGACTGCCGAAAGGGAGGCAGAAGATAGAAGGTTGCAAAGGGAGCACGAATTACGACTAAGGGAGCTGGAATTACAAGGCCAGGCTCCTGAAAATGGTGCCAGCCCTTTTGCCTCAGATGCTACGCCTAGTCTGGGAGCCTCAAACTCAGCTATGGGGTTTCATTTAGACCATTTTGTTGAAAAAGACGATGACATAGAGGGGTACCTAGGACGTTTTGAGTTATTAGCTACTACATATGGGTTAGAGAGAGAGAGGTGGAGCTTAAAGCTATCACAGGGATTGAGAGGTACTTCTTATGAAGTATTTGCCAAAATGAACAGGGAAGACCAAGACAATTATGACATGTTAAAGCAGGCTTTGTTATTAAGGTACGAGAAGAATGGTGAATTTTATCGTAAGAAATTTAGAAATGCCAAATTGTTGTCTGGGGAGACATACCACCAATTCTCTGCTAGACTAGAAACCTATTTGGAGAAATGGACGGCTCTGGGGAAGACCCAAGATCTTAAAGAAATGATCATGATTGAGCAATTGAGAGAGCCCATGGCTCCAGACATGAGAAAATTTCTCATGGAACAAGGTGCAGAGAAGTTGGGGGAAATTTTAAATGTTGCTGAGAGGTATCAGGCAGCCCAGGCAGAGGTAAGTGGTGCTAAGAAGAAGCACATAGACAATTTTAAAGCTCCACAGCAATTTAATAAATTTGATAATAGAGAGCAGGGAAATAAAGGTAGGACAAACTTTGAGCGGCCAAGAAATGACTATCGCGACAGAAACTCACAGTTCAATGACCAAAAGTTCAATGAAAGAAAACCGTTGAACCAAGGAAAAAGATGGTGTAAATGGTGCAAGAAGGATAACCATAACACCGAATTTTGTAGAAGGAAACCTTCAAACATTGCTGCAATGAAGTCGGGGACGCAAAGATTAAAGGTTAATCCTAAGGGACAACAGGAACCTTATCACCCCCCAGTTTGTGAGGATGTTATTTGTAATGGGGTCACCATAAGGTGCCTTTATGATACAGGTTTGGATTATGATTCAGTTGTGAAGTCTAGCCTAATGGACCCAAGTCAGTATACCACAGAAACAGTGGAAATACAAGGGGCGACTAAGGACATACCACTCATGACACTTCCCATCGCAAGGATAACGGTGAAAACTCGCTATGTGGAAGGAGAAATCAGAGCAGCAGTGATAGATGAACCAATCTACCCTCTGATATTGGGGTGTAGATACGTCTTCTTGGGGAATCCCGAGAAACCTGTGATCATGGCGACAGTGCAGGCCAGGTCACAGAAGAAGGAGGAAGAAGGTGAACCTATAAATGCTCATCCAGAGGAGATGAGGAAGGCGCAGGCTGAGGATAGGACACTCAAGCCCTGTTTTAAAAAATTGCCCAAATGCCACACACCTCCGAGCAGGGGGGAATATTTCATGAAGAACAAACTCTTATACAGGAAGGCCGGAACTGGAACAAATGGTCACAACCAGCTGGTTCTTACCACTTCATATAGAGATAAAGTGATGGAACTCGGGCATGCGATTCCCTTCAGTGGTCACATGGGGATCAGCGCCACAGGACAGCGTATAGCTTGTCATTACTTCTGGCCAGGGATAACGGAGGATATAAAAAGATATGTCAAATCCTGCCCAGAATGTCAAAGGGTAGCTCCAAAGCACTGGACTGCTCCTGCAACTCTAGGGGAAATGCCCATAGTGGGAACACCTTTTGAGAGGGTTGCAGTGGATATTGTAGGACCTCTCACTCGGACCAAGAGGAGGAACAGTTACATCCTTACTCTGGTGGACACTTGTTCTATGTGGGGAGAGGCGGTAGCCCTGCCATCAATTGATTCAAAACATGTAGCAGAGGCACTACTTACAATATTTACCCGATTAGGATTCCCGCATCAAATCTTGACGGATAATGGATCTCAGTTCAAGGGGAAACTAACGGAAGAAGTTTTTAAGCTATTTCAAGCCAGGCACTTTCATTGTAGTCCGTACCATCCACAAGGGAACGGCCAGGTAGAGAGGTTCAACGGGACTCTCATTTCTATCCTGAGAAAGCTGGCACACGAAAAACCGGATCTGTGGGATCAATTCCTTCCCGCCGCATTGTTTGCGTACCGGGAGGTACCACATAGTTCAACCGGGATGGCTCCCGCAACTCTGCTATTTGGGAGGCCAATAAAAGGTCCTTTAGAAGCTTTATTAAGGACCTGGACAGATGAGAAGGCGGAAGAGACTGTTACCTCATCGTATCAATATGTGAACGAACTGACCACTCGTTTGAAAGCTGGATGGAAACTGGCAAATGATAATTTGAAACAAGCCAGGAAGAAACATGCAGCATATTTTAATAGGAAGGCAAAGGACAGGGAACTGGCAGTCGGAGAGAAGGTGCTGCTTCTACTACCCGGAAGCCAGAATAAATTACAAATTGGTTGGCAAGGTCCATATACGGTTCTAGAGAAGGTGTCTAGAACAAACTATAAAATTGACAAAAAGGGGAAGGAAAAAGTTTATCATGTAAACCTGTTAAAGAAGTATCTGGACAGACCACTCCAGGAAAGCACCCCCTTATTGACCTTAGCTATTGCAACCCAGATGCAAAAAGAACCACTCACCTCACATGAATACCCATTACATCCTTGTGAAACAGCAGCACAGGTAAAAGTCAGTAAGCACCTGACTAAAAACCAGAGGGAGAGAGTTCAAAAGGTTCTGGAGGAACATACAGATGTATTAACAGATAAACCAGGCCATACAAATTTGCTACAGTATGACATGAAACTGGTAGACTCAAACCCAATCTGTATGAGAGCCTATTCTATTCCGTTCGCGAAGGAGAAGGCATTGAAGGAAGAAATAGAGTATTTGTTGAAGGAGGGGATTATTTCGCACAGTGAATCATCTTTTAGTTCTAGTGTCGTTTTGTTGAGGAAAACCGTCTGGGGAACACAGACTGTGCATAGATTACAGGAAACTGAATGCTGTCACAGAAGGACAAGTGGATCCATTACCAGACACAAAACAGTTATTTGCCAGACTGAACAAGGCAAAATACTTTTCAAAGGTGGATCTTAGTAAAGGCTATTACCAGATCCCAGTGAAGCCTGAAGTGAGACCTTATTTGGCTTTTAGCACTTCGGATGGACATTATGAATTCAATATGTTACCATTCGGACTGAAAAATGCTCCGAGTGTGTTTTCAAGGATGATGCGCAAATTGTTGGATCCCCTGAATAACCCATGTATCACAAATTTCATGGATGATATTCTCGTCGCCACCGAGACATTTGAAGAACACATTGAAGCTCTGGAGATGTTGTTTGATAGACTTCGGGAGGCGAACTTAACTGCTAGGCCAACAAAATGTTGTATTGGATGCAAGGAGTTGGAATTCTTGGGACACACTGTATATCAGGGTAATATGACCCCTGATCCTAAGAATTTGGAAAAACTGCAGAGAGCACCTAGGCCACAAACAAAAAAGGACGTGCGATCATTCGTGTCGTTATGCGGATTTTATCAGAAATACATCAAAAATTTTAACGCTATTTGTGCTCCTCTGACTGATCTGACTCGCAAGGCACTTCCAGATAAAATTATTTGGACTGCACAATGTGAACTAGCGTTCCAAGAGTTAAAGGAAAAACTCACTAGCAAGCCTATTCTCAAACTGCCTGATTTGACACAGGACTTTGTCTTAAGAACCGATGCAAGTAATGTAGGACTCGGAGGGGCTTTGTTGCAAAGATCATCTTCACCTGATGGGGAACTGAAACCAGTCGCTTATGCAAGCCGCAAATTGAATAGGGCGGAACAAGGATACTCCACAAGCGAAAAAGAATGTTTAGCATTAATCTGGGCAATAAAGAAGTTTCAAATCCATCTGTATGGTAGGACTTTTGTGGTGGAGACGGACCATCAGCCTCTCGTGTTCTTGTCTCAGGCTAAGCATGAAAACGCAAGATTGCTGAGGTGGTCTTTGTTGCTTCAACCTTATCAGTTTAGTATCCAATATATCCCAGGCAAATTGAATGTCGGTGCAGATTTCCTCAGTCGGCACCCCTGTGATCAAAATTAGAGTAGTGGCAGACGTGAGGAGTAATTTTACCTATGTGTATCGCTGGTTTTGGAACTTGCCATAGGCATGTTTTCAAGTGGGGAGATGTGTAGTGAAATTGACAGAGATACAACGGTAAAATACCTCCAAGGATAACACATAAGGATAAAAACATAATGCGTAGGCTGCTGATAGACATGATCGCCCAGACCGCGGGTCATCACCCTCCATAAGAATTGACTTGCTAGACAGGAGGGGAACGGCGGATGAAAGGAAAAAAATATGACTGGAAAGATTGCGTGAGACTAGAAAGGCTAAGGAGACGCAATTGGGGGGGAAACGGAGAAAAGTCACGTCCCCCAAATTGACACGAGGTACGGAATGGACGCTTTTGCGATACCAAGCCCTTGATTTGAATTCAGCGGCTAAACGCAGATGTTCGAAATATTACAAAATTTAAAAAGTACTTTTTTTCTTAATATTAATGTTAGGAATATAAAAATTAGCTGGCCGGATGGCCCATTCTGAGCAGTGAACTAAAATGTTCTTAATTTTACAGACGGATAGATAATATTGAAGATAATGACAAAAGACAGTGTTGTTCACATCATCGACAGACTGTATTCAATCTAAAAGTGTCGCGATTTGCACACAAAAAACACGACCTTGGGACGCAGGTGTTCAAATTTACTTAGTATGGAGGAGAGGGTTTTTGGGTGGTAGCTGTGTCTAAATATAACTTTTAACGACAAAATTTTGGAGGGGAGAGAAAGGTTGGTTCAAAGATCAAGTACATTTTTGTAGAAACACAAGTAGAGACGGACAGACTAACAGATAACCATCCATACTTGACTGAAGCATGACTGAAATGACTTTATGGTAGGAAATTTGAAATTCAAATAAACCTAGGCAGTGATTGGCCACAGACAAGCATATTGTCGGCGCTTAGACGCGGATTTGGGGTCATTTCTCAATAGTTGTTCAGTGATAGACACAGATTTTAAAGTGTGGTGATTTCCATATGAAAGAAAGTGAAAGAAATTTAGGGACGCCATACTATAGCCAGCAGCTCAGCTGAGTTTTGCTAGCAATTCTGTGTTATTTATTCATAATCTGGTAAGATTGAAATTATTTCCTTATATATTTTGAATATTGTTTCATGTTCGAGTGATTTGATACTGCCATATCGAAATCTAGCCTTACAAACAAGTAGGGATTTGCTCTAGACCCCCCGCCCTAGTCAGGGTCTAGGGACCAACAATGTACATAAACTCCAGCAAGGATTATGCAAGACAGATCAAGTGTTGAGAATAATGAAACATATTACCTATCCTCTTTTAGGGCAGAAAAACTAATAAATATTTTTCAGAATCTATGGTCTGGGAGGATCTATCTGATGTAAAACCACCATGGTAAATGTGCTGTTTGGTCAGAGAGATCTGACCTGTCTGTATGATGTGGTTGTTGTGTCAGTGTTGTGTCCAGACGTGGGTAGAGAATAGATTTTGACACATGGCCCATACTTTGATTGCAGAGCTGTGAGTTTCTGTTGTCAACAAAGCAGTGTCTATTCAGTTGGTGTATTTACTCGAGTGTATCTGTGCAGTACTTGTGACAGAGACCACCATTATTGCCCGCCAGCACGGAGAGGTGGGACCACCTGATTTCAGCACCAGAGCTACAACTACAAGATGAGTGAGCCTCTGGTCTGCTGGACATTCACCAACGCTGTGTAGTTACTAATACCCCCATAAAAATTCCCACCATTTTCTGGACACTGTGTAGTCAATATAGACAGGTGTGATGAGGCCACCCCAACAGCACAAACAGTAACTATCCTCCCAAGTAGATGACTACTAGAACATTTTAATAAAACTAACTAGTATAGTACATATATATGTACACTATTGCATTTATGATATAATATTCCATGCATTTTTTTTTCATAATCTCTAAATCCTTTTAAGTTCTGGTCAACCTAAAAAATTGATCCAGAACAAAATAAATGTAATATAATTCTATCAAAAAATTGTACACACGTGAGTTAGTTCAGTGTATTTTAACATTTATTAATATTATTAGTCTTGTTAAATATCTGTGGGTATATCTATAACCTATTACACCACACTACATATCATAACCCTAGACACTTTACGTAGCCACATTCATTAAAAAAAAAATTAAGTGTGAGGTCGTAGTGGTAGCAAGAAAGGCCTTCTGACAATTCTCAACTACATTTTATCTCAGGAGCCTTCACAGCTGGCCTCATACAATTACATTTAGTAATATCACCATCATACAATACCATCAAACACCACTACATAAATTGGGGTCTTGTCCAGGGGATAATTAGCCCAACAGTAATATTAGGATCTCCTGGTGGGAGAAATAAAAGTAGGGAAATAAATTGTAAAATTCCCTTTAACATTAAAAGTGTCCCTGCAGATAAAAGTTGGTGAATCTTCACAGCCAGTAATAATTAATTAGTTAACTGGTTAGTTAGAATTAGTTAGACTATAGTCATAAGAAGTACTTAGTGTATTTACTGGTTAGAGATTTAGCTTGTATATTATTATATTGTCTAAAAAGTATGGCGGAGCTGGCAAAATTTAGATCAGCTGCTGTGCTCACCGCGAAGGAGATGGGAATGGATGGTCAAATTTTAATTCAATACGTAACGGCTGAATGTGATAAATATATTGAACGGGAAGAAAGGAGGTTTGCTGAAGAGAAGAGGTTAGAGGCTGATAGAGAAATTAAGAGGCTGCAGATTGAGGCAGAAGAAAAACGACAGCAAAGGGAGGCAGAAGAAAAAAGATTGACTGCCGAAAGGGAGGCAGAAGAAAAAAGATTGACTGCCGAAAGGGAGGCAGAAGATAGAAGGTTGCAAAGGGAGCACGAATTACGACTAAGGGAGCTGGAATTACAAGGCCAGGCTCCTGAAAATGGTGCCAGCCCTTTTGCCTCAGATGCTACGCCTAGTCTGGGAGCCTCAAACTCAGCTATGGGGTTTCATTTAGACCATTTTGTTGAAAAAGACGATGACATAGAGGGGTACCTAGGACGTTTTGAGTTATTAGCTACTACATATGGGTTAGAGAGAGAGAGGTGGAGCTTAAAGCTATCACAGGGATTGAGAGGTACTTCTTATGAAGTATTTGCCAAAATGAACAGGGAAGACCAAGACAATTATGACATGTTAAAGCAGGCTTTGTTATTAAGGTACGAGAAGAATGGTGAATTTTATCGTAAGAAATTTAGAAATGCCAAATTGTTGTCTGGGGAGACATACCACCAATTCTCTGCTAGACTAGAAACCTATTTGGAGAAATGGACGGCTCTGGGGAAGACCCAAGATCTTAAAGAAATGATCATGATTGAGCAATTGAGAGAGTCCATGGCTCCAGACATGAGAAAATTTCTCATGGAACAAGGTGCAGAGAGAAGTTGGGGGAAATTTTAAATGTTGCTGAGAGGTATCAGGCAGCCCAGGCAGAGGTAAGTGGTGCTAAGAAGAAGCACATAGACAATTTTAAAGCTCCACAGCAATTTAATAAATTTGATAATAGAGAGCAGGGAAATAAAGGTAGGACAAACTTTGAGCGGCCAAGAAATGACTATCGCGACAGAAACTCACAGTTCAATGACCAAAAGTTCAATGAAAGAAAACCGTTGAACCAAGGAAAAAGATGGTGTAAATGGTGCAAGAAGGATAACCATAACACCGAATTTTGTAGAAGGAAACCTTCAAACATTGCTGCAATGAAGTCGGGGACGCAAAGATTAAAGGTTAATCCTAAGGGACAACAGGAACCTTATCACCCCCAGTTTGTGAGGATGTTATTTGTAATGGGGTCACCATAAGGTGCCTTTATGATACAGGTTTGGATTATGATTCAGTTGTGAAGTCTAGCCTAGTGGACCCAAGTCAGTATACCACAGAAACAGTGGAAATACAAGGGGCGACTAAGGACATACCACTCATGACACTTCCCATCGCAAGGATAACGGTGAAAACTCGCTATGTGGAAGGAGAAATCAGAGCAGCAGTGATAGATGAACCAATCTACCCTCTGATATTGGGGTGTAGATACGTCTTCTTGGGGAATCCCGAGAAACCTGTGATCATGGCGACAGTGCAGACCAGGTCACAGAAGAAGGAGGAAGAAGGTGAACCTATAAATGCTCATCCTGAGGAGATGAGGAAGGCGCAGGCTGAGGATAGGACACTCAAGCCCTGTTTCAAAAAATTGCCCAAATGCCACACACCTCCGAGCAAGGGGGAATATTTCATGAAGAACAAACTCTTATACAGGAAGGCCGGAACTGGAACAAATGGTCACAACCAGCTGGTTCTTCCCACTTCATATAGAGATAAAGTGATGGAACTCGGGCATGCGATTTCCTTCAGTGGTCAAATGGGGATCAGCGCCACAGGACAGCGTATAGCTTGTCATTACTTCTGGCCAGGGATAACGGAGGATATAAAAAGATATGTCAAATCCTGCCCAGAATGTCAAAGGGTAGCTCCAAAGCACTGGACTGCTCCTGCAACTCTAGGGGAAATGCCCATAGTGGGAACACCTTTTTGAGAGGGTTGCAGTGGATATTGTAGGACCTCTCACTCGGACCAAGAGGAGGAACAGTTACATCCTTACTCTGGTGGACACTTGTTCTATGTGGGGAGAGGCGGTAGCCCTGCCATCAATTGATTCAAAACATGTAGCAGAGGCACTACTTACAATATTTACCCGATTAGGATTCCCGCATCAAATCTTGACGGATAATGGATCTCAGTTCAAGGGGAAACTAACGGAAGAAGTTTTTAAGCTATTTCAAGCCAGGCACTTTCATTGTAGTCCGTACCATCCACAAGGGAACGGCCAGGTAGAGAGGTTCAACGGGACTCTCATTTCTATCCTGAGAAAGCTGGCACACGAAAAACCGGATCTGTGGGATCAATTCCTGCCCGCCGCATTGTTTGCGTACCGGGAGGTACCACATAGTTCAACCGGGATGGCTCCCGCAACTCTGCTATTTGGGAGACCAATAAAAGGTCCTTTAGAAGCTTTATTAAGGACCTGGACAGATGAGAAGGCGGAAGAGACTGTTACCTCATCGTATCAATATGTGAACGAACTGACCACTCGTTTGAAAGCTGGATGGAAACTGGCAAATGATAATTTGAAACAAGCCAGGAAGAAACATGCAGCATATTTTAATAGGAAGGCAAAGGACAGGGAACTGGCAGTCGGAGAGAAGGTGCTGCTTCTACTACCCGGAAGCCAGAATAAATTACAAATTGGTTGGCAAGGTCCATATACGGTTCTAGAGAAGGTGTCTAGAACAAACTATAAAATTGACAAAAAGGGGAAGGAAAAAGTTTATCATGTAAACCTGTTAAAGAAGTATCTGGACAGACCACTCCAGGAAAGCACCCCCTTATTGACCTTAGCTATTGCAACCCAGATGCAAAAAGAACCACTCACCTCACATGAATACCCATTACATCCTTGTGAAACAGCAGCACAGGTAAAAGTCAGTAAGCACCTGACTAAAAAGCAGAGGGAGAGAGTTCAAAAGGTTCTGGAGGAACATACAGATGTATTAACAGATAAACCAGGCCATACAAATTTGCTACAGTATGACATGAAACTGGTAGACTCAAACCCAATCTGTATGAGAGCCTATTCTATTCCGTTCGCGAAGGAGAAGGCATTGAAGGAAGAAATAGAGTATTTGTTGAAGGAGGGGATTATTTCGCACAGTGAATCATCTTTTAGTTCTAGTGTCGTTTTGTTGAGGAAACCGTCTGGGGAACACAGACTGTGCATAGATTACAGGAAACTGAATGCTGTCACAGAAGGACAAGTGGATCCATTACCAGACACAAAACAGTTATTTGCCAGACTGAACAAGGCAAAATACTTTTCAAAGGTGGATCTTAGTAAAGGCTATTACCAGATCCCAGTGAAGCCTGAAGTGAGACCTTATTTGGCTTTTAGCACTTCGGATGGACATTATGAATTCAATATGTTACCATTCGGACTGAAAAATGCTCCGAGTGTGTTTTCAAGGATGATGCGCAAATTGTTGGATCCCCTGAATAACCCATGTATCACAAATTTCATGGATGATATTCTCGTCGCCACCGAGACATTTGAAGAACACATTGAAGCTCTGGAGATGTTGTTTGATAGACTTCGGGAGGCGAACTTAACTGCTAGGCCAACAAAATGTTGTATTGGATGCAAGGAGTTGGAATTCTTGGGACACACTGTATATCAGGGTAATATGACCCCTGATCCTAAGAATTTGGAAAAACTGCAGAGAGCACCTAGGCCACAAACAAAAAAGGACGTGCGATCATTCGTGTCGTTATGCGGATTTTATCAGAAATACATCAAAAATTTTAACGCTATTTGTGCTCCTCTGACTGATCTGACTCGCAAGGCACTTCCAGATAAAATTATTTGGACTGCACAATGTGAACTAGCGTTCCAAGAGTTAAAGGAAAAACTCACTAGCAAGCCTATTCTCAAACTGCCTGATTTGACACAGGACTTTGTCTTAAGAACCGATGCAAGTAATGTAGGACTCGGAGGGGCTTTGTTGCAAAGATCATCTTCACCTGATGGGGAACTGAAACCAGTCGCTTATGCAAGCCGCAAATTGAATAGGGCGGAACAAGGATACTCCACAAGCGAAAAAGAATGTTTAGCATTAATCTGGGCAATAAAGAAGTTTCAAATCTATCTGTATGGTAGGACTTTTGTGGTGGAGACGGACCATCAGCCTCTCGTGTTCTTGTCTCAGGCTAAGCATGAAAACGCAAGATTGCTGAGGTGGTCTTTGTTGCTTCAACCTTATCAGTTTAGTATCCAATATATCCCAGGCAAATTGAATGTCGGTGCAGATTTCCTCAGTCGGCACCCCTGTGATCAAAATTAGAGTAGTGGCAGACGTGAGGAGTAATTTTACCTATGTGTATCGCTGGTTTTGGAACTTGCCATAGGCATGTTTTCAAGTGGGGAGATGTGTAGTGAAATTGACAGAGATACAACGGTAAAATACCTCCAAGGATAACACATAAGGATAAAAACATAATGCGTAGGCTGCTGATAGACATGATCGCCCAGACCGCGGGTCATCACCCTCCATAAGAATTGACTTGCTAGACAGGAGGGGAACGGCGGATGAAAGGAAAAAAATATGACTGGAAAGATTGCGTGAGACTAGAAAGGCTAAGGAGACGCAATTGGGGGGGGGGGGAAACGGAGAAAAGTCACGTCCCCCAAATTGACACGAGGTACGGAATGGACGCTTTTGCGATACCAAGCCCTTGATTTGAATTCAGCGGCTAAACGCAGATGTTCGAAATATTACAAAATTTAAAAAGTACTTTTTTCTTAATATTAATGTTAGGAATATAAAAATTAGCTGGCCGGATGGCCCATTCTGAGCAGTGAACTAAAATGTTCTTAATTTTACAGACGGATAGATAATATTGAAGATAATGACAAAAGACAGTGTTGTTCACATCATCGACAGACTGTATTGAATCTAAAAGTGTCGCGATTTGCACACAAAAACACGACCTTGGGACGCAGGTGTTCAAATTTACTTAGTATGGAGGAGAGGGTTTTTGGGTGGTAGCTGTGTCTAAATATAACTTTTAACGACAAAATTTTGGAGGGGAGAGAAAGGTTGGTTCAAAGATCAAGTACATTTTTGTAGAAACACAAGTAGAGACGGACAGACTAACAGATAACCATCCATACTTGACTGAAGCATGACTGAAATGACTTTATGGTAGGAAATTTGAAATTCAAATAAACCTAGGCAGTGATTGGCCACAGACAAGCATATTGTCGGCGCTTAGACGCGGATTTGGGGTCATTTCTCAATAGTTGTTCAGTGATAGACACAGATTTTAAAGTGTGGTGATTTCCATATGAAAGAAAGTGAAAGAAATTTAGGGACGCCATACTATAGCCAGCAGCTCAGCTGAGTTTTGCTAGCAATTCTGTGTTATTTATTCATAATCTGGTAAGATTGA
Source organism: Oreohelix idahoensis (assembly GCA_024509875.1). Taxonomy (NCBI): domain Eukaryota; kingdom Metazoa; phylum Mollusca; class Gastropoda; order Stylommatophora; family Oreohelicidae; genus Oreohelix; species Oreohelix idahoensis. Next base: position 55,122 of record JAMPIV010000147.1, read on the forward strand.
AATTATTTCCTTATATATTTTGAATATTGTTTCATGTTCGAGTGATTTGATACTGCCATATCGAAATCTAGCCTTACAAACAAGTAGGGATTTGCTCTAGACCCCCCGCCCTAGTCAGGGTCTAGGGACCAACAATGTACATAAACTCCAGCAAGGATTATGCAAGACAGATCAAGTGTTGAGAATAATGAAACATATTACCTATCCTCTTTTAGGGCAGAAAACTAATAAATATTTTTCAGAATCTATGGTCTGGGAGGATCTATCTGATGTAAAACCACCATGGTAAATGTGCTGTTTGGTCAGAGAGATCTGACCTGTCTGTATGATGTGGTTGTTGTGTCAGTGTTGTGTCCAGACGTGGGTAGAGAATAGATTTTGACACATGGCCCATACTTTGATTGCAGAGCTGTGAGTTTCTGTTGTCAACAAAGCAGTGTCTATTCAGTTGGTGTATTTACTCGAGTGTATCTGTGCAGTACTTGTGACAGAGACCACCATTATTGCCCGCCAGCACGGAGAGGTGGGACCACCTGATTTCAGCACCAGAGCTACAACTACAAGATGAGTGAGCCTCTGGTCTGCTGGACATTCACCAACGCTGTGTAGTTACTAATACCCCCATAAAAATTCCCACCATTTTCTGGACACTGTGTAGTCAATATAGACAGGTGTGATGAGGCCACCCCAACAGCACAAACAGTAACTATCCTCCCAAGTAGATGACTACTAGAACATTTTAATAGAACTAACTAGTATAGTACATATATATGTACACTATTGCATTTATGATATAATATTCCATGCATTTCTTTTCATAATCTCTAAATCCTTTTAAGTTCTGGTCAACCTAAAAAATTGATCCAGAACAAAATAAATGTAATATAATTCTATCAAAAAATTGTACACACGTGAGTTAGTTCAGTGTATTTTAACATTTATTAATATTATTAGTCTTGATAAATATCTGTGGGTATATCTATAACCTATTACACCACACTACATATCATAACCCTAGACACTTTACGTAGCCACATTCATTAAAAAAAAAATTAAGTGTGAGGTCGTAGTGGTAGCAAGAAAGGCCTTCTGACAATTCTCAACTACATTTTATCTCAGGAGCCTTCACAGCTGGCCTCATACAATTACATTTAGTAATATCACCATCATACAATACCATCAACACCACTACAGTCGACCCCTCTTACAACTATCTTTTTGGTTTTCTTGTAGATCTCTACAGTAACTTTAATGTGGTGGGGCAGCTGGACTCTAATTCGATCATCAGTTTGTTTGTCTTCTCGGTGTTATTTAGAGCTATTATAACTCATTTTTCGTGTCTTGTAACTCTAATTATACTCTTCCTGGTCGTTATTGCCTCGAGGATACCGATAACTTTATCGTCGGACAGGCCCTGAGCGAGGCCTCACCTCCAGGCATCTGAGTTATCTTAATCATCCTCTCCAGTAGTCCCTCGTGAGAAACGGCATTTCTTGGCTTGCGAAGTTGGCACGCTCCGACTTCCGTCTCAGTTTGATCGTGTGGTCAGTGGGACGGTCTCTCCTGATCACCGTTGGACACTTAGATCTCTATGTCTGCTATTGGTAAGTCAAGAGCTACTTCTAATACTGCTTCTTGTAATTGTGGAGAATGACTAAGGAACTCGTCTCTGTATTCACGAATTCTGCGTAGTGCTTCGATAATGATATCTTCCGGGTCTAACTCATTAAGTTCTGATGTTATTGTCATCTCGTCCGCAGCATGCTGGGAGGTGATGTCTGGCTGTTCTGCCCTTCTTTCTTACTTTTGTGCATGTACCTGTCTATGTTGTAGAGCTGTTTCTTCCACCTCCGTAGTATTTGAAGATGGGTCGGCTGTTCTCTCTGGGTGGCTGTTTCTGGTTTCGTTATACTCATGGTTGTTGTTCAGCGCTGGTGGACATTTTCCTCTTCTTGGCGTTTTGTTTGGATCGCATCATGTGTACTATACTGCGATGTTTTGTTTTTTTTAATGCTCGCATGAGTCGCATTTTATCAAATGCTTTCATGAGGCGCATTTTTTTGTTGTTGTCTGGTGTTCTACTTCTTTATTTCCTACGAGTGCCTGATAACATACCTTTATGTGTGTCTTATATTAATTTTTTTAACTCGCATGAGTTGCAGCGAAAGACCATCTTCTTTTCAAAAGTTTTTTTTTTTTTTTTTTTTTCCTCCTCGCATGAGGTCACATATTTTTTCCTCGCATGAGGTCGCATTGGCACCCACCCCAAACCCGGCTCTGGTCAAAACCACATGTCCCTACACACGAAGACCCAATGACACCCTGTGTCATTGTAGTGGTCTTCCATGTTCTCACACATTTTTTTTTGTTTTGTTTTCCTCGCTTGAGGTCGCATATTTTTTTCCTCGCATGAGGTCGCATTGTTTCCGCCCAAACCCGGTCCTGGTCAAGACCACATGTCCGTACACAAGAAGACCCAATGACAACATGTGTCATTGTAGTGATCTTCTGTGTTCTCACACAAAGGACCTCATGACATAAATGTCACTACTGGTCCCTGCGTCTAGACACATGATCCTAGCCAAAGGCCGGATAAGAGCGTTGGGTCTTCACAGCATTATTCGTGCTGGGTTTCTTTTCAAAAGATATTGCAGTCTGTTTCAGTTATCTGCGATGTTTTGTTGTACGATTATGAACCAATTCGATGAGAAACAATGACCATTAAAAAGTTACATATGTACATATAAAAAAATTATTGAATACTTAACCTGCACTTGTAAAATATATTTTTTTACAAATTAATAAGACGCCAATAAGATTATTATGCTTTAAATATAAAGTTTGTCTAAAGAACTAAAAAAAATGTGCTGCAAAAAAAAAAAAAAACTAACCTAACTTACTAATAGATTAAAATTAAGTAACAAACAACTTTTTAACATATAATTTTATCGTTGCGTAATTCTTTCCCTTAAACATATAAATTTACCTTAGTAAACTCCCCTGAACAATTCAAACCAGACTGATCTATCTATCTATCTATCTATCTATCTATCTATCTATCTATCTATCTATCTATCTATCTATCTATCTATCTATCTATCTATCTATCTATCTATCTATCTATCTATCTACCTAGCTATGTAGCTATCTATCTATCTATCTATCTATCTATCTATCTATCTATCTATCTATCTATCTATCTATCTATCTATCTATCTATCTATCTATCTATCTATCTATCTATCTATCTATCTATCTATCTATCTATCTATCTATCTATCTATCTATCTCTATTATATACTACTTTAATGTGATTGTTTTCAAGGAGGATTTTCGTTTTGTTTTTGTTTCGTTGTTTTTTACGTTCGTTCTTTTTGTTTTTGTTTTTTATTGTTTTTTAACGTACTTTATTTCTTAATTGTAATTTGATACTGTAAATGTATGTTGTTATATTGCATTTATAATGTTCATTGGAGCCGCGCTGGTGTAATGGCTTCGGCGTTGTACTGGCGACCAGGTGTTCATGGTTCAAACCCGGGCGTCGGCGTTTGAAGAAATGTTTACGGCCGGAAATTTGACTGAATAGCCTGAACGGCTCCTGTGATAAACCCTCTGTGGATGGGAAGGAGCGAAGCTCCTGACCGGGTTGGAAGGAAAGTCCTCAGGTTCCCCAGCCTCGCAATGACATGTCATTGGGCCGAAGGGCTGAAAGCCCAAGTGCCGCTGGTTACAAAAAAAAAAAAAAAAAAAAAAAAAAAAATAATGTTCATTGCCTCTAAAATAATATTTACAGTAGATGTAAGGATGTATGTATACAGAATTCTTCCTCAACCTTTTTATCTTGAAGGAACCCTTGAAATAATTGTTAGGTGTCAGTTAACCCCTTGAATATAAATTATTATATCTACAGCTCACGGTACGTTAGAGTGATCATTAAGTTGTAATTATAATAATCCAATAAAAATTGCTAATCCTTATTGAGTAGAGAATGATTTCTTCTGTGGGTCTGTTTATTTTAGCGAACTTATTAGCCTACTGTTTTTGTGTGGTTCTCACTTCCAACAAAGGATGTCAACTCTTTTGTAAGTCAGTAGTGTAGGCAGTGCCGGATTTACATATGGACTGAGCGTGCTGCAGCCCAGGGGGGGGGGGGGGCGGGGGGGGGGGCGGCGGGGGGTGGGGGGGGGGTGGGGGGGCGGCCCTTTGCCTCCTGCCAAAAAAATTAAAAAATACACCATTTGTAATGATAAAAATCAGGGGCGTAGCTAAGCCAATAATGTGTAAGCACAAATCCAAAACTGAGGAATACATTGAGGGAAGTGACCAAAGCACACATTCTTGATTCTACTTTATAGGCATAGTTGCTAGTAACATTAAACACGTATGACTGGATAACAGTTACACAAATATGCACTTACTCTTTAGTAAAGTTTGTGGAGGCTTTAACCCTTTGCTTTTCAATTTAGCCAAAAGGAGAAATTGCAGCCATTTCTTGCCAGCTTCGCCAAAATGCGAATCTATTATAGACATAAGTAAAATTCCGAAATAAAAACAGTATGAACATTAGTAGAGCCTAGAGTAATGTCCCGTGTATTTTGAAATCAAGTGAGGATTCTTTTATACCATGGTGAATCACAATAATATTTAATTTTGACTTTTAGTGTTAAAAAAAAATGAGTAAGCTATATGAATGTGGTGCTAGTAAACGAAAGCGACAAATGAAACAGAAGGCAATACTGAAGCATTTAAAGCCAAGCACGTCATATGGCTTTGTACAGCAGGCAGAACCAACCAGCATAACCTCTCAGATACACAACATTTATGTTTACAAACAGAAGAAAATAAAATAGACAACACTGAGCAGTCTGGGCAGACTGATGAACAACCAGTTTATGTACAGAACACTCTTCAAGGAGAACTGTTGTCAGTAACTACCACTACAAATACGGAAACTTCTGGAGAAAGTGAAAATGAAATAAGAAGACCTATAGCCAAAGAATTAACACAAGAACATCCCACGAGATAGCTACGTTAAAAGAAGCAGTCCAAGCGCATTACGATCTTAAAGACTATGAACAAGCAAACAAGCTCAGCGAAAACCCTGGAATTGCAGACACACAAATACCAACTGTTCATGCTACTAGTGATTTCGGAGATAATAATGACGTAGGTTTATGGACGACATTGAATAACGAGGAAAAATCATTCTGGGATCAGCTTTTTACCAATTCGAAGCCAACATACAAAAACCAAGCCCGGTTTTGTTCTAAGAATGTATTCCGTTACACTAAAGTAAATGGATAAACCTTCCCTCGAGAATGGTTAGAGTATTCTCCCACAAAAGGAAACGTCTACTGTTTAGTGTGCAAACTTTTCTCTAAACAAATTACTCAACTACAACTATAGCTTCTACTGGATTCAATGATTGGTATCACGCTTATCTTGTTCAAACCCACGAAAACTCTAAAAATCATATGAACTCCGTGCTAACATATTTAACAAGAAAGTGTGGTCAAACGTTAACATCAAAACTCGAAGAGCAAATTAAAGCAGAGCAGGATTACTGGCGGCACGTACTTCAGCGAGTTATTGCAGTGATCTCCCTTTTGGCAGAATGTGGCTTGGCATTTAGAGGAGATGATGAAACATTTGATTCTCCAAACAATGGTAACTTTTTTGGATTGCTTGAATTAATTGCCAAATTTGATCCCTCCCTGCATCCACACATAAAGCAGTATGGAAGTAAAGGCGGTGGTCAGCCATCGTACTTATCCAAAACTATATGTGAAGAGGTTATCCAGTTGATGGCTAATAAAGTTCGAGAAGCAATACTTAGCGACATTAAACAAGCAGCTTATTTTAGGTTATCAGTTGACTCAACCCCTGATGTTTCCCATGTTGATAAACGTACTGTTATTGTTTGATGTTTTTCTTCTAGTGACGGATTACCAGTAGAACGCTTTCTGGGGTTTTTTTAACTGAAAAATAACATCGGAGAAAGTATGGCTGAGCGAATACTGAACTACTACAGTGAACTTGAAATTGATTTCAGTAAATGTAGAGGACAATCATATTATAATGCAGCTAATATGGCGTGTGTCGTAGATTTTAGATAGGAGTATTAAGACTTGGGTTGGTCCCTTCTGAATAGGTAGGAATGAGTGATAGATACAGTGAGAGCTGGTAAAAAAAAACACAATAGAATTTCCCCACGTGAGATGATAGGATTTGATATAGAGGCTGTCTTTGAGAATCGAGATAATCTTCTCTCTCTCACCTATCTTCTACGACCGCTTTTAAAGGCGTCAGACAGTCTAAACACAGATATATATATATATTAATATATCTCTATCTACTCACGGGCACGCACATATACGTGCCGACAGTTAAAACACACAGACGTGGGAAATCTATAACAATGAATATATATATTATTTGAACGAGCTGACCAACGCACTGATTTAGTTCAAGAGAGATTTTTATTATTATCATTAAAAAAAAAATCTTCTCACAACACCAAAAAATACATCAAGGAAAATCATATACAAATAGTCATAAAATTTAAGAAAATGCTACAAGGATGATAGCCCGTTAGAATCTTACTCTAAGTTTAGCCCACAGCCCCGTTAAGAGAACAGATGATGGCCCAAAGAGTTATAGATACGTAGGGTTGAGTCTAAGAGGTTTCTTTCTTTCTCGTAAATGTATGAACAGAGTTGATTAATCTGATTTAGCCTAAGAAAAAAGAAACTATAGCTTTGTAACAAATTCTGCAGATTAAAAAAATTAAGACAGCAGAAGGGTGACAATAATACACCGGTAAAATAACACTCAGACCTGTGTACCCTCATTCATTCAGCCATGGCCTTTCTCACACATATATACTCACAACTTTGCTCGCTGCCTCTGGGAACATAATATTTCTAGGACCTTCACACAGACCCGAAAATGCAGTCAGCGACCAAGAAATCCCCAGTTCCAAAAGACGTACTGAACTCTCTGTCTCAGGGAACGATTCCTTGGGTGTTCTAAGTTTTCGAATGTCTGATTAAGTCACATAAATATTGTCCAGGCACGAAAGTTAGCCGAGCACAATGTCATTAGCTTTGGATTCTAGGATTTTAATGAATGTCAGATCGGTGTCTTCTATCAGGCAGGTACTATATTTGGTCACCACAATACTAGTCACAATCTCTGTCGGAATGTTACTGTGATTCTTGTAATATTCTCGCCGCCAGGCAGAATGTACATTGAAATTTTTGGAGCAATATGAACTGGCTCAAAAGCCCAGTATATATTTCTAGTCTTTAGAAACCGTTAGCGGGATTGCTATTACTGTCTCTCTCTGATGGCTTATGCACTGTCAGACCCGTGTTACTTGAAACAAAAAAACCCACGTGGTTAAAGATAGGAAATGTCTATGCTTCTCACAAATATGTCTCTCAGGCTACTAAACGCTGGCAAGTTGGGTACCACCGTTTCACTATATAAAAGAAAGAACACATATCAAATAATTTACATATATGTACTCAATATAACTTACATTTAAAACAGCAAGCCTACAGCTTGACTTATTATTTAAACTTCCGGTGAAATAAGTTATATAAAATCGATCATCAGGAATTAGGAATATGGTGCGTATTCCGTCACTATTCACTGATGTCGCATCTAGCATTTTATAAGTTTGATATAAAATATTCTCGACTGAGTATTAGCCGTTAAATTAAATTCCTTATTGCCACTAGTTTTAGTAAGCTAAGATATAATTTATTATGTATTTCCACTGTATGCGTCACTAGAAAATAATACAAACTATAAATTTGGCACTCTGCGCAAAATCTAACTAATGAAATATGAAATAAGCGACTTAACACTTTATCATTTCACAAAATACTAGATATAATTATATATTACCTCAAACACAGCACTACAGGGTATCGCACAATTAAGAATTATACGCTTATATTTATGGAAGTCTAGAAGTTCGACAAATTGTCGCAACAAACTAAGAAACTTCGCTTATACAGCTCTACTCTTCGCGAACCACCTGTCTACTGCGATTATAGAGAAAGAATGAAGATAAAGTTTCAAACTAGGTTTAATATTTTAAACCAGACAAAGGATGAACTATTATTTCGTAGAACGAAATGCTCTCCCCTTTCCGGCTTAAACGATACGTTTAACACCTAACATGTCGTAACTGCCACCTACTGACCAAGATGTACGCGTGTCAGTTTCAAATCTCAGACAACCGTCTGCTCTGGGCGAAAGCGGGTTGGCAGTTTTAGCACCTACGTTAGTGTCAGGTGAAACTGGTAGACCAAAAGTCTGCTCATGTCCAGCGAAACGAATTTCTCACACCCCAGGCCCAGAAATCCGGTCGGGCCGCGCTCTGACCGGGGAAACTGCAGACGTATGTCTGGCGAGAACCGTATATTCACAGCTATCTGCGCGACTGACATCTGATGCAATAAGGTTACTAGTCAGTATGAGAAAGAAAAACGATGATGGGAAAGAAATATATTTTTCGCAACGAGTGATGCGAAAAAATACAGGAAAAACAAGTACGGAAAGATAATAAAATAAAAGGATGCGGGTGAGAGAATAGGAAGAAGATGTAGGCAATTTAATGATCAAAACCCACGTGACAGGACGTCCCCTTTTAAGATATGGAAGCACTCCATGTCTACGTTATGGAATTAAATTTCCTATAACCGTAGCTTCGGGGTGTCTGTCTTCTTCCCTCTCATCTTCCCCCTCCCTCTCTCCAATTCCTACTCAAGTCTACTCCCCAAAATTTCCTTCCTCTGGAATGTCTCCCATGCGCGCTTGAAAGAGCGTCGCCGCTTCTGACATTTTTCAAAGATTTCCTGTGATTGCAGTGGAATTTCCCTGCCACTATCGTCATCTTCGTCAGTTTTGGCGATCGTCAGGAGATGGTCGGAGGTCGGCACTGGTCTTTCCAAGTATCTCTTTAAGAGATTTAAATGGAAAACCTTTTCCTTTCCTTGAGTAGATATCTGGTAGTTAGCCTTAGAAATCTTTTTCAGGACGGTAAACGGCCCTTGCCATCCGATCTTCAGTTGGTTGTTCTCGGTAGGGAGCAACACCAAAACTTTCTCTCCTGCTTCCAGTTCTCTCTCTTCCGCAACTTTCCTGTATCGGTTAGCGTGCTTTGTGCGAGCTCGCTTAAAGTTAGTCGTTGCTAGGCCCCACCCTAGTTTCAACCTTTCCTTTAAAACCGACACATATTTACTCGCTGAGACAACTGTCTCATCAGCCTTCTCGTCTGTCAGAGACTGAAGTAAGGCTTTAAGCGGGCCCTTAATGGGTCTGCCGAATAAGAGCGTAGCTGGCGGAAATCCTGTGGAAGTATGAGGAGATTCTCTGTAGCCAAATAATGCTGCAGGAATACAAAGATCCCAATCTTCAGGTTTCACTTGTGCCAGTTTACTTAGCATCATGTTGAGGTTTCTATTAGCACGTTCCACGAGCCCATTTCCGGCCGGAGTATATGGCTTAGTGTGGATGTGCTGGGTCCTCAAGATCTTCACGATCTCATCCATCAACAGGTTTCGGTATGGGGATGCGTTATCCGTCAACACTTGTTGAGGGAATCCAAACCGAGTGAAAATCTGCACGAGGGCTTCTGCGACATGCTTGGCATCTGCGCATGTAAGCGGGATAGCTTCTGCCCATAAAGTGCATGTATCGACTAAGGTCAGGATAAACCTGTTCCTTCTTTTAGTCCTTTCTAAGGGTCCTAAAATGTCGATCACAACCCGTTCGAATGTTGTTCCCATTATTGGCATTTCACCCAACGAGACTGGGGGTGTCCGTTGCTTGGGTGGCACACGTTGGCACTGGGCACAGGATTTGACATATCTGATAATATCAGTATTTACTCCTGGCCACCAATAATGAGTGGTTATCCGTTGGTTTGTGGCGTTCTGTCCCATATGTCCGCTGAAGGGAAGAGAGTGCCCCATTTCTAGGATTTGGCTTCTGTACTGTTTCGGTACTAGGAGCTGGTTGTAACCTTGATCAGGCTTGCCCGTTCTCCGATAAAGTACGCCATCCTTAGAAAAAATGTCCCCGTGCTGATTGGGTTCCTTAGCCATGGGCAGTTTCCTAAAGCAGGGTGCCAAAGTAGGGTCCTTGTATTGCGCTTCTTTGAGTTCCTTAGGTAACAAATTAGGCGCAGGCTCCCGTTCCTTGTTGGTTTGCCCTCTTGTAGTTACTGCTGCCACAATCGGCTCTTCCGGTTTCCCAATACACACGTATCTCCCGCCAAGTATGACTGGGTAGATGGGATCATCCATAACAGCCGCTTTGATCACGCCTCTGACAAAGTCAGAGTGTATCTCCACCAATGCGATGGGAAGCGCTGTAGGTGCATCACTCTTACGAACTCCACAAAATTGGACGGTCTCTGCTGTCTCTTGACCGGGTTTGACCAGGTTTCTGGCAACAATGCAATCGTAAGAAAGCCCCGTGTCAAATAAGCAAGAAGTTTGATAACCGTTCAAAGTAACAGTACCTCGCGTTGAGGGTCTATCCCCAACAGGTTGGGAATCACTGTCAATAATTCCACCTTGCGAGACTGTCAATAACCATCCGATGCGTTTCGGCTCGGTGTGCTCGGTCTGATCATATGTCCCGTGCTCAGGGGTTCTCCCTTTGCCACCTTGTCCTTTCTGGCTACGCTGCCATGTAGGGCGGTCGGGTTGATCAGACTGTTTGGGGTGGTTGGGGTACTTGTTCTTGTAGAACTTGGATTTTTCAGGAGGGGGGTTTTGAGGTCCAGTTTCTCTGTGGTTATTTAGGTTAGAAGCCTGAGAAGATTGCTCTAGGTTATGTTTTCGAAAATGCTCCTCTGTCGGTTTCCGCTTTGTGGCCGGTAGTTCAGCCAGCGCATTGTGGTAACGCTCAGACTTCTCTAAGATGTCTTCAAGTTTTTTCTGCCCCCTGCTCAGCTAGAAATCTCCGGGTATCAGCAGACAAAGTGTTCTTTATTTGTTCTGTTAAAACAAATTCCTCAAGACCTTCATAGGTAGAGGGGAGCTGCGAAAGCTCAAGGCACTTTGTTAGATATCCCTTTAAACGAGACGAGAACTGCTGAAAAGTTTCAGAATTCTCTTTCCGGCTGTTGCGAAACAGTTGCAAAAATTTGCGAGCGTTCATTTCAAAGCGCTCCAGTAACGCTTTCTTCAACAGATCATAGTTGTCTTGTTGGCTGCTTTCCAGTTTGGCGTAAACATCATACGCAGAACTTTTCAAAGCCTGGGAAAGCTTCATGTTCCAACGCGACCTCTCTAAACCGTACAGAGTTGCAATTTTCTCAAATTTTTCTAACCATGTGTCAATCTTCTCATTTGGACAAGGGAAAGACTCTAGCGGAAAGGACATAGCAGTGAGTTGAGTAGATTGAGTACTAGCAGGATCAGTTAAGGAAGAATAAGGAGAAGACTCTCCATTACTGGAGGTAGAGGCAGCAGCACGACTTTGGAATTCTAGAGTTTTAAGAGCCAGCTCGTGTTGTCTCTGTTTCTCTTTTTCCTCCAGCTGTCTCTCCTTCTCTCTTTCCTCATGCTGTCTCTCCTCTCCGTTCCTCATGTTGTCTCTCCTTCTCTCTTTCGTTCGCCCTGCGGATTTCCATTTCCACGTCCATCTTCTTCTGCTCTTTAGCTTCAGCTGCTTTCCTCTCCGCATCATATCTCTCAAGTTCGTCTCTGACAAATGCTTTCGCTTCCTCTCCTTCCAGTCCCTCCTCTCTCGCTTCGTCCCTGAGGAGTTGTCTAAGCTTTGCCCTCTCGGCCATATTATGTCAGTGACTGAGACTAGTGGAGAAAGAAATTAAGAAAAGGATACTCTGGTTCCTACCACTTACGAGAAAATGTTTTCCAAAAAATCAAAAGATGATATAATTAACCCTGGGATACCTCCTCCAAAAATAAAAATCTAACTATCGCTGCTATTAATCGGCAATAAAGCACCTAATGCAAAACACGACTACGCCAACTAAATGGTAGTTAAGATTACTTCTGAAAAATAAGTTGCTACAGTGGAAAACAAAATAATTATTGTAAAAATTAAAGAGAAAAAATAATCCCTTAATTTTTAATCCACTATCAAGTTTACCCCTGAAGACAGTTAGGGTGAGGGAGGCAATTAATCTGGACAAATAGTCCGAAACGCACTCCTTAACTTTAGTTCAAACACCTTCCTGCTTCAGAACCCTTGTGAATGTTATACACTCACAAAACTTTACCAGCGTTTAGTATTACAAAATCATTAATTAACATGTATTCCGACAAAATCAACCTGTAAACCAAATGTATAATGCTTCTTAATGCTGTGGAAAAAACGTATCCGTTTGTGTGGTCAGCACGCCCGTAAACAGATCGTTAGTCTAGGGGATAAATTATTTAAAGATATAACAACTCACAAGACATCACACTCTTACTCTATTTCAGAATAAAGAATCTTAAGTTCAAAATCCAGATAGACGAGCCCACATTTTTCGTACTCGTCTTCCTATTCTAAGTTCAAAAATCCGTCGGGCGAGACCACATTTGTCGTATCGCCTTAGGATTTTAGTTCAATTCCCGGTAACGAGCGACCATTTGTCGTATCGCCTTAGGATTTTGGGTTCAATTCCCGGTAACGAGCGACCATTTGTCGTAGATTTTAGATAGGAGTATTAAGACTTGGGTTGGTCCCTTCTGAATAGGTTGGAATGAGTGATAGATACAGTGAGAGCTGGTGAAAAAAAAACACAATAGAATTTCCCCACGTGAGATGATAGGATGTGATGTAGAGGCTGTCTTTGAGAATCGAGATAATCTTCTCTCTCTCACCTATCTTCTACGACCGCTTTTAAAGGCGTCAGACAGTCTAAACACAGATATATATATATTAATATATCTCTATCTACTCACGGGCACGCACATATACGTGCCGACAGTTAAAACACACAGACGTGGGAAATCTATAACAATGAATATATATATTATTTGAACGAGCTGACCAACGCACTGATTTAGTTCAAGAGAGATTTTTATTATTATCATCAAAAAAAAAAATTTTTCTCACAACACCAAAAAATACATCAAGGAAAATCATATACAAATAGTCATAAAATTTAAGAAAATGCTACAAGGATGATAGCCCGTTAGAATCTTACTCTAGGTTTAGCCCACAGCCCCGTTAAGAGAACAGATGATGGCCCAAAGAGTTATAGATACGTAGGGTTGAGTCTAAGAGGTTTCTTTCTTTCTCGTAAATGTATGAACAGAGTTGATTAATCTGATTTAGCCTAAGATAAAAGAAACTATAGCTTTGTAACAAATTCTGCAGATTAAAAAAATTAAGACAGCAGAAGGGTGACAATAATACACCGGTAAAATAACACTCAGACCTGTGTACCCTCATTCATTCAGCCATGGCCTTTCTCACACATATATACTCACAACTTTGCTCGCTGCCTCTGGGAACATAATAATTCTAGGACCTTCACACAGACCCGAAAATGCAGTCAGCGACCAAGAAATCCCCAGTTCCAAAAGACGTACTGAACTCTCTGTCTCAGGGAACGATTCCTTGGGTGTTCTAATTTTTCGAATGTCTGATTAAGTCACATAAAATATTGTCCAGGCACGAAAGTTAGCCGAGCACAATGTCATTAGCTTTGGATTCTAGGATTTAAGGAATGTCAGATCGGTGTCTTCTTTCAGGCAGGTACTATATTTGGTCACCACAATACTAGTCACAATCTCTGTCGGAATGTTACTGTGATTCTTGTAATATTCTCGCCGCCAGGCAGCATGTACATTGAAATTTTTGGAGCAATATGAACTGGCTCAAAAGCCCAATATATATTTCTAGTCTTTAGAAACCGTTAGTGGGATTGCTATTACTGTCTCTCTCTGATGGCTTATGCACTGTCAGACCCGTGTTACTTGAAACAAAAAAAACCCACGTGGTTAAAGATAGGAAATGTCTATGCTTCTCACAAATATGTCTCTCAGGCTACTAAACGCTGGCAAGTTGGGTACCACCGTTTCACTATATAAAAGAAAGAACACATATCAAATAATTTACATATATGTACTCAATATAACTTACATTTAAAACAGCAAGCCTACAGCTTGACTTATTATTTAAACTTCCGGTGAAATAAGTTATATAAAATCGATCATCAGGAATTAGGAATATGGTGCGTATTCCGTCACTATTCACTGATGTCGAATCTAGCATTTTATAAGTTTGATATAAAATATTCTCGACTGAGTATTAGCCGTTAAATTAAATTCCTTATAGCTACTAGTTTTAGTAAGCTAAGATATAATTTATTATGTATTTCCACTGTATGCGTCACTAGAAAATAATACAAACTATAAATTTAGCACTCTGCGCAAAATCTAACTAATGAAATATGAAATAAGCGACTTAACACTTTATCATTTCACAAAATACTAGATATAATATATATTACCTGAAACACAGCACTACAGGGTATCGCACAATTAAGAATTATACGCTTATATTTATGGAAGTCTAGAAGTTCGACAAATTGTCGCAACAAACTAAGAAACTTCGCTTATACAGCTCTACTCTTCGCGAACCACCTGTCTACTGCGATTATAGAGAAAGAATGAAGATAAAGTTTCAAACTAGGTTTAATATTTTAAACCAGACAAAGGATGAACTATTATTTCGTAGAACGAAATGCTCTCCCCTTTCCGGCTTAAACGATACGTTTAACACCTAACATGTCGTAACTGCCACCTACTGACCAAGATGTACGCGTGTCAGTTTCAAATCTCAGACAACCGTCTGCTCTGGGCGAAAGCGGGTTGGCAGTTTTAGCACCTACGTTAGTGTCAGGTGAAACTGGTAGACCAAAAGTCTGCTCATGTCCAGCGAAACGAATTTCTCACACCCCAGGCCCAGAAATCCGGTCGGGCCGCGCTCTGACCGGGGAAACTGCAGACGTGTGTCTGGCGAGAACCGTATATTCACAGCTATCTGCGCGACTGACATCTGATGCAATAAGGTTACTAGTCAGTATGAGAAAGAAAAACGATGATGGGAAAGAAATATATTTTTCGCAACGAGTGATGCGAAAAAATACAGGAAAAACAAGTACGGAAAGATAATAAAATAAAAGGATGCGGGTGAGAGAATAGGAAGAAGATGTAGGCAATTTAATGATCAAAACCCACGTGACAGCGTGAAAGTATAACGGAGTTCAACAAAAAATTCTGGAAAGGAACAGGTTTGCAAAGTGTATTCCATGCGCTGGACATTCCCTAAATCTAGTAGGACGAACCGCAGTTGACACGTGTCTGGATGCAATGAATTTGTTTGGTACAATAAATGAGCTTTATTATTTTTTTCTGAGCTTCTACAAAAAGAGGGTCAGTGCTAAAAAGTTTCTTGCCTCCAGAGTTAAAAGTTCCAAAGCATTTATCAGACACAAGATGGGAGGCTCACGCCAAAGCTACTGCAGCGATTAGCGAAAATTATGCTAACATTGTTGAAGCCATCAGTCATATTTACGGTGATGAAACTGACACTACACGACAGGCTGAAAATCTTCTACAAAAAATGGAAGGATTTGAATTCATTTTCTTGCTTCACCTTTGGACATATTTACTAGACCAAATTCATAAAGTTAGCAAGGTCCTCCAAAGTTCACAAATTTCATTGAGCACATGTGCACAGATTTACAGTTCACTATTGCAGTTCGTATCTGTGGTAAAGTGGGATGATATAAATATTTATAGGGGACTTAGTGTACTGACTGAGATCAGCTGTGAAGGTATCTGTATCTAATAAGTGTGGTGTGTTACAGATGACCTTACTGTGCTACCACATTTAGACCTCAGTCAGACTTATTCTGGAATATTGTGATTACTACGTTGAATGTCTAGGGTTATGATAGTGATGAAGTGTATGTTTACAACAACCAACAGACAGATAAACAATTTACTTTAATCCACAATACTTTACAACACTGTGACACTCACATACATAGAACACTCTATAAGACTATCTTAATAAGTCAAGTGTCAACTTTTAAAATATGTATTAATTCCTTTCAATAGTAGATATCCTGATTCAACTACAAAGTGAACCAGGAATCAAATGTAATCACAAGTTGTATGTACACAATTTATGGATAGGATCTTTGTATTGACATATATTATTATTACAATATGTGTGTAAGTAGTGATGTAGTACTATGAGATAATACTGGCTTTTCAAGCTAGGTTGTTGTTTGTCATCATGACTTCAAGTGTTTGTTTCTGGTGGAAATAATATTGGAAAGGTTCACAGTTTCTTTTTATTTGAAACAAATAAATGTCCCTCTTGATTTAATTGGTGTCGAGATGTTGATGCAAGAGTATCCAAAGGATGTTGACCTCAGTCTAGTCGATGAACACTTGCGCTTCCACCCGTTGTCAAACAAGCTCACAGTGAAAAAGAAAATTTCTGCCACAGGACATGTATCAAATAATATTCCAAGAAAAAATTCAGACAGCTTTTCCATATGTTAAACAATTTTCAGATTGTTCCTGTGTTACTTATTGTAATGGGGAAAAATCATTTTCTAGACTTAAAAGGATTAAGAATGATCTGCGGTCAACAATGTCCCAAGATCGGTTGTCTGATCTTAGCATTCTCTGCATAGAAAAACTGCGACGTACTGGTTTTAATGATATAATTGATAAATTTGCATCCAAAAAAACTCGAAAGAAAATGTTTTGAGTTTGTTTATAGCGTAATGTTTAAACATTGCTATGAATGTTGTGTGTGAACGTCTTCATTAGATCCATACTTTTGTAAACTTATTACGAGTCGGCGGAAGTACCACCTGTGATTTGAACTGAGAAGTGCTAAATATAATCTAGCAAACTCAGAGACACAGAGCAGACAGCTTCTCAATTTCAAACGTGCAACTCCCAAAAAGCGAGAAAGAGAAGGATCGGAACTTGAATTCCATGCTTGTGACAGATCAAAGTTTTTGGGAAACTTGAAACCTTAAAAAGTAAGCCCGTCCAGTATGGGGGTATTATTTTAGTAATTAACATTTGGTGGACTAGTTTTATAGGATCTGACACCTACGATATTCGCGTTTATAGCCTGTGGCGCAGTTACGAAAACAACGCACGCCTTATCCGTGCCAGTATTCAACTGTTGGACTATATATATATCTTGACGGTATCAGTTGGTGAAACAGTCATCATTTTGGATCGAATACCTGATATATTCGCGTTATAAGACTTACAGCAATACTAACTCCAGTAATTGCAGATGTACAGTCTACTTTTTGGTATTACAATTTGCAAGTAGACTTGGACAGTATTTGTGTTGGCATGGGAAAGGAGGACTACAGGAGTCCATTATATTGTTCACGATTTGATCTATACCAGCGACATTCATGCCATAAAAGTTACAGTGCCTGTTCCAGTCTTTCCATATTTAGGTTTAGCTATATGTGCAGTATTTTGGAGAGTCCGTTTGCACGTACACCTCAAGTCAAGAGTTGCGGAGTTGCTGTGCTCCGGTTCCTGTCATCCTATGCAGAGTGAGCACATACTATACTGTGGCAAGAAAGTAGTAGGGGAGGCGCAACTTAGGTATTATTCAGGCGGCGCGCAGGCGGCGCGTGACTTTTATATAGCAAAAACGCCAGGCGGCGCGTGACTTTTATATAAGCGCATTCAGGTGGGGCAAGATGGCGGACGTGAGATAACAAGAAGACAATATATTTATGGATATATTTAGATAACAAGAAGACGATATTTATAGATAATAGGAAGACTTGAGACGATATATTTAGACAAACAAGAAGACTTTGAGACAACAGTTAGAGGATATATTTAGCCTTTGAGATAATAGTTAGAGTTGAGATAACAAGAAGATGATATTTAGACTTTGAGATAATAGGAAGACGATAACAAGAAGACTTTTAGACAACAGTTAGACGAACAGTTATACGTTATATTTAGACGATATATTTAGACAATAGGAAGACGGTATATTTATAGATAACAGTTAGACGAACAGTTATACGAAGAGTTAGACGATATATTTAGACAAACAATTAGACGATATACAACAGACGATATAGGTAACAAAAATGACTTTTAGTTAATATAGTTTTTATTTTTTTCAAATACTAAAGGACAACTCTCAATCGCTTGGTAGGTTTCTTCTTCTTCTGTGGTAGATTAGGGACATCGGTCAGGTCTGTGGTGGTGGTCGTAGGAAACCAACTCGGGTCTGGTGATACTGGACAGCTAGAGTTCATGTATTCGTCAAACAGGTTAGTGAAGGTGGTAGGTTTCTTCGGCGGTAGATTGGTGACATCGGCCAGGTCTGTGGTAGGAAACAAACTCGGTTCTGTTGATATTGGTTGGTAACAGCTGGAGTTGATGTACTGGTCAAACGTGGTACTGGTACCAGTAGTAGGATAGGTGTCCGTGTTTGACGGCTGTAATCGGTCAAATTCGGCGAGGATTTCGCTCTGTAATGTCAACAAATGGTCAAACTCGGATCGAGTTAACGTAATGCCGTGTTTGGTAGGAAATTTGAGGTAGGATTCACCAAAATATTTTTGCACGTGAAGTAAAGGTTGACGTCGGTAAACATTTACAGACGCAGCCTTCAGACCACTAGCCAAAGGTTTAAGCATTTCATCACTTCTTTTGATGTAGACCCAGTTGGTGGGAGCAGTAATCTTCAACGAGATGTATCTGTCGTTATCAACGCTTGAATAAAGTATGAGTGTCTCCAAAAGTGTTTATATGGGGGAATACCAGTTCAATCTGGTTTTTTTGAGGCGTGCCCTAGCCGGGATTTGATTCGTCGAACATCGTGTGACCAGACTCGTGTGTTAGCCAGGTCGTGATTCGTCGATGTGGTTGCGTGGGAACAATGACACATGGACGTATTGGGGAGAAACCCGATAGCGAAAAATACACACACCTGTCTATTGATCTCTTCCTTTGTCTATGAAAGCCATCTGGTGGTTCCTTTGACTAATTGAAAAATTAATCGATCGTTGGCGTGTTGTCTAGCCGAAAATGGTAGTAGCACGCGTTGCATTGTACCACCTCGTGTTTTGATCAAGATGAAATAAATGGCGTAGAGCCCACAAACGTTGGTAACTACATCTTGTAAATGTCTGGCGTTGTAGTTAACAGGTCGAGTAGAGTTTCTGGCTATAAAATTAATCAGGTCCGTGTGTGTAGGTGGTAGGCCAAAAGAATCAAAATATTCAAAAGTGCCAAGTCCGTTATAATATAGGGCGACCCAGTGGTCACCCGGGCGATAGCTAGGATCAGTGTTGATGACGAAAGCTGCCGTCTTGGTCGGATCGATGCGTAGAGGTAATTGGTCACGAGCTAACACTTTAACGAACCCAGTTCGTTTAACAAATATGTCTGACCGGAGGATGGTGCGTATCTCGTCTGTGTTCATTGTCTATGTGGTGTAGTCTGTCAAAACTTGGCTCGATTTCGAGATCTCCAAGATCGAGTCTTGCTCGGCGTAGACGAGGACCTGTAATGGTTCGGGTGTGACCTCGGCGAATTTAAGTTCTACTGAGACAGGGCCCGACTTGGCCATCTCAAACTGGTCACCGTCTAGCAGACTGGGGGTGAGGTCAAAGGCGTATAAGGCGTAACCATGCTTAAAATGTCTATACTCGAGATCGTTGCCGGCGTCTTTACCAACCAGTCCCATAGCTAGATTCGTCCCGAGGAAGGCTCTCCCGTACTGGTTGTGTTCATAATCCATGGACAAAGGCTTGCCACTGACGGTTCTGCGGTCCGCGCTGACATTCAAATATATCAGACCAAAGGTAGCGAAATTGAACGGGTTAGACGTGTACGAACCGTTAAAAGCGGTCGAAGTGACTAGACCAATCACGATCCGTGTGGGTGTTTGACTGAGAAATAGATTATCCTGCATGTGCGATAGCATACCTCTAGGGATAGAGAAAGTTTTTAGCACAACTCGTTTCAAGGGGTACTTGGCATTACCTCGCACCAAGGCTTCCTCGTGGTCTAGAGAAACGGCGGGGTTTAATTTGGCTTTCCGGACAACCAAGGCTGCATAAGTTATAATAGATTTATAACCAGCGGTGCGGTCGTGTCCCAGCACGTTGAAGGCATCTTTAGACGGGGTGAGTTTCACTTTAACTGTCACACCATTTAACAGGTAACGATCTTGAGCGAAGATATCTGAATGTAAACGACCCATCATATCAATCTCCTGAGAACCAGCCGCTACATGTCGACGCAGTCTTAACCCGTTGTTATTGTCACCAATTGTGTCCGTAATAAAATTTGGTGTGTCTTTGTAAAACAGAGCCGATGTCAGATGGCCTCGTTTGGGTTCCTCCATGTAATTCAACGTGGCTTCCATGTAAGCTCTATAAGGGTAGGTGTTCTCGCTGGGTGTAATCAGCGTATCGTTCAGTGAAACGTCGACTTGGGAGAATAAACTTTGCAGGTAATAGTTGATCGGGGCCACCTCCGCGTCAGCGGGTAATACGCCGCCATTAGCTAACGTAATTTTGGCGCACACGTGCAGAAAATTATTGAACAAATCTAGATATTCTTTACCGTTTCCCGATATTACAAATTCCACCGGGGCTCCGGGGGCTAAGGCGGCCAATGGATGTATCTCCACAAATTGTCCCTCTTCTACGGCTGTCTGCGTTGGTGGTACGCTAAACAAATCTAGACCACTGTGAAGACACTCGCACGAGTTGGGGTGAATAAGCGCCATCATTCAAATATATCAGAGTACCTTCGCTTCTTCTGGTGAGAATGAGAAGGTCGAGCTCGATTACTGCGTTTTATTCGTTTCGGCTCGCCAGGTGGGGGCAGCTCTCGTTTTTCTTTTTCTTCTAAGCCCGCTACCTGATTGGTTAGTGGTGAGGTGTTCAACCGCTCCCTGTAATAAACGTTGACCCGATTCCTTGGCTCGTTCACGAAATGCCTCACCAACATTTCTGCCGGCTAACGCATCTCTCGCGACCTGTAGACCGGTCCCAAGCCTTTCTCTGAGTAAAGCTTTGCCTCCAGTTTTTAACCACGGGAGAACCATGCGACCGAGCCCGCCGAAAAAACTACCCAAACCATGTCCTCTTTGACTTCTGCCTCCGATAAACACTGGCATCCCGTGGCCAGCTTGGTTGCAGTAAAACTCCTCATACATTTTGGGGTTTCGTCGGATGGGTACGTGTCTGACCATTTTGTTTCTAGTCAAAATCAAACCGTCTGTGAGTTCGGAAGTGTAGTGTCAACACCGAAGCTCCGCTAGTGAATGGGATAGTCTTACCGTGGTCGTTAGTTAAAAGGATTTCCACCGCGTCAAACGAAAAACGGCTCAGGGGTACGTAATGTGGTTTGTCGTAAATCCTAAAAACCAAAGTGGTAGTCTTATCCAAAATAGGAACAATCCGTAACAAAGGGACAGAGGCATCTCCAACCGGTCTCGCCGCTACGAGATCGCAGTACACGTACACATTTTTCATGTCGCTATCCATTTGTACTTCAGTCTCGTCTCGTAGTATGGGGTCGATGTCTGTGGCGAGCGAGGCAGGAAACCCTAACATGTGTTTCAACGTCTCGCTAATTCTAACTTCAACCTCCGGATCATACAGATTCAAGGTGGCCTTATTATTGTTAAAATGGAATCTAACTTGGGCTTTTTCATCCACATCCGTGGCTAAAAGCAAACGATTCAACTCGTCGATCAGCGTGTCGGGTGAGGTGTATAGACCAGCGGGTAACGTGAGTACCATAGACTCATCTTCTTTGTTGGGAAAGTAATGTATCCATACATCATCCTCTAACATGTTAAAACAACTTTTGGGAAATTGAATCTCAATCAAACCAACCTCGTAACGTGAAGTCAAGTCTATAGTCTGTGGCAATTTGACGAAAAAGTGACCGGCGTTATTGTTTGGGTATATTTTCATCGAGGCATTGCTGGGTAAAGTCACGTAAAATCTCATCCTATCTTAGGGTTAGGTAACATGTAACCCAGACAACTGCTCATTAAAGCTATACAAAACTTGCCGTCTGGTCCCTCTGCGTTGCTCCGACTTAGATTGAATAATGAGACACCGATGACGACATATATAACGATCATCTGACAGATGAAAACGATCTCTAGTCGCGGGACTAGTTTCCCAAAAAAGACCAGAACGAGGTTCTTGCGGTCTTGGGAGCGGTTGGCCGCAAAACTGGGGTGCTCACTTCTTCTTCAATATCCATCAGTCTCAATATCTCGCTAGTTGTTTGGCGGAAATCCAGCTGTTGAATGACGAGTTATACCCGAACCATTTGACTAAATATTCTTTTACACCCCTGACACCTCGGCGTTCCTCCAAAATGGACTCGATTCGGTAAACTATCTTGTCGCCGACTCGTTGCAGCTCTTCTTGGTAAAAAGAACCTTTCAATTCCTCACCCGAATCGTCTTTAAGGACGTATGTGACCGGTCTTGTTTGGTTTAGTCGGCTGATTGTAAACAACTCTTCTGTCCAAGCCGGCGTATAACCCTTTTTAAAAGTTTGTCTGGCTTGGGCGATCCGCACGCGATTACCGGGTTTAAAATAGACTTTTCTACCGATGACTTCAGGGGTCGAGTACAACGTATGCCACCCCTCTTCTTGATTGCTCGGAGTAACTTCCACCGGTGCCATCTTAATACTCCGATGATACGAATAATTGTAGTTGTGGACCAGTTGTTGTATCACGTCGACGTAGCGAAGAGTGTTGGTTTTGGTAAAATAACGCCACGTTTTTTCTTTGAGGGTTCGATTAAACCGTTCGACGATAGCTGCTTTGGTATCCTCATTCTCCGTAGTGAAGAAATGGACTTTCTCGTCTTTAAGAAACTTTAAGAATGTTTTGTTGACGAACTCACTGCCTTTGTCTGTTTGAAAATTTATCGGTTTGCGACTGTTAAAAATTGTCTTTACCGCTGCTGCTAAAGCTGTCCCAGTCTTGTTTTTCAATGGAACAGCCCAAGCGAATTTACTAAATACGTCAATACACGTTACTAGATAGGAATACCCATCGTTGAATCTTTTTAAACCTCGCAAGTCAATTAAATCAGCCTGGAACTGTTGATCGATACCACCCGCAATGGTCGTACGTCGTTTAAATTTTCTGCGCACCGGTTTGTGTAGGGTGTAGGTGTCCTGATGACCTAACCACTCTTCAATTTTTTTACGACTAAGTTTGGTGCTACGTTGTAAGGGGGCGATTCCTCCTTAAGATCCAGGGCGTTTTGGATCGTAGTAATGTTGTTTTTAAACCTTTTTCACTTCTTTGGCCATGCTTCCCACTTTGGTGTCTTTTTCCTTCTTCTGAGCGAATACGACGATGATTCTCGCAATTTACTGGTCACCACCTTTTTTCGATTAGTGGGTGTGACGGGTGGGGACTGAGGAGTTTTGTCGACGATCTCGTCTTTAAGTACAATAGGTTGTTCGTTGGTTTGTAATGGTGGTGGTTGTTTAATATCCACGAGACCTAGAAGTACGTGACTGTACTGTTCTAGTCGATTCAAATAACGCTGTAGTGTTTGTTGATAAAGTCTAGCCTTGTCACCCACTGGCATATCTTGTCGATCCAAGACTAGTTGCATTTGAGTATCCAATTCTCCCAAGTTATCTCTTAGAGCGTCGGGTGGTCTATAAGGTTTTTGAGCCTCTAACAAACGAGGATCCATCAAAATCATTTTCTTAGCCATCTAAAAGAGCCCTCTTAGTACAGTTAGTATTGGTCCAAGGAGAGCAGTTAAAAAACCTCCAGTTTGTAAAAATTGTCGCTCAAAAGACGAAAACAATTTTTACAAACTGGAGGTTTTTTAACTGCTCTCCTCGGACCAATACTAACTGTACTAAGAGGGCTCTTTTAGATGGCTAAGAAAATGATTTTGATGGATCCTCGTTTGTTAGAGGCTCAAAAACCTTATAGACCACCCGATGCTCTAAGAGATAACTTGGGAGAATTGGATACTCAAATGCAACTAGTCTTGGATCGACAAGATATGCCAGCGGATGACAAGGCTAGACTTTATCAACAAACACTACAGCGTTATTTGAATCGACTAGAACAGTACAGTCACGTACCTCTAGGTCTCGTGGATATTAAACAACCACCACCATTACAAACCAACGAACAACCTACTGTACTTAAAGACGAGATCGTCGACAAAACTCCTCAGTCCCCACCCGTCACACCCACTAATCGAAAAAAGTTGGTGACCAGTAAATTGCGAGAATCATCGTCGTATTCGCTCAGAAGAAGGAAAATGACACCAAAGTGGGAAGCATGGCCAAAGAAGTGAATAAGGTTTTAAAACAACATTACTACGATCCAAAACGCCCTGGATCTTATGGAGGAATCGCCCCCTTACAACGTAGCACCAAACTTAGTCGTAAAAAAATTGAAGAGTGGTTAGGTCATCAGGACACCTACACCCTACACAAACCGGTGCGCAGAAAATTTAAACGACGTACGACCATTGCGGGTGGTATCGATCAACAGTTCCAGGCTGATTTAATTGACTTGCGAGGTTTAAAAAGATTCAACGATGGGTATTCCTATCTAGTAACGTGTATTGACGTATTAGTAAATTCGCTTGGGCTGTTCCATTGAAAAACAAGACTGGGACAGCTTTAGTAGCAGCGGTAAAGACAATCTTTAACAGTCGCAAACCGATAAATTTTCAAACAGACAAAGGCAGTGAGTTCGTCAACAAAACATTCTTAAAGTTTCTTAAAGACGAGAAAGTCCATTTCTTCACTACGGAGAATGAGGATACCAAAGCAGCTATCGTCGAACGGTTTAATCGAACCCTCAAAGAAAAAACGTGGCGTTATTTTACCAAAACCAACACTCTTCGCTACGTCGACGTGATACAACAACTGGTCCACAACTACAATTATTCGTATCATCGGAGTATTAAGATGGCACCGGTGGAAGTTACTCCGAGCAATCAAGAAGAGGTGTGGCATACGTTGTACTCGACCCCTGAAGTCATCGGTAGAAAAGTCTATTTTAAACCCGGTAATCGCGTGCGGATCGCCCAAGCCAGACAAACTTTTAAAAAGGGTTATACGCCGGCTTGGACAGAAGAGTTATTTACAATCAGCCGACTAAACCAAACAAAACCGGTCACATACGTCCTTAAAGACGATTCGGGTGAGGAATTGAAAGGTTCTTTTTACCAAGAAGAGCTGCAACGAGTCGGCGACAAGATAGTTTACCGAATCGAGTCCATTTTGGAGGAACGCCGAGGTGTCAGGGGTGTAAAAGAATATTTAGTCAAATGGTTCGGGTTTAACTCGTCATTCAACAGCTGAATTTCCGCCAAGCAACTAGCGAGATATCGAGACTGATGAATATTGAAGAAGAAGTGACCACCCCAGTTTTGCGGCCACCCCCTCCCAAGACCGCGAGAACCTCGTTCTGGCCTTTTTGGAGAAACTAGTCCCGCGACTAGAGATCGTTTTCATCTGTCAGATGATCGTTATATATGTCGTCATCGGTGTCTCATTATTCAATCTGAGTCGGAGCAACGCAGAGGTACCAGACGGCAAGTTTTGGATCACTTTAATGAGCAGTTGTCTTGGTTACATGTTACCTAACCCTAAGATAGGATGAGTTTTTACGTGACTTTACCCAGCAATGCCTCGATGAAAATATACCCAAACAATAACGCCGGTCACGTTTTCGTCAAATTGCCACAGACTATAGACTTGACTTCACGTTACGAGGTTGGTTTGGTTGAGATTCAATTTCCCAAAAGTTGTTTTAACGTGTTAGAGGATGATGTATGGATACATTACTTTCCCAACAAAGAAGATGAGTCTATGGTACTCACGTTACCCGCTGGTCTATACACCTCACCCGACACGCTGATCGACGAGTTGAATCGTTTGCTTTTAGCCACGGATGTGGATGAAAAAGCCCGAGTTAGATTCCATTTTAACAATAATAAGGCCACCTTGAATCTTTATGATCCGGAGGTTGAAGTTAGAATTAGCGAGACGTTGAAACACATGTTAGGGTTTCCTGCCTCGCTCGCCACAGACATCGACCCCATACTACGAGGCGAGACTGAAGTACAAATGGAAAGCGACATGAAAAATGTGTACGTGTACTGCGATCTCGTAGCGGCGAGACCGGTTGGAGATGCCTCTGTCCCTTTGTTACGGATTGTTCCTATTTTGGATAGGACTACCACTTCGGTTTTCAGGATTTACGACAAACCACATTACGTACCCCTGATCCGTTTTTCGTTTGACGCGGTGGAAATCCTTTTAACTAACGACCAGGGTAAGACTATCCCGTTCACTTGCGGAGCTTCGGTGTTGACACTACACTTCCGAACTCACAGACGGTTTGATTTTGACTAGAAACAAAATGGTCAGACACGTACCCATCCGACGAAACCCCAAAATGTATGAGGAGTTTTACTGCAACCAAGCTGGCCACGGGATGCCAGTGTTTATCGGAGGCAGAAGTCAAAGAGGACATGGTTTGGGTAGTTTTTTCGGCGGGCTCGGTCGCATGGTTCTCCAGTGGTTAAAAACTGGAGGCAAAGCTTTACTCAGAGAAGGGCTTGGGACCGGTCTACAGGTCGCGAGCGATGCGTTAGCCGGCAGAAATGTTGGTGAGGCATTTCGTGAACGAGCCAAGGAATCGGGTCAACGTTTATTACAGGGAGCGATTGAACACCTCACCACTAACCAATCAGGTAGCGGGCTTAGAAGAAAAAGAAAAACGAGAGCTGCCCCACCTGGCGAGCCGAAACGAATAAAACGCAGTAACCGAGCTCGACCTTCTCATTCTCACCAGAAGAAGCGAAGGTACTCTGATATATTTGAATGATGGCGCTTATTCACCCCAACTCGTGCGAGTGTCTTCACAGTGGTCTAGATTTGTTTAGCGTACCACCAACGCAGACAGCCGTAGAAGAGGGACAATTTGTGGAGATACATCCATTGGCCGCCTTAGCCCCCGGAGCCCCGGTGGAATTTGTAATATCGGGAAACGGTAAAGAATATCTAGATTTGTTCAATAATTTTCTGCACGTGTGCGCCAAAATTACGTTAGCTAATGGCGGCGTATTACCCGCTGACACGGAGGTGGCCCCGATCAACTATTACCTGCACAGTTTATTCTCCCAAGTCGACGTTTCACTGAACGATACGCTGATTACACCCAGCGAGAACACCTACCCTTATAGAGCTTACATGGAAGCCACGTTGAATTACGGGGAGGAACCCAAACGAGGCCATCTAACATCGGCTCTGTTTTACAAAGACACACCAAATTTTATTACGGACACAATTGGTGACAATAACAACGGGTTAAGACTGCGTCGACATGTAGCGACTGGTTCTCAGGAGATTGATATGATGGGTCGTTTACATTCAGATATCTTCGCTCAAGATCGTTACCTGTTAAATGGTGTGACAGTTAAAGTAAAACTCACCCCGTCTAAAGATGCCTTCAACGTGCTGGGACACGACCCTACCGCTGGTTATAAACCTATTATAACTTATGCGGCCTTGGTTGTCCGGAAAGCCAAATTAAACCCCGCCGTTTCTCTAGCCCACGAGGAAGCCTTGGTGCGAGGTAATGCCAAGTACCCCTTGAAACGAGTTGTGCTAAAAACTTTCTCTATCCCTAGAGGTATGCTATCGCACATGCAGGATAATCTATTTCTCAGTCAAACACCCACACGGATCGTGATTGGTCTAGTCACTTCGACCGCTTTTAACGGTTCGTACACGTCTAACCCGTTCAATTTCGCTACCTTTGGTCTGATATATTTGAATGTCAGCGCGGACGGCAGAACAGTCAGTGGCAAGCCTTTGTTTATGGATTATGAACACAACCAGTACGTGAGAGCCTTCTTCGGGACGAATCTAGCTATGGGACTGGTTGGTAAAGACGCCGGCAACGATCTCGAGTATAGACATTTTAAGCATGGTTACGCCTTATACGCCTTTGACCTCACCCCCAGTCTGCTAGACGGTGACCAGTTTGAGATGGCCAAGTCGGGCCCTGTCTCAGTAGAACTTAAATTCGCCGAGGTCACACCCGAACCATTACAGGTCTTCGTCTACGCCGAGCAAGACTCGATCTTGGAGATCTCGAAATCGCGCCAAGTTTTGACAGACTACACCACATAGACAATGAACACAGACGAGATACGCACCATCCTCCGGTCAGACATATTTGTTAAACGAACTGGGTTCGTTAAAGTGTTAGCTCGTGACCAATTACCTCTACGCATCGATCCGACCAAGACGGCTGCTTTCGTCATCAACACTGATCCTAGCTATCGCCCGGGTGACCACTGGGTCGCCCTATATTATAACGGACTTGGCACTTTTGAATATTTTGATTCTTTCGGCATACCACCTACACACACGGACCTGATTAATTTTATAGCCAGAAACTCTACTCGACCTGTTAACTACAACGCCAGACATTTACAAGATGTAGTTACCAACGTTTGTGGGCTCTACGCCATTTATTTCATCTTGATCAAAACACGAGGTGGTACTATGCAACGCGTGCTACTACCATTTTCGGCTAGACAACACGCCAACGATCGATTAATTTTTCGATTAGTCAAAGGAACCACCAGATGGCTTTCATACACAAAGGAAGAGATCAATAGACAGGTGTGTGTATTTTTCGCTATCGGGTTTCTCCCCAATACGTCCATGTGTCATTGTTCCCACGCAACCACATCGACGAATCACGACCTGGCTAACACACGAGTCTGGTCACACGATGTTCGACGAATCAAATCCCGGCTAGGGCACGCCTAAAAAAAAACCAGATTGAACTGGTATTCCCCCATATAAACACTTTTGGAGACACTCATACTTTTTTCAAGCGTTGATAACGACAGATACATCTCGTTGAAGATGACTGCTCCCACCAACTGGGTCTACATCAAAAGAAGTGATGAAATGCTTAAACCTTTGGCTAGTGGTCTGAAGGCTGCGTCTGTAAGTGTTTACCGAGGTCAACCTTTACTTCACGTGCGAAAATATTTTGGTGAATCCTACCTCAAATTTCCTACCAAACACGGCATTACGTTAACTCGATCCGAGTTTGACCATTTGTTGACATTACAGAGCGAAATCCTCGCCGAATTTGACCGATTACAGCCGTCAAACACTGATACCTATCCTACTACTGGTACCAGTACCACGTTTGACCAGTACATCAACTCCAGCTGTTACCAACTGTCGTGGAATATTCTAATCCACATATATAAATTATTAGGTAAATATGAAGCCTAACAAATAAAATTAATAAAGAAAAGAGCAATGGTAAAATAACAGTGCTGCCACAAAGAAGGTACTCGAAATCCCCCTTGTTTTCTGCTTCGTCTGCAAATTGTAACGCTTTCACGTTGATAGTAAAAGCTTACTGTATTATTACCCACTTTCTTCAATGAAACGTGTGCTGTATTTCTTGGAAAAACATTGAGAGGCACCCTGCGTAATGACCTAAATTAATCCTAACATTAATTATACTGCGTTACCAAAACGAACGAACAGATGGACTCAAATAAAAAGAGAGAGGGGCGAATAAAATCAGGAACGCATGCAAAATTAAACACGCGTCTCGCTATTAATGCCACCCCCAACAAGCGTAACGCGATACACAATTACTACTATCACGCGTGTTAGGCTACATGCACTAACTTTTTCGGACGGACAGTGATAAATTCACTACCCTTCCCAGAGTTAGGTTTTAAAAATCACAAAAAACGCTTATTAGGAAAGATAACAATAGATGGGTTTACGTTTGAAAACATTACAGTACCCAGACAGCACATCTTCGAAACAGGAGGTAGAAGGAATTGCATATTTTGAACGCAGCCACGTAGCTCTTTTAAATTTGGATATTTGGGTTCCTTAGGGCTTGCTGACAAAGAATATGTAAAACGTTACGCAAATAGTCCAGGAATTAATAAATTATAACCAAAATAAAATAGTGGGGATGCCTGACAACATAAAATCATTTCTGCTCATAAAATTTTTTTATAACGTGTTTGAAAAAAACCTTACGTTACAGAAATAGCCTACCATGTAAACTCCAAATTGATTGGAGCGCAACAAATGAAAGACTAACCACGATTGGTCGGGCTATAAATACTATCTTGGTTGTTAGGGAGACGTAGGAAGGTAACATTTTTTCAAACACTTGTCGAAACGTGGCTCGATTGGCCAGACTCGCTGATATAATCACTTAGGAGCGTTAGTTCGAAACCACTTGTTTAAATAAGCTTGATAAAGCATCAGTGCGTTGAAGCCAGCTCATATTTTTGCTAAATAAAAGCCTGGAACATAAGCAGATGGGAATTTGTGCCAGTAAATGTGCCAGAATTCATTGCTAATCAACGTATTGTGTTTATTCTATGAATTGTGGTAAGCTTGAACCATTCAGTATCTTTTAATGAAAATTGAATGTGAATTGTTAATTTATGCCTGTATATATATGTGTAGTTCAGTGGAAAACAGGAGATAAAGCCTATAATGCTCCAGCCTGAACAGAGGGTGTCGGAGGAAAGTAAAACGGCATGGAATGGCCAAATAGTACACTGACACCTGGATGATTGACTAGAAAGAAATAATGCTGGAATGGCAGAGGCGTGGTAACCATTAAGGAGGTAAATACTGGTATAAAGTATTTCAGATGAAGCTGACAGTTGGCCTAACGCTCTGAACTCAATGTTTGTGATGTATTGTGATCAGTGTAAAAAGAGAGTATAAGTTAGTTATGAAGTAGAAGGTACATCCTTCTTGATTTCAGGGACCGTGGTCTTGATGGTATTGAGCAGCACCTGGTCAGAGCTTTGCTGAATCCAGAGTCGGACAGCATACTCCTTGGTCTTTTTAGCTATCAGTGAGGTGTCTCCAGAGCCCAGGGGAGAATTCGAGCAGAGGAGTCCCTTCCTGCCGCCATCACGCAAGATAAGCTGATTTGGCCAGCTGAGCTCAACATTATGTCCCCTCATCTTGAAATGACTTTGTAAAAATAACATTCAGAGGGGAATTTAATTGTCTTAATATCAGGAACTGAGAACATCTCCAATACTAGTCCCAAAAGACAAACTATTGAAGTCATGATGACAAATACCAACAGAGCTTGAACAAAACAAAACCAGTATTACCTCATATTACTACTACACAACTGACACACATAGGATATTTTTAATAATATATGTCACTACAATATTCATATTGATAAAGTCTGTACATATACTTGTAATTAAAATTGATTGTGATCCCTGGTTCCTTTGTATTTGAATCAGGACACATATACCTCTATAACAACAATGAATACATATTGTTATTTGAAAAGTTATCAGTGACTCCTTAAGATATTCTCATAGAGTGTTATATGTATGTGAGTGTCACAGTGTTGTCAAGAGTAGTGGATTAAATTAAATTGTTTATCTGTCTGTTGTTGTGACTTACACTTCATCATACACATACCCTAGACACATAACGTAGTCATCACACTATTCCAGAATAATTCTGACTGAGATATATAGATATGTGGTAGCAAGTAAGGTTATCTATAATACACTACTCTTAATAGATATAGATACCTTCACAGCTGATCTCAGTCAGTACACTAAGTCCCCTATAAATATTTATAACATCCCACTTCACCACATATATTGGGGTCTCGCTCTTGGGATTTTGAATCTTTCCCTATTAAAAATATTGGAGGTAATTCACTTCAGGGAATATAAGAATTAAAAGGTATCCTTGGGTGGAATTAAATAAGGTTGAGCTCACGGTGCCTGTGTTGTCCATTAGATATATTTAGAGATTAAATTGTTGGTTAGACATTGTAGAAATTTACCTGATAGACAATGGCGGACCTGGCCAAGTTTCGATCTGCTGCTGTACAGACTGCAAAAGAGTTAGGATTAGATGGGCAAGTTATGGTTGCCTATGTCACTACGGAATGTGATAAATTTATTGAACGCGAAGAAAGAAGATTAGAAAAAGAGGCCGAAAGAAAGTTAGAGGCTGAGACTAAGAGGTTGCAAGCTGAGGCTGAGGCTAAGAAATTGGAGGCAGAAAGAGAAGACAAAAGATTAGCTGCAGAAAGGGAAGCCGAGGAAAGAAGACAGGCTGCAGAAAGGGAAGAGAGGAAATTAGCTGCAGAAAGGGAAGCAGAAGATAAAAGATTACAAAGGGAACATGAGTTACGACTAAGGGAGTTTGAGTTTCAAGGCCATGCTCCTGAAAATGGTGCCAGTCCCTTTGCCTCTGATGCTACGGTTACTCAAGGAGCCTCAACCTCAGCTATGAATTTTCATTTAGATCATTTTGTTGAGAAAGACGATGATATAGAGAGCTACCTAAATAGGTATGAACTATTAGCTACCACGTATGGGTTAGAGAGAGAAAGGTGGAGCTTAAAGTTATCTCAGGGACTTCGTGGGGCCGCTTATGAAGTTTTTGCAAAAATGAGCAGAGGTGATCAGGAAAATTATGACATGCTAAAGCAGGCTCTTTTGTTAAGGTATGAAAAGAATGCAGAATTTTATAGGAAAAAATTTAGGAATGCTAAACTACTGTCAGGTGAAACCTATCACCAGTTCTCTGCACGAATAGAGACATACTTGGAGAAATGGACTTCTCTGGGGAAAACCCAAGATCTTAAGGAAATGGTCCTTATAGAGCAACTAAGAGAGTCCATGGCTCCAGACCTGAGAAAGTTTCTCATGGAACAAGGTGCAGAGAGGCTGGGTGAGTTGCTAAATGTTGCTGAAAGGTATCAAGCAGCTCAAGCAGAGGTAACAGGTAATAAAAAGAAACAAGTGGATAACTTTAGGGCACCACAGAACTTTAATAAATTTGATCCTAGAGATCAAAACAAAAGTAAGCACCAGTTTGATAGGCCACGGTATGAAAATAAAAATAAATTCCCACAATTCGATGAAAGGAAATATGATGAAAGAAAATCTTTCAACCAAGGAAAAAGGTGGTGTAAAAATTGTAAGATGAACAATCATGACACTGACCGTTGCAGAAGGAAACCTGTGTATATGGCAACCCTTCAGGTCAGGTCGACCTCAAGACAGGAGGAGGATATTATGTTAGATACCACTCCAGAAGAGATGAGGAAGGCACAGGCTGGGGATAAAACACTCAAGCCTTGTTTCAGAAAATTGTCAACTTGTCATACAACTCCAGGCAAGGGAGATTTTTACATGAAAAACAAGTTGATGTATAGGAAGACTGGAGCTAGATCCAAAGGTCACGGACAGCTGGTTCTTCCAAAAAGATATAGGGCAGACTTAATAAGGAGCCTACATGTGAAACCAGATGGGGACCATGAGAAGATAGGTACCATCATTCAAAAGGTGGCTCACAATTATTATTGGCCCAAAGCAAGATGGGACATTGAGAATTTTGTAGAAAGGTGTAGCATAGCACATGAGGAAACACCCACAAGTGGGAACATGGATCAGGACCTGGACACGCCACGGGGCAAAATTAGGCCTGAT
Organism: Oreohelix idahoensis; assembly: GCA_024509875.1. Classification (NCBI taxonomy): domain Eukaryota; kingdom Metazoa; phylum Mollusca; class Gastropoda; order Stylommatophora; family Oreohelicidae; genus Oreohelix; species Oreohelix idahoensis. The sequence continues at coordinate 88,737 of JAMPIV010000147.1, forward strand.
AATAAAAAGAAAAATAGATTTGATAAAGTGGACCAAATGGAATGGGAAGCCCCTTTTCACGGACAAGCTTCACTTAACTGTTTTACAATGGCCACTATGCGGAGAGTGCAAAAGGATGTCTTACCCCAGGATAAGCCGACAATCCCTCAATCGGACTTAAACAAACTGGAGGAAGAGGATGTAGAGAGGAAATCTCTCATCAAGAATTTTAAGAGGGGAGAAAGCCCCAAGACAAGAAAAATTGGTAGCGGTCGTTTTGTGAATGATAATTCTGGGAGGAAAAATCATCACTATAAAGCTTCGAGTGGAAGAGACCATACCGGTGCATGGACAAATAGGTCCACACAATTAAAGGTCCATATGTAACTATGTTAAGAACGTGGACTGATGAAAAGGCAGAGGAAAACATTACATCTTCATACCAATATGTGAATGAGCTGACCACTCGGTTAAAAACTGGCTGGAAACTTGCCAATGAAAATTTGAAACAAGCCAGGAAGAAACATGCTGCCTATTATAACAGGAAGGCGAAAGACAGAAATTTGACTGTGGGAGAGAAAGTACTGCTTCTTTTGCCCGGGAGTCAGAATAAGTTACAAATTGGATGGCAGGGTCCATATACAGTTCTAGAGAAGGTGTCTAGAACAAATTATAAGATAGATAAGAAGGGGAAAGAAAAAATCTATCATGTGAATCTCCTGAAGAAATATTTGGAAAGAGAACATCAGGAAGAGACACACTTGTTGACCTTGTCCATCGCCATGGAGATGAAAAAGGAACCACTTTCATCATTTGAATATCCATTACACCCCTGTGAGACAGCAGCACAGCTGAAAATCAGTACACATTTAACGAAAACTCAGAAAGAGAGAGTGCAACAGGTTCTAAATAATCATGCAGAGGTGTTAACAGACCGACCAGGGCATACAAACCTATTGGAATATGATATGAAACTAATAGACTCCACACCTGTCTGTATGAAACCATATTCGATTCCGTTTGCTAAGGAGAAAGCTTTGAAGGAAGAGATAGACTATCTATTGAAGGAAGGAATTATTTCGCACAGTGAGTCTTCGTATAGTTCCGGTGTTGTACTCTTAAGGAAGCCCTCTGGAGAACATAGACTCTGTATAGATTACAGGAGACTGAATGCTATTACAGAAGGACAGGTGGATCCATTGCCGGATACAAATCAGCTGTTTGCCAGGCTAAATAAAGCTAAATATTTCTCAAAAGTGGATCTGAGTAAAGGATACTATCAGATTCCAGTAAAGCCTGAGGTTAGACCATACCTAGCTTTTAGTACCTCAGAAGGACACTATGAGTTTAATAGATTGCCATTTGGATTGAAGAATGCGCCTAGTGTCTTCTCTAGAATGATGAGAAAATTATTGGATCCTCTGAAGAATCCCTGTATAACAAATTTTATGGATGATATCCTTATAGCAACAGAAACATTTGAGGAACACATTGACTCTCTGAACATGCTGTTTAATCGACTTAGGGAGGCAAATTTAACAGCCCGACCAACCAAATGTTGCGTTGGATGTAAAGAATTGGAATTTTTGGGACACACAGTTTATCAGGGAAACATGACCCCTGACCCAAAGAATTTAGAGAAACTACAGAAAGCCCCGAGACCACAAACCAAGAAGGACGTGAGATCCTTTGTCTCATTATGTGGTTTCTACCAGAAGTATATCAAAAACTTTAATTCCATATGTGCACCGTTAACTGAATTGACACGTAAAGGACATCCATATCGCATTACATGGACACCACAATGTGAAATGACTTACCAAGAATTGAAGGAAAAGCTCACAAGTAAACCCATTTTGAAATTACCTGACTTAAGTCAAGAATTCATAGTAAGGACGGATGCAAGTAATATTGGGTTAGGTGCAACTCTACTACAGAAATCAGATGCATTGGATGGGGAATTAAGCCCAGTGGCATATGCTAGCAGAAAGTTGAATAAAGCTGAAATCAACTACTCAACTAGCGAAAAAGAATGTCTTGCAGTAATATGGGCGATAAAGAAATTCAATATTTATCTATATGGGAAGGCATTTAAGTTGCAAACAGACCACAAACCTTTATCGTTTCTAGCACAGGCTAGGCATGAGAACTCCAGGTTACTCCGATGGTTTTTACTTTTGGCTCCATATAATTTTAGCATTGAGTATATATCTGGAAAAACCAATTTGGGAGCGGATTTTTTAAGCCGCCATCCGTGTGATGAGAATCACCGTAAACCCCAGAAATAATAATAAATTTCTCTATGTGTATATAGAATAAAGGACTGACATATAATGTCTGTTTTAAGAGGGGAGGTGTCGTGGAATATTCTAATCCACATATATAAATTATTAGGTAAATATGAAGCCTAACAAATAAAATTAATAAAGAAAAGAGCAATGGTAAAATAACAGTGCTGCCACAAAGAAGGTACTCGAAATCCCCCTTGTTTTCTGCTTCGTCTGCAAATTGTAACGCTTTCACGTTGATAGTAAAAGCTTACTGTATTATTACCCACTTTCTTCAATGAAACGTGTGCTGTATTTCTTGGAAAAACATTGAGAGGCACCCTGCGTAATGACCTAAATTAATCCTAACATTAATTATACTGCGTTACCAAAACGAACGAACAGATGGACTCAAATAAAAAGAGAGAGGGGCGAATAAAATCAGGAACGCATGCAAAATTAAACACGCGTCTCGCTATTAATGCCACCCCAACAAGCGTAACGCGATACACAATTACTACTATCACGCGTGTTAGGCTACATGCACTAACTTTTTCGGACGGACAGTGATAAATTCACTACCCTTCCCAGAGTTAGGTTTTAAAAATCACAAAAAACGCTTATTAGGAAAGATAACAATAGATGGGTTTACGTTTGAAAACATTACAGTACCCAGACAGCACATCTTCGAAACAGGAGGTAGAAGGAATTGCATATTTTGAACGCAGCCACGTAGCTCTTTTAAATTTGGATATTTGGGTTCCTTAGGGCTTGCTGACAAAGAATATGTAAAACGTTACGCAAATAGTCCAGGAATTAATAAATTATAACCAAAATAAAATAGTGGGGATGCCTGACAACATAAAATCATTTCTGCTCATAAAATTTTTTTATAACGTGTTTGAAAAAAACCTTACGTTACAGAAATAGCCTACCATGTAAACTCCAAATTGATTGGAGCGCAACAAATGAAAGACTAACCACGATTGGTCGGGCTATAAATACTATCTTGGTTGTTAGGGAGACGTAGGAAAGTAACATTTTTTCAAACACTTGTCGAAACGTGGCTCGATTGGCCAGACTCGCTGATATAATCACTTAGGAGCGTTAGTTCGAAACCACTTGTTTAAATAAGCTTGATAAAGCATCAGTGCGTTGAAGCCAGCTCATATTTTTGCTAAATAAAAGCCTGGAACATAAGCAGATGGGAATTTGTGCCAGTAAATGTGCCAGAATTCATTGCTAATCAACGTATCTGTGTTTATTCTATGAATTGTGGTAAGCTTGAACCATTCAGTATCTTTTAATGAAAATTGAATGTGAATTGTTAATTTATGCCTGTATATATATGTGTAGTTCAGTGGCAAACAGGAGATAAAGCCTATAATGCTCCAGCCTGAACAGAGGGTGTCGGAGGAAAGTAAAACGGCATGGAATGGCCAAATAGTACACTGACACCTGGATGATTGACTAGAAAGAAATAATGCTGGAATGGCAGAGGCGTGGTAACCATTAAGGAGGTAAATACTGGTATAAAGTATTTCAGATGAAGCTGACAGTTGGCCTAACGCTCTGAACTCAATGTTTGTGATGTATTGTGATCAGTGTAAAAAGAGAGTATAAGTTAGTTATGAAGTAGAAGGTACATCCTTCTTGATTTCAGGGACCGTGGTCTTGATGGTATTGAGCAGCACCTGGTCAGAGCTTTGCTGAATCCAGAGTCGGACAGCATACTCCTTGGTCTTTTTAGCTATCAGTGAGGTGTCTCCAGAGCCCAGGGGAGAATTCGAGCAGAGGAGTCCCTTCCTGCCGCCATCACGCAAGATAAGCTGATTTGGCCAGCTGAGCTCAACATTATGTCCCCTCATCTTGAAATGACTTTGTAAAAATAACATTCAGAGGGGAATTTAATTGTCTTAATATCAGGAACTGAGAACATCTCCAATACTAGTCCCAAAAGACAAACTATTGAAGTCATGATGACAAATACCACAGAGCTTGAACAAAACAAAACCAGTATTACCTCATATTACTACTACACAACTGACACACATAGGATATTTTTAATAATATATGTCACTACAATATTCATATTGATAAAGTCTGTACATATACTTGTAATTAAAATTGATTGTGATCCCTGGTTCCTTTGTATTTGAATCAGGACACATATACCTCTATAACAACAATGAATACATATTGTTATTTGAAAAGTTATCAGTGACTCCTTAAGATATTCTCATAGAGTGTTATATGTATGTGAGTGTCACAGTGTTGTCAAGAGTAGTGGATTAAATTAAATTGTTTATCTGTCTGTTGTTGTGACTTACACTTCATCATACACATACCCTAGACACATAACGTAGTCATCACACTATTCCAGAATAATTCTGACTGAGATATATAGATATGTGGTAGCAAGTAAGGTTATCTATAATACACTACTCTTAATAGATATAGATACCTTCACAGCTGATCTCAGTCAGTACACTAAGTCCCCTATAAATATTTATAACATCCCACTTCACCACACCAACCAATATCAACAGAACCGAGTTTGTTTCCTACCACAGACCTGGCCGATGTCACCAATCTACCGCCGAAGAAACCTACCACCTTCACTAACCTGTTTGACGAATACATGAACTCTAGCTGTCCAGTATCACCAGACCCGAGTTGGTTTCCTACGACCACCACCACAGACCTGACCGATGTCCCTAATCTACCACAGAAGAAGAAGAAACCTACCAAGCGATTGAGAGTTGTCCTTTAGTATTTGAAAAAAATAAAAACTATATTAACTAAAAGTCATTTTTGTTACCTATATCGTCTGTTGTATATCGTCTAATTGTTTGTCTAAATATATCGTCTAACTGTTCGTATAACTGTTCGTCTAACTGTTATCTATAAATACCGTCTTCCTATTGTCTAAATATATCGTCTAAATATAACGTATAACTGTTCGTCTAACTGTTGTCTAAAAGTCTTCTTGTTATCGTCTTCCTATTATCTCAAAGTCTAAATATCATCTTCTTGTTATCTCAACTCTAACTATTATCTCAAAGTCTAAATATATCCTCTAACTGTTGTCTCAAAGTCTTCTTGTTTGTCTAAATATATCGTCTCAAGTCTTCCTATTATCTATAAATATCGTCTTCTTGTTATCTAAATATATCCATAAATATATCGTCTTCTTGTTATCTCAAGTCCGCCATCTTGCCCCACCTGAATGCGCTTATATAAAAGTCACGCGCCGCCTGGCGTTTTTGCTATACAAAAGTCACGCGCCGCCTGGCGCGCCGCCTGCGCGCCGCCTGAATAATACCTAAGTTTCGCCTCCACTACTACTCAAGAACCAGAAAAGAAGAGAGTCTAGTTCTAGTACCTTTCTGCGGTGGAGTGTTTTTTATCTGCAGAACTTTGTGATATCCAGTGCATTGGCAGGAGGGACGGAATTATTTTCAGATAAGTGGTTTTTGTTGTGTGTAAATTGTGCCACATTTTGCATGTCGGCAAGCCTGCCTATGCTATGTATTGCTTATTCTGTTGATAACTTTCATTTTTGTGTCGATAATTATATCGATTGATTGTAGGATATGTTGATGCATGAGTGATGTATGGCTATATAAAGGTTCTATGTACAGGAATTGATGAGACGGTAATTAAGGAATAATTGCAATTTCTTAAAAAGGTAATTGGTTTGGTGAGGTGAAAGTTTAATTAATACATATATAGTTCACTGAGTGTGCAAGTCACTATGGATTGTGATACAGATCCTGAGGATATGAGGCCTATGTTGGAATATTTATGTGAAGAAGGTAGAGATTTTCAGAGATTAAAAGGCCCAGAACTAGAATACCATGTAATGGATAGACTTGTGACTAATGCATCACGGTCCATAAGGCATTTTGCTGAGGACAACTTTCAGTCTGATTCTCACTTAATGATGGCTAAGGATTTGGCAGATTTACTGAATTACCTTCGTGGATTTGTGTACAACTATGCTGGAGTTAAACATGATCATATAGTGAGGAATATACACAAGATAATTTTCTACGGTATTTCTGTTGATCAGAAAAAGAAATTAGAAGTTGAGGAGCGAATTACAAGTGATTTACATAAATCAAAATTGGAACTTGCTAGTGTGCAAGCAAGTTTGGATTTAGCATTGTTGAAGTTAAAGCAATTGGAAGTTCAGATGAAAGATAAGCAAGTTGAGGTGGAAAATATTACACAGGAGGCCCAGCAAAATAAACATGTATGAGAACATGAAAATTGAGAGCAATGAACTTGAGAAGACTTATATTGAAATGCTTCATGATGTGATGAATGATAATGCGATTCTCAGGGATCAAATTAAGAAGATGAATACTGTACCCCCAAGAGGAATAATGAGATTATGAATAATAGCAATGATGATATTAAGATTCAGTCACTATGACTAGAGTTGACTCAGTTGAGAGCAAATAAAGAACAGTATGAGAAAGAGACATTAGTAGAGTTGACGGCTGGAAAAGAGAAGGTCACTGAGATTTAAAATTTACTAGCAGAGGAAAGCTGCAAAGTTTTAAGAGCTGAGAGTTTAAACACGAAATTAAGTGCAGAGATTGCACTTAAAGATATTCAAATTTCAGTAGCCAGAATAAAAGTAGATGGTCTGCTTGACATTGTCTTGAATAGCAAGATGTGGTCTTCCGTCAATGTTGACAGTGACAGACAGAAAGTTGTTTATCATCAGAGCACTAAAGCAAAAAGTCAGCCTCATACACTTTTTGCAGATTCTAAGGTCAAGAATAGTGGACATAGATCTTTTCGTGGAAAATATAACTTTCCACGCTACACCAATGCTTCCAGTAATATTGATTCCTGGCGGCAAACTAACAAAGGAAAGTCTACAGTATTAGCCAGTCCTGTAGATAACGAAAGAAACAGTAATAAATTTCAAGTCAGGGTGTTAAAAACCAACCGTGTATTTATTGGAAACTCTGATAAATTGATAACAGGGAATAAAGATAGCACTCCTTGTTCCAAGAATGAAACAAATGTTGTGAAAAACAATAAAGAGACTATCAAACCTTCTACTAGTCGTACCCAGTCCATGCACTATGACCCAGTTGTTAAACACACTGCCACAAGCAAAGAAAAAAAAACAGTTTTGATAGGAGACATAACCCTGAGGTTATAGAGTACCAAGGGAGTTCATCATACGGTAACGTTTCTTCTCCTAAAAACAAGAAACAATTTGACGGATTTCAATATTTTGATTATAAGAGTTTTGGAAACTATAGTAGAAATAATTATATGAAAGTTTATCAATCTGGTAATGATTTTTCTGCTAAAAAGCAAGTTCTATCTAGTAGACATTTTTATCTAAGAGGAGATGTTAATCGTAACTATGCTAACTGGGATTTAAATCAGTACAACTGTTGCAATAGATCAAATAACAATGCTCTCAACAGCAATAATAGAAATCGCAACCAGGTTAACTGTGCTCCACATGAGAGCAAAATTATTAACAAGCAATGTAATAAGAAGGATAATAAGGTCTTAAATACTATTGCCTGTCATGCTTGTCATTTCAAGAGAACATCTCGTTCTTGTGAATGTAGTAATTTTTTCAGCCTACAGCAGAGACGACCTTTCGTTACGGTCAAGTTGTCTCTAAGCCTTCTGTGGTGTCTACACGTTGTAGGGAAGGCTTGCTGAAGGTGCAAAAAGGGGCCATGACTTTACACAACCACAAGGGTTAGGTAATTGTTAGATTGACTTTCCGTTTTTTTTCCTCATTAAATCTAACAGAGGATTATAATAGAAATTTTCATTTGTATTGTCTCGCAGCATTCGACTTTGCGATGACTCAGCGCTCCTGTTAACATTATCCGTGAGGAATGTAGGTCACCTTTGCGCTCGTATGTGTGTAATCAAGAGGAACCTATCAGCGTCTTACTGAGCATTTGATGTGTTACTTTTTGGAGGGTCAGGACATGTTGACAAAACGTCGGAGATTTTTGCGTCTGATTATTTTTTTTTTAGAGTAGTACATGTTATTATATTCTATATATAGTATATTATATGCTGGGTTATTGAAATATTAGTAATTTCTTTAAAACATTATGATGTTCATCCTTATGCATCATTTGATTGCTATATATATTTTTTTGTGTGTGACATATATGACTGTTTCGATAAGGTACCAGTCTATTTTTATGCCATTTGTATACTATTATGTTTTGATTATGTGTAACATGTTTGTTGGTAATGATTTGTATGTAGTTTTTGATGAAGGCAGTGAGCGGTTTCAAACCTGTGCTCATTTGGATCATAATCATTTATCTTTATATTTTTTTTGCAGCTGTAATTGTTAGGATAGTCTTTATACATGATGAGATTGCCAGCCCTATGCACAAACTCATTTACTGGGACGATGTTTTAGTCACTTTCATAGATAGTCTTGAGTGTAACTTTATTTTCTAATTTGAATTTTTTCCCCATATTTTGATACCATAATTGTTTTATATATTAACATACAGATATTATATGAATTTATTATTATGTTGTGAAACGTGATTTTATAAAATTATCTTGCATGTATCAGAAATGATCTTGTATTTGAATTGTTAACATATGGTGAAACACTGATCATGTCAGAGCATAGTACCTAGAATTTAAATAATACGATTTTCAACATTTTTGCAGCAGATTAATTTGATAAATATTTATATTTAAAAAAAAAATAACGTTTTGCGGATATTTTTATAGGACCTTTTTCATATTTTATTGTACCAATAGATTTTAGATTTATTTATAGTATATATCATATCAGGCTAAGTAAGATATAAATTTACTGCTAAATAACTCTAGCTAAGCTGAACGCGATTGTCAGCCAGAATTAACTTATAAGTTAAATTAAACTTTTATGCACAATTGATAGACACATCTGATACTATTGTTTGTTTGTAGAATATGTACAGATTGTTATAATACATACTCTATATACATTATGTTATGTTTATATATTTGAAAGTTCGTATACAGACAACAGTGTGTTTTTCCCAGGTGTCTTTTTTGTGACGTATTTTTTTGAAAAAAAAAACTTACATGTTTTGATTTAAGTGTTTGTTTAGAGATAAGATATTTTATGTTTCTCTCATTTTGTTAAAAGCTAATTTCATTGTTGGTTTATTAATTATAACTTCGAATTTCTTAAAAAAAATAATAATTTCATTTTTTGATAACTTATCGTTCTGAAATATTTTGCATGGTATTTTGAGAAAAAAAATGTATTTTTTTTTGGCATTGTAATTTATTTTTGTGTGCCCAGCGCTTGACTATGCGCTATGATTGATATGTAGAGGGATATTACTACGTTGAAAAGTTGTTTTGTTTGATATTATGATGTATTTTTATTTAGCGCTTGACTGTGCGTTAGGTCAAACTTAGTTATCGTAATGCTATTATTTATTTGTGTGATGTCTAGAATTTATTTTAGTTATGTATAACTTTTGTAAGTTAGTTAAATTACTTATTAGGCTTTGGTTAGTTATAAACTATTCTTTTTGTGGTGTTAGTATAGATATACTTTGACATTTTGTTTTGTGCCTTGCGATCATGTTTGTATTTATTTGTTGAAATATGTTGTCTGATCTAAACTGTTATTGGTATGTATTGTTATTGACTTTCTCTGCGTTCATGCCTTTGCTTTCCATCCGTCTTTGGTGAATATTCTTCATTTCATTCTATCTTTCTGTTGTCTTTTTGATATGTGTTCATATCTTGTTTATACTTACTATTACATCTTCGTTTCTCTTCATTCTACTTATATACTTCTTCTTCTTTCTATACTTATACTTTTATTCGTTGTATTGTTGAGTTAATTATATAGCTTGATATAATATAACTAGTAGGGTATTTGTATTTATTTTACATGAAATTGTTTTACTTATTGGTTACTATGTGGTATTGTTGATTGTTTCTCATTTTCCGATTTCTTACTTTCCTTTACTACAGATCATTCTTCTTTTGCGTGATCTTATTCTTTCACTTACTATTGGTTGTTTCTTCTACTAAATGTACGTAGTATGGTTTTGTATTAGATTAATTTTGGTATGCTTGCATGATTATGTTGGATGCTTTAGTTGTTATTTACATTTATTGCTGATATTTTTTGTAGATGTACTATTTTGACTTGTCATAGGTACATTATTTTGGTAGCCATATGATATAATTTCATTAACCTTTAAATTTTTGGGACTTAAATTTTCAAAGGAAAAAAAGTGATAGAATCATTTTTTTTCCCGGGCGGTGTGGCAAACTGTTGAGAGTAAATCTTTTGAAGGGGAAGTGATCCTGAAAATGTTAGGTAAACAGATTAGATTTTGAGTTACGTTGCTTGAATGCTTGATTAGCTATGATGTGTGGTTAAATTGTGATAGGGGAATTTTCTCGTATGTTCGAGAAGTTTCGAATGTCACAAAAGCGTGGCGAACGCTGGTCAGTTCAATTGTGGAGATGTAGTCACTCTGAACTGTTTTGAGCTATGTGTGTTTAGCTCTTGCCATTGGCTCGTGCAGGTATTGAGACTCGGAGTCTCGTGTCTGTTTAGGCGGGAGATGTGTGATCCCGAACCAGTGAGTTTTTGGGCATCGACCGAAGGAGTCAGCCCCTGTATGTGTTTCGATGGTATGCCTGCGCAGTGCTAAAGATAAGAGGCCATTATTTGTGTAGGCCATTATTTCCTGAGAGAGGATAATTTTGAGATGTGAAGACATGATGATAGGTGAGCTTATTGCAAACTGCCGGGTGTGCAGTCTTGTAAGTATTTTGAGATGTAAGGATCCATTAACTTATATTGTCATATGATCGCTCTGAGATGAGTGAAGGCGAGATTATTGCAAGCTGCCGGGTGTGCAGTCTTGTGAGAAATAGCTAGTAGGATTCATTATATTATTATAGAGCTGATGTGAGGAGTATCTTGAGGATGCCATTTATGTTGTTAGCACGGCGATGATGTCCATTCGCTAAAAGGATCCATTATTATATGATAGCGCTGATGTGAGGAGTATCTTGAGGATGCCATTTATGTTGTTAGCACGGCGATGATGTCCGTTCGCTAAAAGGATCCATTATTATATGATAGCGCTGATGTTAGAAGTATCTTTGATGATTCTGAGAAGTGGAGTTCTTTATTATTGTGAACTGTAATTTGACTATGTGTATTCGATGTTAACGTGTTGTGAGGTTATAAACTGTCATTAACTGTCACCTGTAGTTGCAATGCTCCATGCCTCTGATGTGCGTACCTGTGGTGTGTGATTGTACCTACACACCCTCACTGCAACATTCCAAACTCGGTAAGAGAACAGCAGGTGTGACAGTAGTAACCCATAACCATAAATAGCTCTGTGTGGGTGTGGCTTGAGTATTCTCGCATTATTTCAGAATCCTCGACCTATTTAATGATATAGCCTGTGTGGCGATGATAGAGTCCGAACCACTACACTTGCAACAGTGCGTGGGGTATTTATATTCATAGTTAACATTTGGTGGCCAAATTAACTATTAATTAACACCGCCTGTATAAATACAGAGACTGAAAAAATTAAGGGACCAGGACTTAAAATACGGAGACTGGAACCGAAGATAATTGGATCACTAGTTATAAGAGAAACTTTCACAGAACAAGTGTTTCGCAGATTGACCCGTTATGAAAGGGATTCAAAATTTCCAGACCAAGTGGTTCCAGAGCAGATAACATAAATTGCTCGTGTCCATTCTAACCTTTGTGCGGAGATTGTGTACTGTATTTCGAAAACATTGGGGTAAGTGTAACAATTGTTTTACAAATGTAAATTTGACATATTTTCTTGTTAAGTGGGTATATATATATATATATATATATATATATATATATATATATATATATATATATATATATATATATATATATATATATATATATATATATATATATATATATATATATATATATATATATATATATATATATATATATATTATATATATATATATATATATATATATATATATATATATATATATATATATATATATATATATATATATATATATATATATTATATATATATATATAATATATATACAATATATATATATATATATATATATATATATATATATATATATATATAATATTATATATATATATATATATATATATATATATATATATATATATATAATAATATATATATATATATATATATATATATATATATATATATATATATATATATATATATATATATATATATATATATATATATATATATATATATAGGGTGTCCATAAAGTCTCTTTACAATTTAACAAATTTATTACAAAGGCAATTGATGAGATATCTTAATCAGATTTGTTCTATGTACTCAGTGGTTATCAAAGTTTTTAATCACATACCATAATGTAAGAATCTGGGGATCAGAACACCCAAATGTGACTAGGGAACTTCACCGAGATAGTCCAAAGGTGAATGTGTGGTGTGGGATCATGTGCAATCGAATCATTGGTCCATTTTTCTTCAACGAGACATCAATTACTGCAAATGTTTACCTTCACCTTTTGACTGAATATGTGGCACCACAACTAGATGACCTTCAACCAACCATCATTTTCCAGCAAGATGGTGTACCACCACATTGGAGACTGCATGTTTGTGGGTTCCTAAATCAAACATGTCCAGACCGGTGGATTGGAAGGGATGGCCCAATTCCCTGGCCACCTCGTTCACCAGATATCACTCCCCTGGACTTCTTTCTATGGGGTTATGTTAAAGATATCGTGCATCGAACAAAGATACGGGATATCACTGACCTAAAGCAAAAGATCACTGATACCATTGCCACCATTGATGAGGCTATGCTACAGCGAACATGGCAAGAAATCGAGTACCGTCTTGATGTGCTTCGTGGAACTAATGGTGCCCATATAGAGGTGTATTAAATGAGGCAAAAAAACCTTCAATATCTACTTCTCATTTTGTAATAATTTCCACATATTTGTCTTTTCATTTGCCTTTGTAATAAATTTGTTAAATTGTAAAGAGACTTTATGGACACCCTGTATATATATACAGTACTTTGCAAAAAAAATGGCAGTCATATTTTCGCAACGCAGCACATTCATAGAACCAAATAGTAATAAAAACTGTATGTCCAGAGGAAGATTGGTATCTCCCCTATCTATTAACAGTGGTTTCAGTACAATCTAATGTCGCCTTCTCAAGCAAGGCAAGACAGGATGCGGCGAGGCATACTTCCCACAACTGTTTGTAGGTAATTGTGAGTCAAACTGTCCCAGTATTTTTCAGCTACCTTCTTCAATTGTTCAACGTCTCTGAGTCCAATCTTTTTTAAATGATTCTTGAGTAGTGCCCAAACGTTTTCAATTGGGTTTAGATCGGGACTGTTGCTGGGCCACTTCAGCACTATCACATTCTTCTCTTGCAGCCATGCTTTGGGGGTATGAGCTGTATGATTTGGGTCATTGTCATGTTGAAATGTGCACCCATCGGGGTACATGACCTGCATAAATGGCAGAAGGTGTCCCTCTAGTATGTTGATGTACCTTTCTTTCGTGAGAATTCCTGTGAAAACACACAGTGGGGTGGCCCCTCTTGCTGACACCCCTCCCCAAAGATGGAATTTCTAGGTATGTTTCGGTCGCTGGTACAAAGGCGTTACAGAGCCTTTCGTCCAAATATTTATTTGAGCAGGATAAGACGAAACAGAACATTCATCTGAAAAAATCACATTGTCCCATGACAAATTTTGTTGTTCGTGGCACCAGTTCAAGCGCATCTGTTTGTGAGTCTCTGTGAGCAATGGTGACGAAATTACCCGCTTTTTTGTGTAATTCATCCTGTGTAGCTCCCGGCTGACAGTAGCATTAGATACCTCTGGGCTTCCCAACTCGATCATGCGCTGCCGTATGTTTTCTACACTCTTCATTGGCTCAGCCCGAACGATTTGGGCGAGACGCCGATGGTCCTTTGTGTCCAAAATTCTTGGCCTCCCACTACCTTCTTTTCACTCGATTCCATTACCTGCTTTTAATTTACTCACAACTCTGTAGACAGTCTGCTCAGGAATGTTCAAGGTTTTAGAAATGTTGGAACATGTTTGATTTCCTTCATTCCAAAGCTGTGAAATTAACATACACTTTGACTTTGTATCCATTTTCTGCCACTAGCATTAGAAATTGTCGTCTGCTCTATTATCAAGGGACGTTACTCTAAGCTAATTTATTTTTTACTTTTGGTAGTGTTTGCTCACTTCAGTGGAGTGCACCTTTTGGGCAGAACATGCATATTTAATTAGATTTCAGCTTATTTAGCTGAGCAATATGACTGCCATTTTTTTATGCAAAGTACTGTATATATGCCTATCCATCTATCCGCCTATCTCTAAATTAAGGATCATGTTTGGTGAATGACACAAAATGTGATGTATATGTCGACCACATTTGTTTAAAAAAAAGTGGCATTATGCACGCTTTAGAAACCAGTAGAAACGCCTTCCCAAGCCCTGATGGTCTACATCAGCGTTTTTCAACCTGTGCGCCGCGGAGCCCTCGGGCGCCATGACTGACGGTTGGGCGTTTATTTGTTTCGTACTTAGCTGTAAAGAAAACACAGAGCTGTGGACAATTTCAGTTTTGGTGTTTGTCAACCTGCGTGACCCCTGAGAAATTTCCCTTTTGATGTTAGCATGCCTTTGAAGCCCCGCTCCCCCGACCCGCCTATCAACTTTCCGCGCATTCTCCTCGCACGACCATAGTAGGTAACACAGTGATTTTCTGTTTTCAAACGTTTTTCATTGTGTTGTGAGTTTGATATAAACCATGTAAAGAACATTTAATTTTGCAAGTGTTAGTAAAAAGCGAGAACTTGTTGAGAATGACAAAGAAAGTGGTAATGAGGAAAGGAAACGTAAGTTTAGAAAATTTGACGAAGTTTACTTAGATTTTGGTTTCGCGTGCACTCTTTTGAACGATGAAGTGCGTCCACAGTGTGTTTTGTGTTTCAAAATACACTCTGTCGAATGTATGCTGCCTAGCAAATTGAAGCGCCATTTAGAAAGTGTTCATAAGAATGACGTAACAAACCAAGAGAATATTTCTCTAGAAAGCTGAGCCAAATGAAAGAAGAAAAAGCAGCATTTTCTAAGCAGGCGACAATCTCAAGTAAACCTCTTCTACCGTCCTACAAGGTCACATACCCGGTAGCAAAATGTAAGAAACCCCATACGATTGCAGAAGAACTCGTTTTACCATGTGCTATTGATATGGTGTCCATTATGGTTGGAAAGTCCGTGGGAAAACAGCTTTTGCCCATTCCTTTGTTAGACAGTACAATCAGCCGTCGAATTCAAGATTTAGGAGAGGATCTTAATGAACAGATTATAGAAAAATTGAGGGTGAAGGACTTTGCTTTGCAGCTTGATGAGGCCACAGATAGCAATAGAGATGCTCATTTAATCTGTTATGTGCGGTTTGTTGATGAAAAAAACGAAATGGTTGAAGATCTTCTTTTTTTTGTAAGGACATAAATGCAGATCCGACAGGAAAAGATTTATTTGAAATTGTGGACAACTTCATGGCGGAAAAAAAAATAGACTGGGCTCATTGTCTTGGTGTGTATACCGATGGTGCTCGTTCAATGTCGGGCTGTTACAGTGGCCTACAAGCCCTCTTCCGAGGCAAAGCTCCTGATGCTGTTTGGACCAATTGTATTATCCAAAGAGAAGCACTGGCTTTACAGCATTTGAGAGTTGATGTGAAAGAAGTCCTGCAAACTGTCATAAATGTGGTGAACTTTATTACAACTCAACCTTATAGAGCTAAATTTTTCGGTAAAATGTGTCACGATATGGGGGCTGAGCATACGTCTCTCTTATTTTATAGCAGCACTTGATGGCTTTCCATGTATAACGCGCATTTTTGAACTTAGGCGAGAACTCTATTCTTATCTTGAAGAAGAAAACCATGTCAGTGCTAAGTGCTTTCTGGACACTGACTTCCTGTTAAAGGTTGCATACTTCTGTGGTCTTTTTCAAAAGTTGAACTCGTTGAATAAATGTCTGCAACGAAGTGAAACTCATTTGATTCATCTTATTGTCCCAGTTTAGACCTTCAGAAAGAATCTTCTTCATTGAAAGAGAAAAATCAATGAAGAATGAGAAAGGGACTACTTCCTAGGTTTGCAGCAGTTCATTACATACAATGAAATAGATTTTAGTGCAGAAGTTGTTTCTATAATTCACGGTTAGTTAGGCTACATGTCGAAACATCCTTAGAGTTTTTAACCAGTTATCCCATAGGGAAGCCGCAGAAAGAATGTAGTTGGTCAGGGGAGCCATGGACTCAAAAAGGTTGAAAACCGCTGGTCTACATTATCAACACTTAAAACAGCTGGACGACACAGGAATAATGAAAGTGGTGAGGGATTTCAATGTCAGCATACAGAACGCTGAGGTACCGGAAAAAGTACATACGTCAAATATCACGTGGAGATATTGACGAAGATAAATCGAACTTGGCTGTGGCTAACGCTTCGCCCTGGAAGGTAGCTAAGACATCAAATTATAATTAGTTAATTCCGCAACATGGGACTCAAAAGACCAGCGCAACGTCTGTCTTCAAAACCAGCATCTTGTCTCTCAGCTCTATGACGTCACCATCTGACGTCATCAGCGCTCTATGGCAACTAACGATTTTATCGCACCGAATTTGTGCACTTTGGTGCATAATACATTTAAGTTATATAAGAAACATAGATGCGTACCTAAGTACGTTTAACATAGTTAGATTACGGCATCTAGTAAGTCTCGAATCAAAATTGGTTGTGCGAAAATGGACGTAACAGGCGTCCAAGCATTCAATGTACAAATATTGTAGTCTCAGGTTAAAACATGTAAATATCGTATTATCAGGTTTATTCACAGACATACTGTATTCTCAGGTTCATTCACAGAATTACTGTACTATCACGTTGATGCGCGTAAATACTGTATTCTCATGTTGATGCTCGTATATATTGTATTCTCAGGTTGATTCACGTAAAAATTGTATTCTAAGGTTGATGCACGCACATGTTGTATTCTCAGGTTGATGCCCGTAAATGTTGTATTCTCAGGGTGATGCACGTAAATGTTGTATTCTCAAGTTGATGCACGTAAAAACTGTATTATCAGGTTGATGCACCCAAATATTGTATTCTCAGATTAATGAACGTAAATACTTTACTCTCAGGTTGATTCACGTAAATATTTTATTCTTAGGCTGTTGCGCGTAAATGATGTATTCTCAGGTTGATACACGTAACCATTGTACTATCAGGTTGAAACACGTAAATATTATATTCTCAGGTTGATGCACGTAAATAGTGTATTCTAAAGTTGATGCACGATATTGTATTCACAGGTTGATGCACGAAAATATTGTATTCTCTGGTTGTTGCACGTAAATGTTGTATTCTCATGTTGTTGCATGTAAATACTGCATTCTCAGGTGGATGAACGTAAATGTTGTATTTTCATGTTGATGCACGTAAATTCTGTATTCTCATGTTGATTCACGTAAAAACTGTATTCTCATGTTGATGCACGTAAATATTGTATTATCAGGCTGATGCACGTAAATACTGTATCTCATGTTCAGACACCTAAGATCAGGAGCTAACGTGAAATTTTATTGACACGAAATAATTGAGGGTTTTAAATGCAGAGGAATAATTTACAACAATAATATTCAGTTGTAATAAAGAAATTTAATGCCCTGTGTTATTGGTAGTCACGGAAATGGACGCCTGTATTGTTACATTTCAATTTTATTTATCAGCACCAAATCTAAAAAAAAGCCAAACTTTAATCTTGTAAACATTCAAAACTTGTAAATATTTCAATTCATGAGAATACGACATGTTCACATTTATGTGTAAACCACTACAGATTTCCGTCTCGCTGTTAGTGTGGTACCTGGGTGCGAATAGTGACATAGTGAATGACATGAAGGGAATGAAGTAGACATACAAAGTCCCAGACCTGATGACGTCATACAGGAAGACATGGTGTAAGTTTGTTGTAGGCCAGTCAATGACATGAAGGGAGTGAAGAGACATACAAAGACCTAGAGCTGATGACACAATACAGGAAGACATGGTGTAAGTTTGTTGTAGTCCAGTCAATGACATGAAGGGAATGAAGTAGACATACAAAGTCCTAGACCTGATGTCACAATACAGTAAGGCATGGTGTAAGTTTGTTGTAGGCCATTCAATGACATGAAATGAATGAAGTAGACATACAAAGTCCTAGACCTGATGTCACAATACAGGAAGACATGGTGTAAGTTTGTTTTAGGCCAGTCAATGACATGAAGGAAATGAAGTAGACATACAAAGACCTAGACCTGATGTCACAATACAGGAAGACATGGTGTAAGTTTGTTGTAGGCCAGTCAATGACATGAAGGAAATGAAGTAGACATACAAAGACCTAGAGCTGATGACACAATACACAAAGACATGATGTAAGTTTGTTGTAGGCCAGTCAATGACATGAAGGAAATGAAGTAGACATACAAAGACCTAGACCTGATGACACAATACAGGAAGACATGGTGTAAGTTTGTTGTAGGCCAGCGAATGACATGAAGGAAATGAAGTAGACATACAAAGACCTAGACCTGATGACACAATACAGGAAGACATAGTGTAAGTTTGTTGTAGGCCAGCGAATGACATGAAGGAAATGAAGTAGACATACAAAGACCTAGACCTGATGACACAATACAGGAAGACATGGTGTAAGTTTGTTGTAGGCCATTCAATGACATGAAGGGAATGAAGTAGACATACAAAATCCTAGACCTGATGTCACAATACAGGAAGACAAGTGTAAGTTTGTTGAAGGCCAGTCAATGACATGAAGGAAACGAAGTAGACATACAAAGTCCTAGAGCAGATGACACAATACAGGAAGACATGGTGTAAGTTTGTTGTAGGACAGTGAATGACATAAAGGAAATTAAGTAGACATACAAAGACCTAGTCCTGATGACACAATACAGGAAGACATGGTGTACGTTTGTTGTAGGTTAGCGAATGACATGAAGGAAATGAAGTAGACATACAAAGACCTAGACCTGATGACACAATACAGGAAGACATGGTGTAAGTTTGTTGTATTCCAGTCAATGACATAAAGGGAATGAAGTAGGCATACAAAGTCCTAGACCTGATGTCACAATACAGGAAGACATGGTGTAAGTTTGTTGTAGGCCAGTCAATGACATGAAGGAAATGAAGTAGACATACAAAGTCCTAGAGCTGATGACACAATACAGGAAGACATGGTGTAAGTTTGTTGTAGGCCAGTCAATGACATGAAGGGAATGAAGTAGACATACAAAGACCTAGACCTGATGACACAATACAGGAAGACATGGTGTAAGTTTGTTGTAGGCCAGCGAATGACATGAAGGAAATGAAGTAGACATACAAAGACCTAGACCTGATGACACAATACAGGAAGACATGGTGTAAGTTTGTTGTACTCCAGCGAATGACATGCAGGAAATGAAGTAGACATACAAAGACCTAGACCTGGTGACACAATGCAGGAAGACATGGTGTAAGTTTGTTGTAGGCCAGCGAATGACATGAAGGAAATGAAGTAGACATACAAAGACCTAGACCTGATGACACAATACAGGAAGACATGGTGTAAGTTTGTTGTAGGCCAGCGAATGACATGAAGGAAATGAAGTAGACATACAAAGACCTAGACCTGATGACACAAAACAGGAAGACATGGTGTAAGTTTGTTGTAGGCCAGCGAATGACATGAAGGAAATGAAGTAGACATACAAAGACCTAGACCTGATGACACAGTACAGGAAGACATGGTGCAAGTTTGTTGTAGGCCAGTCAATGACATGAAGGAAATGAAGTAGACATACAAAGACCTAGACCTGATGACACAATACAGGAAGACATGGTGTAAGTTTGTTGTAGGCCAGTCAATGACAGGAAGGAAATGAAGTAGACATACAAAGAACTAGACCTGATGACACAATACAGGAAGACATGGTGCAAGTTTGTTTTAGGCCAGTCAGTGACATGAAGGGAATGAAGTAGACATACAAAGACCTAGACCTGATGTCACAATACAGGAAGACATGGTGTAAGTTTGTTGTAGGTTAGCGAATGACATGAAGGAAATGAAGTAGACATACAAAGACCTAGACCTGATGACACAATACAGGAAGACATGGTGTAAGTTTGTTGTAGGCCAGTCAATGACATAAAGGGAATGAAGTAGACATACAAAGTCCTAGACCTGATGTCACAATACAGGAAGACATGGTGTAAGTTTGTTGTAGGTTAGCGAATGGCATGAAGGAAATGAAGTAGACATACAAAGACCTAGACCTGATGACACAATACAGGAAGACATGGTGTAAGTTTGTTGTAGGCCAGTCAATGACATAAAGGGAATGAAGTAGACATACAAAGTCCTAGAGCTGATGACACAATACAGGAAGACATGGCGTAAGTTTGTAGTAGGCCAGCCAATGACATGAAGGGAATGAAGTAGACATACAAAGACCTAGATCTGATGTCACAATACAGGAAGACATGGTGTAAGTTTGTTGTAGGCCAGTCAATGACATGAAGGGAATGAAGTAGACATACAAAGTCCTAGAGCTGATGACACAATACAGGATGACATGGTGTAAGTTGGTTGTAGGCCAGTCAATGACATGAAGGAAATGAAGTAGACATACAAAGACCTAGACCTGATGACACAATACAGGAAGACATGGTATAAGTTTGTTGTAGGCCAGCGAATGACATGAAGGAAATGAAGTAGACATACAAAGACCTAATCCTGATGACACAATACAGGTAGACATGGTGTAAGTTTGTTGTAGGCCAGCGAATGACATGCAGGAAATGAAGTAGACATACAAAGACCTAGACCTGGTGACACAATAGAGGAAGACATGGTGTAAGTTTGTTGTAGGCCAGCGAATGACATGAAGGAAATGAAGTAGACATACAAAGACCTAGACCTGATGACACAATACAGGAAGACATGGTATAAGTTTGTTGTAGGCCAGCGAATGACATGAAGGAAATGAAGTAGACATACAAAGACCTAATCCTGATGACACAATACAGGTAGACATGGTGTAAGTTTGTTGTAGGCCAGCGAATGACATGAAGGAAATGAAGTAGACATACAAAGACCTAGACCTGATGACACAATACAGGAAGACATGGTGCAAGTTTGTTGAAGGCCAGTCAATGACATGAAGGAAATGAAGTAGACATACAAAGACCTAGACCTGATGACACAATACAGGAAGACATGGTGTAAGTTTGTTGTAGGCCAGTCAATGACAGGAAGGAAATGAAGTAGACATACAAAGTCCTAGACCTGATGACACAATACAGGAAGACATGGTGCAAGTTTGTTTTAGGCCAGTCATTGACATGAAGGGAATGAAGTAGACATACAAAGACCTAGACCTGATGTCACAATACAGGAAGACATGGTGTAAGTTTGTTGTAGGCCAGTCAATGACATGAAGGGAAGGAAGTAGACATACAAAGACCTTAGACCTGATGACACAATACAGGAAGAAATGGTGTAAGTTTGTTGAAGGCCAGTCAATGACATGAAGGGAATGAAGTAGACATACAAAGACCTAGACCTGATGTCACAATACAGGAAGACATGGTGTAAGTTTGTTGTATGCCAGTGAATGACATGAAGGGAATGAAGTAGACATATAAAGACCTAGAGCTGATGACGTCATAAGGAAGACATGGTGTAAGTTTGTTGTAGGCCTATACTTCTTTGGAAACTGTAGGGCAATAACCTAATGAATCGATGAATATGACGGTAATCAAATGGCAACGCTAATTTAGGTCACCCACGTGACGTCTTTAATCGACTGGTCACGCTATATTGGGAAGTCCTATATGTTGGTTAGGAAAAGTTGGTGTGTAACTTTAGTTTCTAATAATTCTTATATGT
Organism: Oreohelix idahoensis; assembly: GCA_024509875.1. NCBI lineage: Eukaryota > Metazoa > Mollusca > Gastropoda > Stylommatophora > Oreohelicidae > Oreohelix > Oreohelix idahoensis. The sequence goes on from JAMPIV010000147.1 coordinate 111,064, forward strand.
GTAATTTTGAAGTTGTTGTGCCTTATTGAGTTTTGGATAAATTATTATTATTATATGTTTATACAATTTATGAGTAAAGGTTTTATATTAAGTACAAATATTGTTTGTTTACGGTTTACTGATAATCATTTTTCCATAATTATTTTTCTACTTAATCTTACATATCATTTTAACGGCGTACACTTTATTTTTCTTTACGCTCATGTAGTCAAGGATCATAGACATGACATTATGTACACATTCATTAAGTCAGTACGTACGAATTTCAGGATTCATTTCTATATAATTTTATATTGATATTTACTTTTACACACCAACTGTCTTGGCGTATACTAACTCACACACAAGAACAGGGGAAATGATACAAGCTTCCACGCATTAACAGATCGGTATAGAAGAATTGATTGAAATAGCCGTTATAAATGCTGTGCACAGACTTGTAGTCCCTTTTTAGGAGCCGCGGTAGCACAGTGGTTAGTGCACTGGCTTCCTAGCTCGGTGGTTCGATCTTCATTTGAGGTGGGATTGTTTAGTCCGCAAACGGCTCGGGGGTTGACCCAGCCTCATAAATTGGGTACTAGAAGAACTCTGGGAAGGTTAAGGTGGCCGACGTGATCCTCACCAAATCACCCCTAGTGTGCCGATGTTCGAAAAAATAAGGGTCTAACACCATATTCCCAATATGTCGCAATGGGCGCGTTACTGGATCCTTTACCTTTACCTATTTTGTGTTAATTATCGTCCTGTAAAGTAAAGTAACAAAATGTTGTCGCTTAATTTAACTTCGCTTTGTGACCGCATGGCCTACCACGCTAGCATTATCCCTGCTACTACATTAGCATTTATACGGGCTATAATATGCTTCATATAAGAATGACAGACCTTAAAAGCAGATACGGCGTTTTTGCACAAAACGCAGTATCATTAAAAATTCAGCTAGCAGTCACTGCTCTGAGTGGGAAAATGCAGGGCAGTCCCAGATAATAAAAATGAATGGGTGTTATGCGCGGAAAGTGTGAAATGAATGTTGTGATCTTGTGTTTTTTCCGTTGTTTAGATGGAAAAGAGAGTTGTGACAAAAGTCGAAAAAAACAACAAAGACATGTGCAAAATATCGAAAACAGAGAGACGTGTGTAAAAAATTGTAAAGTGTGGAAAATGGCGGGAAAAAGAAGTAGCTGCATAAAATGCGAGAAAGGGCAGAGATTTGCTAGGTACTCATTGTGTTGTGTTTGGCAAGCCATATTCGAGTTTCGTCTTGGAGATTAGATAGATAGAAATTTGTGAAGGCAGTTTTTAATGTTAGGTGAACTTCGTCTTTGTGGTTATCAAGATCAGTTTATTTTTTTCTTCTGTTGGATTCATTTTCCTTTTTGATATAACACTATTTTGTTTATAAGTAAGTAACGATCATGTCATTGTGAAAATACCAGTGTTTGTAAATGACGATCAATAAACTTCTGGTTGAATTTACTGCATTGCTGTTTTTGTAACTTTACAGTGTTTCTTTTGGATATACCGTGTCATGTTGAGACTGTTTTGCTTATCACTAAACCTAAAGGGTAAGAACGAACCTGGTAAGAAAAATTAGCGCAAGTCAAGAATCTCCATCTCAGGCGGAA
>JAMPIV010000148.1:0-163004 GCA_024509875.1 Oreohelix idahoensis
GTCTGCCCAGGTTCGCTTACCTCTGTGGTTAGCATTGACTTGCTGTTTAACCACAACAGTCACACACACACACACACAGCACGTGATGCGATAACGCAATGGTAATGTGAATACTGTTTATTTTACATATGAGAAGATCATTGCTGTCTGCTCTGACCTCCACATTTGGTCCAGCATAGAATATACAATGTAAGTTCTTTCTTTCCTTACTCTCTCTCGCTCAGTATCGAATGTACACCTTCTGACCTTTTAACCATCAGTGATCATGCAGGTGTTCTAGTCTCTAGTTCTGTTGTTTCTTCCTTATAGTTTCTTATGTCTATTGTTATTTATATTCTCTCAGTGTTCAGGTTATCTATTGGTAGACCGGGCCTCTCCGGGGATGTTGTTTTCCCTTTCAGCACTGAATAACAGGACTACTGTCTATATGAAATAAAGTTCACTCTACGTACCTTTTCCTATCTGAATAATATCTAACTCACACCGTTTCTCCTTCTAGACAAGAATTCTCACTGTTCAATAATTCGGGTTAATCATTACCCAACTACTTCTTGTCCATGAAATATTTATCATTTAAACTATCTGAATAATGCCATTAACATGGCTGCTAGCGTACGTGCCATCCGCACACTAACTCACGCCTTCTGGACTGCCCCCTGAGAAAAGCGTGCATTCACTAAAATACAGTTCACCTCTGTCCTGCGCAACATTGTCCGCGCATCCCCTGTTTGTATTCTTATTCCTTCCCTTTGACTGTAAATCGTTCTCTAACTGCCACATTATCTCCCTTTCTCCCTTAAAAATAAATTATTTATCCGTAGGAGAAAAAATTTATTTTAATTACTGTACCAACACTATTATTGTACTTGTCCTATATAAAAAAAATCTTTAGCAATGTGCTGTTACAACCCTAGCTCAGCACATTACCAATTCTTATCTGTGCCAAAGGACAATTTCCCTTTACACAACTCAATTAAATTGTATTGGGAACGTACATTCATCAACATCTCGTTCCCATTTACGACCACTCATCTTTGCTTTTTCTCCTATCTGCTCATATTACATGATTTCAAAAAAAACATACTTTTTTAGACATTTTATACATTCCACTTTCTTCTTGTTCTTCATTTCTTTTCTTTTTTCATATCACTTAACATGTCATTATTTTCTTACATTACAACATATTATCATAACAAAGCTGAGGAATAACTCTTTTCCCGTCACTTTTCTTAAGTGACCTTTCCTTTTCACATTTATGACTGTTCTTAACCCTTGTCTTTCTCACTCACATTCTGCCAACTGTGTACTTCACCATACAAAGTTTATTTCCTTTTACACATCCAGTCACTCCTGTTGTCATACACGTAAACTCCTCGTATAGTATTATCTTCTGTCACCACACACCTGGTGTGAATTATCTGGCCTTCCTCTTCTCTCGTATAAAGCCAAACATGTCTTCTGTCATGTCTCCCTATATACATAGTTCATGATGGCGTGAGCCATTTACTATCATGGCAACACTGAATTGCCATACTTCCGTCCACCCTTTACTAACTAGACTTCTGTCTTTGGTCTACTACGCGGAAATATTTGCAACTTCTTAGGTCTACGCATCTTAAACCGCGTTGTCGCTATAACCTACTTGCGTGTTTTTCTGCTGCTGACCTGTCAATTCACTTCCTTTTTTTCACAACACTGTCTCCTAGTGTGTGAATTTCTGTTTTATATGTTCGGTGAGGGTTATCCTCAATAGACTCACATTTGTAGTCTGATAAACACCACACTTAACGTTTTTATATGTTTTTCGTTCCCTCCCTGGAACTTCTCTTTGTGCTATCTCCTCTTTTTCCTTCTCCACAACACTGTCTCTCCATGTCTAAATTTCTACTGTGTATGTTCGGTGAGGGTTACCCTCCATAGACTCACATTTGTAGTCTGGCAAACGCCGCACTTAACGTTTTTATATGTTTTTCGTTCCCTCCCTGGAACGTTCTCAACACAATTCTCTTCTCTTCGTGTATTACGGAGAAAAAAAAATATGATTTCTCCCCAAAGCCTTCATAAGACTCGGCTACTGCCGCATAAAATCTCTCTTTGCCATTTTCTCCATGGCTTCTCACTTCTACATAAGTTCCTTCTAGAACTATCTCTTCTATATGTCTGTGCCATCCTTCCTGTGGCTTCTCAATACTCCGTCACTTCTCCGTGACTCTCAATTTTCCCATACTTATTTATCCAAGCGATTCTCTTGTTTTCGCCATCTCCCATGGCCCTTAATACTCCCCGTCCAATATCTCAATTACTCACTCTTAATTTCGCCATCTCTTATGGCTCTTCTTCTTCTCACATAATATCCTCGTCATTTTTCATGACCTTTTATCTCTCATCTCCCCCTCTACTTCACTTACTCATAAACTCCGCTATGTTAGCTATAGTGACTTCCTTGTCCCTATGCCTTTCCAACGAAATGTGTTTATCAATATCTATATTTTCTTCTTCCTTTATTTCTCTTCCGACCTTGATGACGATTTGCCTGCTCTGCCTTTTCTATCAACCTTTTCCTGTTTGCGTCATTTAACATTTTCGTCAGAACCATATTTACCTCAGTTTTAGTTTGTGGAAAGTATGTCTGATACTTCTGCTCCAGCACGCTCCATAGCATGGCTCCCGAGAAGTTAAAATCAGGCCGCTTTATGGTAGCTTCTATTACCTTCTTCACCTCGTCGATATTTGGTTCATCCGCTTTAATCGGATTCTTTCTCAATTTTTCCAAGAATTTAGACCTCTCCGAGCGCCATAGAACCACATTTGGCTCAACCTTTTTGGTAATGTTCTCCGTCTTTATCTGATTTATACGTCCAAGATCACTATTCTCATTTTTCGGCCAATAAATTCTACGGCCTTCGTCGTCCGTTATATGCTCGAGCTCATCCGACCTGTATCCAATTTCGTCGGGGCCCATAACTCTATCCTCCCCACTTGACGAATCGAATTCTGATTCTATGTCAAGCTGGTACTTTTCTTGTACTGTACTTACACCCTCCTGTTTCGTCTTTCTTTTCTCCGAGTCTTCAATTTGTCGATTATATGCCTCCCTCCAATCAGTCTGCGTGATTGTCGCTGCATGTCGCATCCACATGTCTGCATTGTCCGCTATTATTTTCTCCAGATTGTATACTGACAAGTCCCTTTCTCTGCTACTATCTCCACATTTGCTCCCTTCTTCCTTACTTCTTCTACTATTCTCTCCTCTTCTATAAGTACTTTTGTGTCTGTGACTACCGTCACTCTCGTCAGATCCTACACTGTCTGAGTCAGTCGACACCAATTCTGACGACCATCTCCGTCTACTGCTATATTCTGCTTCATTATCTGTCTGTCGACTTTTTTTCTCTGGTCGACTGCATCGGTTCATCCTTCTTATTGTTTACCTCGATGCTATCCCTATGCTGTGGTATCACTACTTCTTTAGCAGTTTGTAGGTTCATCCTTTTTACACTGAGTGGAATCTTAGACTTTCTCGTATTGTCTAATACCTGTGACCATGTTTCATTTTCTCTCCTGACGTCTTTCTCATTGTGTGCTGGCCCCAAGTGTGACGCTACAGTATCTATCTCAGTTTGTGTTCCGGCACTAATCATCTGTGTTTCGTTTGTTTTCTGGTTCTTGTGTACCAACGCTGACCCTGTCTCTCTGTATGTTTTCCTGTTTCTGGACTGTTGTCCTAACCTGACTTGTCCATGGTCTATTCCTATTACCTTCTTCCTTTATTGTAATATTTTGCTGATCAGATCCTATTATGTTTCTCCACACTCCTAGCGGTTCTACCTTCATTTCCCAACCGTTCTGTGTTCTTATCTGGCACTTCTGTTGGTTTGCTATGTTGATGTTATTTATTTCTATGGACTTCCCTTTTCTAACTTCTGCCACAAAATTTCTGACCGCCATTCTTATTCTTCTTTTATTAAGTGTGTTCCAGTGTGCTCGTACAGCAGCTGTTTCTGGGATTTTGTTTGTGTCCTTGTTTTCTCTATCACAAGTGTGACAATGTCCTTTCCCTTTCGTATCGTACGATTTAGACTCTGCTTGAAGATCTCTTTCATTAAGTAATGTGTCTAATTGCCTTCTGATAGAGTCTGTGATCAGATCAACAGATGAAAAAAATCGCAATTTTAACTTTCTCCAATTCATCTGCTATTATTGACATTGCATATTTGTCAATGTCTGTAAGCCACTTACGGCATGCATGTGGGTCACCTGAAAATAAGTCTACATTACCTTTTATATTTGCGTCTTTAGCACTGTCTACCTTGGCTAATGTGTCGGTAATCGTCTTTATGAGGGCCAAAGTCTGGCTGTCTTGCATGTTATACTGTGTGTGTTCGGCCTGTGCTATCGTGACAATCTGAAAAAATAGTTACTTATTTCTACCGTTAACTTAAACTAACTTGCACCTGAAAATGAATAGAAATTTTTCTATTAGTCTTGGGTTTCCTGAAAAAAAAATATAATGTTACAGTTAAAAAAAAAAAAAAATTATGCATACACTGTTATAATTCAATATTAGTGAGACACAATACTAATAATAATGATAAGAATAATAATTAAACAACAGTAATAATATTAATAACAATAATATTACTATAATGTCTAATTAATAAGACAAGAATAATAATACAACAATGTCTAATTAAACTAATTAATTAAGACGTCTTCGTTGGAGTACTCGTTTTGTCGCGATGTTGCCCGCGCGTGACCGACTTTTTCTTTTTTTTAACAAACACTATTGTTATATTTTTATACCATCCGGACTACACACTGTTTAGCTACACACAAAGGCTTCTATCCGCGAATCGGTTACTGTACTGCACTCTATGACCTCTGTCTTAAGACTACTTGCTTGAGCGAAACACGTCGACCTGTCGTCTGCTGTGATGATTGTCCCCGTGCTGAAAGATTTGAATGAAAACAATTTGTTTCCGAATTGACGTTACAGGACTTGTGAATATTGTACCCGCTTTGTCTTTGCGACCCCTCTCGTGCAGGAGGCGTGAAGAAAAAAAAAATCTTGACCTGATTTCTGAGCTGGCGTCTTCGGTTGATCAGTTCGCAACCTGTCAGCTTCTGTTTACACTTTGACTGTCCTGTTTTTCTTCGTATGTTGTAAAACTGCAATTCTGCGTTGTTCTGCCGTCTGTGGTTCTTAAAGTCTGTCATCAACTAGTTTGTGTGTTGTACCTTGTCTTGTTGTGAATGACTGATTTCAATGCTGGCTGAGGTTGGTCTCTGCTCTTGAATTGTATAATGTGTGGCGTACTTTGCCTCGTTGTGGCAACTTATTCTCGTATAGTTCGATTTGAAAGAAGAAAATTCCGACTTGGTTTTTCGGACCGACGTTTCTGCTTGGCTGGTTCCGATACTGTTCACTTTGTTCTGTGTTTACAACTTACACTGTCGTCACTGTTTTTTTTTTTTTCATGTTATCGACGTAAATATGGCTTTTTCTTCGTTGTACTCTGCCGTCTGTGGTTTTTGAAGTCTGTTACAGATACGATAATGTAGTATGGTGTCTTCTGTCTGTGTTATTTTTGTATTATCATGGCTATCTGTCGTTCGTGGTTGTTGAAATCTGTTGCAGCGTCCAAAACGCATCTATGTCTTCTGCCTGAAGCGAGGAGAGATGACAGCATAAAGCATAGTTGTTGAACTACTGTTTATAAACAATGTGTGTGTGCTGTTAGATCCTGGTCACGGCACCAAAATTGATGAGATGTGACAGCCCGTGGTTATATTATGAATCATCTATGGCAATGTCTGCCCAGGTTCGCTTACCTCTGTGGTTAGCATTGACTTGCTGTTTAACCACAACAGTCACACACACACACAGCACGTGATGTGATAACGCAATGGTAATGTGAATACTGTTTATTGTACATATGAGAAGATCATTGCTGTCTGCTCTGACCTCCACATTTGGTCCAGCATAGAATATACAATGTAAGTTCTTTCTTTCCTTACTCTCTCTCGCTCAGTATCGAATGTACACCTTCTGACCTTTTAACCATCAGTGATCATGCAGGTGTTCTAGTCTCTAGTTCTGTTGTTTCTTCCTTATAGTTTCTTATGTCTATTGTTATCTATCATCTCAGTGTTCAGGTTATCTATTGGTAGACCGGGCCTCTCCGGGGATGTTGTTTTCCCTTTTATCACTGAGGAACATGACTACTGTCTATATGAAATAAAGTTCACTCTACGTACCTTTTCCTATCTGAATAATATCTAACTCACACCGTTTCTCCTTCTAGACAAGAATTCTCACTGTTCAATAATTCGGGTTAATCATTACCCAACTACTTCTTGTCCATGAAATATTCATCCCTTTAAACTACTTGAATACTGCCATTATCATGGCTGCCCGCGTATATGCGGCTTCCCTCTCCGACTCACGGTTCTGGACTGCCCCTGAGAAAAGCGTGATTTCCTAAATCACCGTTCACCTCTGTCATGCGCAACATTGTCCGCGCATCCCCTTCCTGTACTCTATCTGAACCGTCCCACCTCTAACTCTCCTTATTCCTTCCCTTTGACTGTAAATCGTTCTCTAACTGCCACATTATCTCCCTTTCTCCCTTAAAAATAAATTATTTATCCGTAGGAGAAAAAATTTATTTTCATGACTGTACCAACACTATTATTGTACTTGTCCTATATAAAAAAAAAATCTTTAGCAATGTGCTGTTACAACCCTAGCTCAGCACATTACCAATTCTTATCTGTGCCAAAGGACAATTTCCCTTTACACAACACAATTAAATTGTACTGGGAACGTACATTCATCAACATCTCGTTCCCATTTATGACCACTCATCTTTGCTTTGTCCTATCTGCTCACGTTACATGATTTTAAAAAAACATACTTTTTTAGACATGTTATACATTCCACTTTCTTAGTGGTCATTATTATTTTTTTCATATCACATAACATGTCATTATTTTCTTACATTACAACATATTATCATAACAAAACTGAGGAATAACTCTTTTCCCGTCACTTTTCTTAAGTGACCTTTCCTTTTCACATTTATGACTGTTCTTAACCCTTGTCTTTCTCACTCACATTCTGCCAACTGTGTACTTCACCATACAAAGTTTATTTCCTTTTACACATCCAGTCACTCCTGTTGTCATACACGTAAACTCCTCATATAGTATTATCTTCTGTCACCACACACCTGGTGTGAATTGTCTGGCCTTCCTCTTCTCTCGTATAAAGCCAAACATGTCTTCTGTCATGTCTCCCTATATACATAGTTCATGATGGCGTGAGCCATTTACTATCATGGCAACACTGTATTGCCATACTTCCGTCCACCCTTTACTAACTAGACTTCTGTCTTTGGTCTGCTACGCGGAAATATTTTCAACTTCTTTGGTCTACCTATCTTAAACCGCGTTGTCGCTATGACCTACTTGCGTGTTTTTCTACTGTTGACCTGTCACTTGAACTCCTTTTTCACAACACTGTCTCCTAGTGTGTGAATTTCTGTTATATATGTTCGGTGAGGGTTATCCTCAATAGACTCACATGTGTAGTCTGATAAACACCGCACTTAACGTTTTTATATGTTTTTCGTTCCCTCCCTGGAACTTCTCTTTGTGCTATCTCCTTTTTCCTTCTCCACAACACTGTCTCCCCATGTCTAAATTTCTACTGTATATGTTCGGTGAGGGTTACCCTCTATAGACTCACATTTGTAGTCTGGCAAACGCCGCACTTAACGTTTTTTTTAAATATGTTTTTCGTGCCCTCCCTGGAACATTCTCATCACAATTCTCTTCTCTTCATGTATTACGGAGAAAAAAAAAATATGATTTCTCCCCAAAGCCTTCATAAGACTCGGCTACTGCCGCAAAAATCTCTCTTTGCCATTTTCTCCATGGCTTCTCACTTCTACATAGGTTCCTTCTAGAACTATCTCTTCTAAATGTCTGTGCCATCCTTCCTGTGGCTTCTCCATACTCCGTCACTTCTCCGTGACTCTCAATTTTCCCATACTTATTTATCCAAGTGATTCTCTTGTTTTCGCCATCTCCCATGGCCCTTAATACTCCCCGTCCAATATCTCAATTACTCACTCTTAATTTCGCCATCTCTTATGGCTCTTCTTCTTCTCACATAATATCCTCGTCATTTTTCATGACCTTTTATCTCTCATCTCCCCCTCTACTTCACTTACTCATAAACTCCGCTATGTTAGCTATAGTGACTTCCTTGTCCCTATGCCTTTCCAACGAAATGTGTTTATCAATATCTATATTTTCTTCTTCCTTTATTTCTCTTCCGACCTTGATGACGATTTGCCTGCTCTGCCTTTTCTATCAACCTTTTCCTGTTTGCGTCATTTAACATTTTCGTCAGAACCATATTTACCTCAGTTTTAGTTTGTGGAAAGTATGTCTGATACTTCTGCTCCAGCACGCTCCATAGCATGGCTCCCGAGAAGTTAAAATCAGGCCGCTTTATGGTAGCTTCTATTACCTTCTTCACCTCGTCGATATTTGGTTCATCCGCTTTAATCGGATTCTTTCTCAATTTTTCCAAGAATTTAGACCTCTCCGAGCGCCATAGAACCACATTTGGCTCAACCTTTTTGGTAATGTTCTCCGTCTTTATCTGATTTATACGTCCAAGATCACTATTCTCATTTTTCGGCCAATAAATTCTACGGCCTTCGTCGTCCGTTATATGCTCGAGCTCATCCGACCTGTATCCAATTTCGTCGGGGCCCATAACTCTATCCTCCCCACTTGACGAATCGAATTCTGATTCTATGTCAAGCTGGTACTTTTCTTGTACTGTACTTACACCCTCCTGTTTCGTCTTTCTTTTCTCCGAGTCTTCAATTTGTCGATTATATGCCTCCCTCCAATCAGTCTGCGTGATTGTCGCTGCATGTCGCATCCACATGTCTGCATTGTCCGCTATTATTTTCTCCAGATTGTATACTGACAAGTCCCTTTCTCTACTACTATCTCCACATTTGCTCCCTTCTTCCTTACTTCTTCTACTATTCTCTCCTCTTCTATAAGTACTTTTGTGTCTGTGACTACCGTCACTCTCGTCAGATCCTACACTGTCTGAGTCAGTCGACACCAATTCTGACGACCATCTCCGTCTACTGCTATATTCTGCTTCATTAACTGTCTGTCGACTTTTTTTTCTGGTCGACTGCATCGGTTCATCCTTCTTATTGTTTACCTCGATGCTATCCCTATGCTGTGGTATCACTACTTCTTTAGCAGTTTGTAGGTTCATCCTTTTTACACTGAGTGGAATCTTAGACTTTCTCGTATTGTCTAACCCATGTGACCATGTTTCATTTTCTCTCATGACGTCTTTCTCATTGTGTGCTGGCCCCAAGTGTGACGCTACAGTATCAATCTCAGTTTGTGTTTCGGCACTAATCATCTTTGTTTCATTTATTTCTGGTTCTTGTGTACCAACGCTGACCCTGTCTCTCTGTATGTTTTCCTGTTTCTGGACTGTTGTCCTAACTTGACTTGTCCATGGTCTATTCCTATTACCTTCTTCCTTTATTATAATATTTTGCTGATCCGATCCTACTCTGTTTCTCCACACGCCTACCGGTTCTACCTTCATTTCCTAACCATTCTATGTTCTTATCTGGCACTTCTGTTGGTTTGCTCTGTTGATGTTATTTATTTCTATGGACTTCCCTTTTTAACTTCCGCCACAAAATTCCTGACCGCCATTCTTATTCTTCTTTTATTAAGTGTGTTCCAGTGCGCCTGTACAGCCGCTGTTTCTGGGATTTTGTTTGTGTCCTTGTTTTCTCTATCACAAGTGTGACAATGTCCTTTCCCTTTCGTATCGTACGATTTAGACTCTGCTTGAAGATCTCTTTCATTAAGTAATGTGTCTAATTGCCTTCTGATAGAGTCTGTGATCAGATCAACAGATGAAAAAATCGCAATTTTAACTTTTTCCAATTCATCTGCTATTATTGACATTGCACATTTGTCAATATCTGTAAGCCACTTACGGCATGCGTGTGGGTCACCTGAAAATAGGTCTACATTACCTTTTATGTCTACCTTGGCTAATGTGTCGGTAATCGTCTTTATGAGGGCCAAAGTCTGACTGTCTTGCATGTTATACTGTGTCTGTTCGGCTTGTGCCATCATCACAATCTGAAAATTAGTTACTTATTTCTACCGTTAACTTAAACTAACTTGCACCTGAAAATGAATAGAAATTTTTCTATTAGTCTTGGGTTTCCTGAAAAAAAAATATAATGTTACAGTTAAAAAAAAAAAAATTATGCATACACTGTTATAATTCAATATTAGTGAGACACAATACTAATAATAATGATAAGAATAATAATTAAACAACAGTAATAATATTAATAACAATAATATTACTATAATGTCTAATTAATAAGGCAAGAATATTAATACAACAATGTCTAATTAAACTAATTAATTAAGATGTCTACGTTGGAGTACTCGTTTGTCGCGAATTTGTGCGCGCGACCGACTTAACACTATTGTTATATTTTTATACCATCCGGACTACACACTGTTTTGCTACACACAGGTTTCTATCGGTGAATCGGTTACTGTACAGCACTCTATGACCTGTTTTAAGACTACTTGCGCGAAACACGTCGACCTGTCGTCTCCTGTGATGATTGTCCCCGTGCTGAAAGATTTGAATGAAAACAATTTGTTTCCGAATTGACGTTACAGGACTTGTGAATATTGTACCCGCTTTGTCTTTGCGACCCCTCTCGTGCAGGAGGCGTGAAGAAAAAAAAAATCTTGACCTGATTTCTGAGCTGGCGTCTTCGGTTGATCAGTTCGCAACCTGTCAGCTTCTGTTTACACTTTGACTGTCCTGTTTTTCTTCGTATGTTGTAAAACTGCAATTCTGCGTTGTTCTGCCGTCTGTGGTTCTTAAAGTCTGTCATCAACCAGTGCGTGTGTTGTACTTTGTCTTGGTGAATGACTGATTTCAATGCTGGCTGAGGTTGGTCTCTGCTCTTGAATTGTATAATGTGTGTTGTACCTTGTCTTGTTGTGACGACTTATTCTCGTGCCGGTGGATTTGAAAAAAAGAAAATTCCGACTCGGTTTTTCGGACCGACGTTTTTGCTTGGCTAGTTCCGATACTGTTCACTTTTTCTCTGTTTACAACTTACACTGTTGTCACTCTGTTTTTTTTTCATGTTATCGAAACGTAAATATGAACTCTTTTCTTCGTTATACTCTGCCGTCTGTAGTTGCTGAGGTCTGCCACAGATACGGAAATGTATTATGGTGTCTTCTGTATGTGCTATTCTGCATTATGATAGCTATCTGTAGTTCGTGGTTGTTGAAATCTGTTGCAGCGTCCAAATCGCATCTATGTCTTCTGCCTGAAGCGAGGAGAGATGACAGCATAAAGCATAGTTGTTGAACTCCTGTTTTAGAAACAATGTGTGTGTGCTGCTGTTAGAGGTTGGTTACGGCACCAAAATTGATGAGATGTGACAGCCCGTGATTCTTTGTATTATGAAGACTGTTATGTGACCATGTCTGCCCAGGTTCGCTTACCTCTGTGGTTAGCATTGACTTGCTGTTTAACCACAACAGTCACACACACACACACAGCACGTGATGCGATAACGCAATGGTAATGTGAATACTGTTTATTTTACATATGAGAAGATCATTGCTGTCTGCTCTGACCTCTACATTTGGTCCAGCATAGAATATACAATGTAAGTTCTTTCTTTCCTTACTCTCTCTCGCTCAGTATCGAATGTACACCTTCTGACCTTTTAACCATCAGTGATCATGCAGGTGTTCTAGTCTCTAGTTCTGTTGTTTCTTCCTTATAGTTTCTTATGTCTATTGTTATTTATATTCTCTCAGTGTTCAGGTTATCTATTGGTAGACCGGGCCTCTCCGGGGATGTTGTTTTCCCTTTCAACACTGAATAACAGGACTACTGTCTATATGAAATAAAGTTCACTCTACGTACCTTTTCCTATCTGAATAATATCTAACTCACACCGTTTCTCCTTCTAGACAAGAATTCTCACTGTTCAATAATTCGGGTTAATCATTACCCAACTACTTCTTGTCCATGAAATATTTATCATTTAAACTATCTGAATAATGCCATTAACATGGCTGCTAGCGTACGTGCCATCCGCACACTAACTCACGCCTTCTGGACTGCCCCCTGAGAAAAGCGTGCATTCACTAAAATACAGTTCACCTCTGTCCTGCGCAACATTGTCCGCGCATCCCCTGTTTGTATTCTTATTCCTTCCCTTTGACTGTAAATCGTTCTCTAACTGCCACAAGAGTTGCTTTAATTATTCCAACAATTCAAGCTATTGCAATAAATGAATCAGTCACAGGCAATGGCTAAAACCTACAAAAGCCAGCTCCAAACCTCAAAAATGAGATATATGAAGATGGTGGTTGAAGTAACAAGTAGAGACACAGTCCATAACCAGATGGTACATCGTTGCCTCAAAACCCAGCCCCTGCAGACCCAAATAGAACAGTTTAGTATTGTTTTAAGGAATATCTTCATTGCACATGGACTAGCCCATCAGTGCTCCGATCTCCTCCCTTAGATCACACAAGGAGGATCTCAGCACAGTGCATGAACTCCATAGCACTGGCGAGAATACCAATGTGTGTGTAAAGGAATCACACATTCTATAAATACTTTTGTGGTGGGTAGGTTTCTAATTTTAAAATTCTGTCAGGGAAGCTTCCTGTTGGGAGTACTCTTTACGATTTCCAACTGCCGTGGGATTTTTGTACATGCGCAACTTACACACGGGACCTCCTATTTTTCACCCTTATCCGAGAAGGATAGGCATCCGATCTAACTACCAAGGAGACCAGGAGGGAGTATGACAAAAAAATGTCTATAAATTGTATTCCCTCAACTGGGAATCGAACCTGGTACCTCTAGAACTCGAGGCGGACGCCAAACATCTTAGCCACTCCGACCTCAAATAGAAAAGCGCCAACTGTTATGGTTTGGTCATGTGTGCAGAATGGGAAACAAAGAGCCAGGGATCCAGACCTCCAGAACGACCAAGAGTTCGCTAGGAAGATAACATTAGACACTCTCTGAAGGGCCGAAGACTAGACTGGAAGTATGTACATATTGAGTACCAATGAGTGTAAATGAGCCATTGATAAAATGACTGCTGAATACCTGGCCTGGTATGGATCCCATCTCATTGCAGCATTTAGGGCATCCATAGCAGACCAGGAGGAAGACAGCCGATAGGATAGTATGGCTCTGGCAAACTTCTGCACCCCAGTGTAGAAGTGGAACAACTAAGTAAGTATATCGGTTTTAAAGTTAATTTTAAATCATGAGGCTTTGAAAGACAATTTGATTGCAGCAATATTTTTTTTTTTTTTTTACAAAACAGCTTATGAATATAGGAATGAATAAATGATTCTAGATAACTAACATTTAAATTATTTGAAAAATCTCGACTAAATAGTTTCTTTTCTAAAGGTACAGTGTACATTTTGTTTAAATCTATAACAAAATAAAGCTGGAGCTTAGAGTGGAGCTGAAGCAGTCACTACCTATGCTGAAGCAGAGCAATTAAAGAATGTGATTACTCCAAATCAGGCACAATGGGTTAATCACCTGTTTGCCAAACATTTTGATTACATGTTTTGCCGAGGAGCCTTGTGCTCTTTGGGTCACCTCTACACCTTGTTTTACGGGGTAGATGAGGTTCCAATTATGAGATGAGATGATTACTCCAAATCCCTGAAAAACCGAACAGTCAGATATAACACAGAATGAAAGATTCTTCACTTAGAGAAATTTGCAATGTACATTTCCATATTTTTTCTTCTTCTTACTCGTACATTCTCAGACGTCAACTTGAATAATTTCAAAGAAAGCAGTGGTCAGCTTGAGGCTATTTGCATCTCCATAGAGTTTTTCCAGGAATGGTACTGGTGACTACCATATGTGCTCTCTCTCTTCCTCATAAAGTGGGAATCTTTGAAGCAGGTGTTCAGCAGTTATTTTATCAATGCCTCATTTACACTCATTGGTAGTTCCTATCTTTAGTTTGTTGAAAAGAGGGTATTCCAATCTATTGTGGCCCATCCAGAGTCTGAAAATTATCACTTGTTCTGCTCTGTTGTGCTGGTAATATGCATCATATTGTGTGTTGATTGGAGCCATGCGTCTCAATTTGTTTCTATATCAGATTCTGATAAAATTCTTTGCCTCTTCGAAACTTATGCTTGAATCAGGCTGGGGTAGCTTTTCATCTTCCTTTGCCAATATGTCACTTTCTTCATTGCCGTAAATGCTACAATGAGATGGGATCCATAGTTTCACAACTCTTTTGAATCGGTGACACAGTTTGTGGAGTACGACTCTTAGGTCATCCAGGCCTGCATTATTCTGCCTCTTCAGCATTGCAGTTACTGACAGTACATCTGTGAAGAAAACAACTTGTCTCTCAGTGCTTTCCTCTGCCATTAGAACCTCTGCTGCAGTTTTCAAGGCCTCTGCTCTGAGCTTACTTAAGAATTTTCCTGTTGCCACCAACATCTGTTTTTGTATACCATTATGTTAATCAATGTACAGGATCAGGAACGATCATTTACCTGCTTAAAATGTTGAGGGGCAGTTGGCTCAAGTTGTTTCTGTTGCGAAGATGTTGTTGCTAATATCGTTGAGTTGTTTACTGTTAAGGGTTTATATTGTGACATTGGTCCCAGAGTTATAGAATATAGGCTTGTTGTACTCAACACTGGGACAAATGTGTTTTATGCTCCATAACACAATCTCACTTTTGACTGACGTAATAACTTGACAGAACATCAACTAACAGTTCCATGCATACTGATAACTCAGTAACTGTCCTGGACATCAGCAACACATAAGCATTACAACAAAACTACACTGGCAAATATTTACTGGCATCCACAAAGCCTCTGGTACAGTCTTAATCAAGTAGATACTGGCTACTGTATTACTAAAACATTAAAGGAAAAAGAATTGAATCTTTCGAAGCAAAGTGTTACAGAAAAATTCTCAGAATATCTATCTTGGACCAAGAAGAAGAAAAATAAAGACATCCTACTCGACCTGAATCGCTTTGTGTGGATTTTTAACAATGGTATAAGCGCCGCACCGTTCAGAAAGCAATGGCAAACTACTGAATGAAATAATTGCCTAGAAAAATCACAAACAGCCAATAAAAGCTGGGGTTGATTGCCACGTCCTGTAAAGGATAAGCAACTAACTTTTTAACTCGACCTGAACATCGAGGAAAACTGGCTCATAAACAATATCATGTCCCGGAAACTGAAAACTTTGGCCACATTAAATGTCATAGTGGCTTAGAGAGAACAGTGATGGAGGGTATGGTACCTGGAAGGCGAGGATATGACAATGGAGGAGGCAGGAAGGCTGGCTAGAGATCGAGTCTTTCAGGCGGGCTGTGATGAGAGCGATGTTCTGCAAAGGACATGCTACATGATGAGACTGGCTACTACTAAACTACAACACTGGCACACTACCAGCCAGAAAACTACATAAACTTCAGTGTAGTATACACTTCGCACACCAACACATTCTTCTAGAATTACCAAACACGTGGCATTATCTTCTCATGTCTAACTACACAATAAATAGCACTCAGCTACTTAGCGCATCCATATGTCAAGACTGCGACATAGGTGGAGCGGTATACAGCAATCTTCATCTTCTTACCAACTTCTCTTTTGCTGAGGAATCCTCGATTTATGGCTTGAAAAAGTCTCCCAGCTGCTGCTCTTCTGGAAGCCAACTCTTCTTTGATGCCTCCCTTCCGGTCTATGACAGCTCCAAGGTATTTAAAGTGGTCGATCTGCTCCATGACCTGTTCTCCCAGCTTAATCTGATGTCTTCTTTCCTCTCATGATATCACCATGGTTTTTGTTTTCGAGCTGCTTATGATCATCCCTCTCTTCTCCAGCTCTTCCTTCCAGACTTGCAGGTTGGATTGTCATGGGCAATGACTACAACCCACAAAAGCCAGATCCAAACCTCAGAAATGAGGTATCTGAGGAAGATGGTTGAATAACAAGAAGAGACATGGTCCGCAACCAGACGATACACCAACTGAGATGGTTTGGCCATGTCTGCAGAATGGGAGAAGATTGGCTACCACGGCAAGCATAGGAAACTAAGAGCCAGGGATCCAGACCTCCAGGATGAACCAAAGTTCGCTGGGAGGACAATATAAGACAATCTTTGAAGGACCGAGGACTAGAATGGAACCAAGCCATGAGGAAGACAGCCAATAGAATAGTATGGCGCTCTCTCTTACAAACCTCTACACCTCACGGTAGAAGAAGAACAACTAAGTAAGTAAGTAAGTACTTAGTGCTCGACAACATGGCTCTTCCTTGTACATGTGATCACTTCTACGTAACAACTACTGACAGTATTATTCCAAACTGTTTCAATGACATCGAGTCACAACTGTATACAATGACTATTAGTCACCTACTTTATTTCATATCATCAACCATCCAGTAATACTTTCTGTCACAGGCCACAACAGAAGACGTTCATATCCGACACACAATCACAAACTCCCTGATACATCTCAGCATCTTCTCAAACATGCTGCTGCATTCACTGTAGAACATGAATTCCACTAGCTCATATTATTCTCCTCACAAGCTAGCTACACTCGTGAAAAGTAATGATTCATGTTACATACTCGTGACTGTCAACTAACATGTAAACAATGCAAAACTCACTCCTTCACCCACTCACAGATACACAAGTCACGTGTACCATGACATTACAGATATTGTTGTGCTATTTGAGAATGGACACAAGCCACATAAGATATAACACAAATGGACCCACAGTAAAATAAAGTAAAATCCTTAACAGAGATTCTGGAGTTTTTCCATGGCAAAGAATGAAAAGAATTGAAACATTTACAAATAAGTTCACAATTTTACTTGAAAATATTTTTTTAACACATCTACACTTTTCAAGGCAACAAATCATTTCTACACTGCATAAGAATTTAATGAATTATATAACCACTTTTCTAAAATCTGATACATGTGTGTGTGTATATATATATATATATATATATATATATATATATATATATATATATATATATATATATATATATATATATATATATATATATATATATATATATATATATATATATATATATATATATATATATATATATATATATATATATATATATATATATATATATATATGCATGTCCACTGTTTTTCTTAAACATCACCTGCAGGGCAAATAATTGCATCCATTTTGGAGCTTGGGTAAAAATAAAACACTTTCTGGGATAAAAAGAGTTCAGAGCAGACACATACACAAAATGGGAGACACAGGACTGCAGGTCACAACAAAAGGAAACTCATAGGAAAGGTTAAAATATGGTGCCTCTGTTGATGTTGAACCCTATACTAATATGGCAACATCTTGTATATGAAATAAGAGCAAGTATAGTGTAAGCTATAATGGGAAAAGTAAACAGGAGGATGATATTAGGGAGTTGTTTTTTGTTGTTATTTAACTAGGGCTGCTGAGCTTCTCACTCTTTTGCAGCCAACACCAAGTTGAAGACTCCTTGGTATTAACTACATTGTAGATCTAGGATTCTCCTGTGGCTTTTCTGCCATTCTGAAACGTTCTGAGTTGAAGTCATGAGCTCTAGTTTCTCCAGCTAGGCTTGCATTTAGAGGATCGTCACATCTGGTCTCAAGCTAGTAGTAAGAAGTGTTAGGGATATATTAAGAAGTGTTAGTCATACTGTGCATTCCCTGCCATCCAACGGGGCTCTCCAAATATGCACAGCTAAAATACTGTGCTCTGATTCTAGGCTCTCCCAAGGAATTGTCATGTTCTGCACAGAGCCTCCTCTCAGCTCCCCCTGCCTATCACTAGGTCCACAGTGAGATCCTCCTGCATACAGTCAACCAGGGCAAAGAGAAAGAATTATGTCTGGGGCTCAAGTGACTTCTCCAAGCTTAGTGTGCAGTGCTAGGCTCTCAACAAGTTTCACCACAGGGGGAATCACTGGAAGTGGATGGATGGTTTCAAGAGTCAATGAGAGTGTAATCAGCCTCATAGACAGAGGTTCACTTCCACATATGTATTTTATAGCATCGTGCATAGCTGGTGGTCATATGACTCCAGATATGCCTCCATGCATATACTTGGGAGTCATGATAGGAGTTTGCTCAGAGCTGGACATTTTGGGTCAGAATAAGTGAGAAAGTAAAAATAATTTTAACCCTTTATTTACAACGGTTTCATCATTTAATTAGCATTTTAAATAGATCAAAATCTTAGCATCAAATCTTAGAATTGGTAACCACAGAATACAAATACTCAAACAAAATAGTAGCTGCCAGCATTACATTGTACACAATTTTCATTTGATGAATGTTTTTAATTTCATGCTGACCTCATGAGGATTTAGAAAAAAAAAGTCAGAACTGTCAATGAAATGAAGATGGTGAAGCATTATACAAGGTAATAAAATTCAAGGGAAAATAAAGGGATAAAGAACACCTGGAAAGACACTGGAAGGCTTGGAACTTGTTTGTTGCTGGCCTTTGTGTAGGGAGATGAAGGGTAATGATGATTGACATTCAGACACAAAAAAGTGAGTGAATTTTTCACATGGATGTAAATTTATTTTTTAAAACTGGTGATCTTGCTTTAATTCTTTGTATTGTTCATTTGTTTGTCCAAAATATTTTCTAGGACTTTCACTCAAAAAGCAAAGGTTCTCTATGACTATTTCACAAAGTTTCATCACACATGTGCTAACATCAATACATGATAAAAGTACATTTGATGGTGTTTGGCTTGGCACTTTGTATACTCTTCTAGTGTTTACTTTAACATTAATAGCAAGTGCCAAAATGATTGTAGTAAAGTAGGTCACTATTATGAGTTATTTGCCCATAGCACATGATCCCCTTTGATCAGAGCTGCTTATTACAAGTCATTCTTTGCTCTCTTTCTTTCATCAATGAGTCTGGCACCCTATTTCTGTTCACAAGCATTTAAAGACTGGCAGAACTGAAGTTTGCAGCCTGATCATCTTTTATGGATCGCTGGTATAAAAAAAAATACTTATATGTGGCCACAGATACTTACAATTGTAACTTGATCTTCTGAAGAGATACAGGCAGAGAAAAAGAGAGAGATGGAGGGAGACCAAAAAACACATGGAGAAGGGAACTGGAGACAGATATGAAAGAGATAAAAAAAAAAGGTATGGTAAGAAACTGAACTGTTGACCCTGGACATAAAGGCTTGGCTTACATTTGTTGCTCCTAAGTGAACTAAAGGGTAATGATGATCATCAGTGTGACAACAACAACAACAACAAGTGGTACCTTACATAAAATATTTATAGCATTATTCTTTTGAATGAAACAATTCAAGCAACTATAGAAACACTGCACCACAAACATCATAGTTTTCTGTATGTCTGAATATGTTTGTTCTTAGTTAAACTGAAAAAACCACTCATAACAACAACAAAAGTACACTTTATGTACAACAGAAGTATCACTAACCAGCTGATATTTCAAACGACTCATGTATTTTTATATGGGATCATAATGCTGAGAAAACAATGTACAACAAACATTACATATGTAATGTTTCTGAATGTAGCATGTCCCAAAAATATCACATTTGAAAGTCTTCTCTGCTACATGTGTCAATGTGAGAGTCTTTATAGTATCACTGTGTGTAAAATTTGTTGAAGGTATATGCTCCATTGTGGAGCTGAAGAATAATGCATGAGTAGAATGCATTACAAACATCACACTTAAAACTTTTCTCTCACGTATGTCATGTGCATTTTTTTTAGAATTCAGACTAGAGAAAACCAAACATTACAAACATCACACTTACTAATTTCTCTCAAGTATTCTTGGTGTGCAGTTTTAGAACAAAGACTTGAGAAAACCCAACGCACCAATCTTACAAAGTCCCTCTCATGTGTGTCTTCTTTTTGTGTAATTTTAGAATATGGACTTCAGAAAACCCAATACCACAAACATGACACTTACACATCTTCTCTCCAATGTGTTTCAACACCTCTCTTTTTCTGAGTAGAGTCAGAAAATCCATACACAAAGATCATACTTATATTGCTTTTCCTGTATGTCCCCTATTTTGCTTTCCTAGAGTAAATGTCTGAGAAAATCTCACCCCACATACATCATGTATCATCACATGGCTTCCATCCTGTAAGTGACCTTTTGTGTCTCTTTAAAAGATCTTCTTCTTCTTCTTCCATCCTTAGCCACCGACCGTCAAAGCAGTTAGTGGCCATTACGCCTAGTGGCGTCTTAGGGCAACAGCAGATAGGTTTTCTTTGCCATTGTTTCCCATCACGCCTAATGGCGTCTTTAGGGCAACGGCAAATCAATCCATCTGCCGTTGTTTCCGTAATCGAAGTGACTGGCAAACGGGTGATCAGCCCGTTGGTCTTTAAAAGATCATCTCGTGAAAATTCTGCTCCATACACATCAGATTTACATGGTTTCTCTCCTGCATGTGTTCTGTTGTAATTCTTTAAGTGTTCATTTTAAGAAAATTTTGCCCCACAAACATCACACATATAAGATTTCCCTCCTGCATGTGTCCTTTTCTGATTCTTTAAAACACAATTTAAAGAAAATTCTGCTCCGCAAACATTACACGCAGGAAGTTTCTCTCCTATGTGTGTCTTACTGTGATTCTTTAAATGATCATTTTGAGAAAATTCTGCTCCACAAACATCACATACCAGTACAAAAAGTTTTTCTCCTGTATGTGTCCTTTTGTGATTTTTTAAATAAACATTTTGAGAAAATTCTTTCCCATCCTGTATAGTGTCTGATTGACATAGTGGTTAGAGAGCTGGTCACTCAAAGAAAAGGTACTGGGTTTGAATCATGATAGCGACACGCTCCAGTATACCCAGCTGTAAATGGGTACATGACTGAGTTAGAGAAGGAAAAGGCAGCGAGGAAGGGAACTGATCACCCCACCTCTCCATGCTGGACCTAGTATAGTTAACTCTAACACTTCACTCCCCTACAGCAGTATCTGCTGTGGGACTATCTTTACCTTTTGTGTATGTGTCCTTTTGTGTATGTTTCCTTTTGTGCTTCTTTAAAGCACCGTATAATGAAAATTCTGCTCAACAAACATCACATTTATAAGGTTTCTCTCCTGTATGTGTCTTTCAGTGATTCTTTAAAGTAACATTTAGAGATAGTTCTGCTCAACAAGCATCATATTTATAATATTTCTCTCCTGTATGTGTCGTTTTGTGAGCCTTGTTTCAAGAAAATTCTGTTCCACAAATATCATATTTATAAGGTTTCTCTACTGTATGGGTCCGTTTGTGGTCCTTTAAAGTACCATTTAGCAAACATTCTGGTTCTACAAAAAAAATCACATTTATACGGTTTCTCTCCAGTTTGTGATGTTTTGTGATTCTTTATTTGAACGTTTTGAGAAAATTCTTTTTCTCAACCATCACATTTGTATGTTTTTTCTCTTGTATGTGTCCTTTTGTGAGCCTTTAAAGTACCATTGAGAGAAAATTCTGCACCACAAACATCACATTTATAAGGTTTCTCTCCAGTATGTGTCCTTTTGTGATCTTTTAAAGTACGATTTAGAGCAAATTCTGCTCCACAAACATCACATTTATAAGGTTTCTCTCCTGTATGTGTCCTTTTGTGATCTTTTAAAGTACGATTTAGAGAAAATTCTGCACAACAAACATCACATTTATAAGGTTTTTCTCCTGTATGTGTCCTTTTGTGATCTTTTAAAGTACGATTTAGAGCAAATTCTGCTCCACAAACATCACATTTATAAGGTTTCTCTCCTGTATGTGTCCTTTTGTGATCTTTTAAAGTACAATTTCGAGAAAATTCTGCTCCACAAACATCACATTTATAAGGTTTTTCTCCTGTATGTGTCCTTTTGTGATCTTTTATACAATTTTGAGAAAATTCTGCACCACAAACATCACATTTATAAGGTTTTTCTCCTGTATGTGTCTTTTTGTGATTCTTAAGAGTACCATTCAGAGAAAATTCTGCTCCACAGAAATCACATTTATAAGGTTTTTCTCCTGTATGTGTCCTTTTGTGATTCTTTAGAGTACAATTCATAGAAAATTCTGCTCCACAGACATCACATTTATAAGGTTTCTCTCCTGTATGTGTCCTTTTGTGAGCCATTAAATGACCCTTTTGATAAAATTCTGCTCCACACACATCACATTTATAAGGTTTCTCTCCTGTATGTGTTCTTTTGTGATGATTTAAATTACCATTCAGAGAAAATTCTGCTCCACACACATCACATTGATAAGGTTTTTTTCCTGTATGTGTCCTTTTGTGATTCTTTAGAGTACAATTCATAGAAAATTCTGCTCCACAGACATCACATTTATAAGGTTTTTCTCCTGTATGTGTCCTTTTGTGATTCTTTAGAGTACAATTCATAGAAAATACTGCTTCACAGACATCACATTTATAAGGTTTCTCTCCTGTATGTGTCCTTTTGTGAACCTTTAAATGACAATTATGAGAATATTCTGCTCCACAGATATCACATTTATAAGGTTTCTCTCCTGTATGTGTCCTTTTGTGAACCTTTAAATGACCACTATGAGAAAATTCTACTCCACAAATATCAGATTTATAAGATTTCTCTCCTGTATGTGTTCTTTTGTGAACCTTTAAATGATGATTATGAGAAAATTCTGCACCACAAATATCACATTTATAAGGTTTCTCTCCTGTATGTGTCCTTTTGTGAACCTTTAAATTATGATTATGAGAAAATTCTGCTCCACAAACATCACATTTATAAGGTTTCTCTCCTGTATGTGTCCTTTTGTGATTCTTTAGAGTACCATTCCGAGAAAATTCTACTCCACAAACATCACATTTATAAGGTTTCTCTCCTGTATGTGTCCTTTTGTGAACCTTTAAATGACCATTATGAGAAAATTCTGCTCCACAAATATCACATTTATAAGGCTTTTCTCCTGTATGGGTCCTTTTATGAGCCTTTAAAGTACTATGTTGAGAAAATTCTGATCCACATACATCACATTCATAAGGTTTCTCTCCTGTATGTGTCCGTTTGTGATTCTTTAAAGCACCATATTCAGAAAATTCTGCTCCACAAACATCACACTTATAAGGTTTCTCTCCTGTATGTGTCCTTTTATGATTCTTTAAGTAACGAATTACAGAAAATCCTTTTCCACAAACATCACACATATAAGTTTTCTCCCCTGTGTGTACAAATATGTTTCTCTTTAAACAACTATTTACAAAAAAATCTGATGTTTCTCCTGTATGCCTTCTTTTGTGCGATTTTAAATTAGAATCTTGAGTGAACCTTTGATCACAAACATCACACTTATAAGATTTTTCTACTGTATGTTTATTACACGTATAACATTTTTCCTTTGTATATGTCATTTTATGATCCCTTTGAGAAAATTCTTCTCTACAAACATATGTGTAATGTGACATGCCATTTTGCTGCATTATGGGTTTCTTTAAATAATCACTCGTAGAAAACCTATTATAAACATCACACTTGTTAGGCACCTCTTCTATATGCTGCATTATATGTGCCTTCAGATAACCAAAATGAGCAAACCCCAAACCACAGAGATCACACTTATAATGTTTCTGTGACGTGCATATTCTTTCTTGTTGCCAAACACTAGAATTATTTGTAGCTAATTCTACATAACCAACATTACTTATATAACACTTTTCTGTCATATCTGAAAGTTCATGTTCACTATGGTCACCTTTTTTGTCAAACTGCACTTCACAAACATTACAGCTGAAAATTTTCTCTCTTGTGCCTATTATTATTTCATCTGATTGCACACTGCCACATAATTTAAAGCCTTCACTACTTCCACTGTTAACAGTATATTCCTTATAGACTGTTGTTGACTCCCTGTTACAGTTCACATTTTGTAAGGCTGCAGTTTGGGGAGACTCATTTAAGGTTACAGCCATTATCTCAGAGTCTGTGAAATTCAGTGATAGTACCTCTTTCAATCTTAACTCGATGCTATTGTCTGTATTCAGTGTTGCCGCTGCAGAACTTATTTTCATTTCATTCACAAATTTGTGTGTGAATTCTGGCCACACTTCAATGAAGGCAGCATTCTGCATTGGTTCACTCTTTATAAAATTGTTCATAATTTTCACATCTGGAATGTCAACATTAGAGTGTAGATAGGAGCCCTTGTTACTGGAATGGTCACCTGAAATTCATTGAATTAAAAAAATAACTTAAAAACTTCAGATAATTATGCAATGCAAGTAAAATAATAATTCTGTGGTCCTCTCAGTACAACACAAACACGAAATTAAGACTGTATGAGAGCTGTGCACTTTCTGTGCTTCTCTTTGGTGTGGAATACTGGAGAGCAACAGAAAAGGAAATGTCGAAACTGTTCTCCTTCCACACAATCTGTCTAAGGAAAATTCTCCGAATCTTTTGGCCAAACACCATCAGTAACCAAGAACTACTTATTCGGAGTAACCAGGAGGACATGCACACCATCTTAGCTGGCAGACGCTGGAGTTGGGTTGGCCATGTCCTCAGAAGGGACCCTAATACCATCACAAGAACAGCTATGCTGTGGAACCCCAAGGGAAAGCAAAAGAGAGGCCAACCAAAATCAACTTGGCAGAGAACTATGGAAGCCGAGATGCAAAGAATGAACCACAGTTGGGGCACAGTATGAAGGATGGCCACCGGCCGAGCAAAGTGGAATCAATTTGTTGCTGCCCTACAAGACATCATCAGGTGTGATGGCCACTGACTGCTTTGACAGTTGGCAGTTATGGATTAAAGAAGAAAAATGTCACTGAATTGATCTGTCTAGTCTAACTTAACAAATACCATCTGATGCCTTAATGCCCTCACATCTGTGCTAGAGAAAGTTTCTCCTAGCCAAATACTAGCCTAGGGACATTATGTTGTTGCAAGTTAAATTGTACATTACTGTCAACATGGCAGAAGACTGTTTAATATACCAGTAAAGCATTCAAATCACAAAGAGTATACAACAGATCAGGTCTGGAAACCCTACTGCGTGGGATTGTCCGCCACTGTCGAAATCTGATTGATAGCACGGTGATTTCATCAAAGCTAAGTCATATTATGAAAGACTGACTCATAATATATGGACTACCATATATTCTAAACTCAGATGATGAGAAAAACATTTGTTGATTAAGTCAGTATATGTGTAAAGGCAGTATCACAAGTCAAAGTGACTTTGTTTAGTTTTAAAACAATGCTTCAAGAAATAATAGTGTAAATCTATTCAGCAGTGAAAGTTTAATAAAGGACACGAGAATCTAAAGTAACATTCCTAAGAGGAAAGAGACATTTGTATTAATTTAGTGTATAATTTAATATTGTGTGTTACACATTTTCTTATGGAAATACCATTTTTATTTGTCTTGCATTCATTTATCAAAAAGAAAAAAAAGGAATCAATATACATAATAAATTGATATTAATTGTACCTTAGGACTTGAGTAAATTATTACTGTTTTGATCTGAAGTTACATTTTTCATTTCATTATTTACTCTTGACGTAATACATCATAGGACTTAGTATCTGGTACCGTCTGGGCCAGATAACTTTAAAGTCTGACTATACCTATGGCAACTATACACCAGTGCTTATTTCTAAGACTGGGGAATTTCTTTTAAGACGAGAACTCTTATCTGGCAATTGCATCCTTGTATCATCTGATGCACCTATTTATCTGCTTATCATCTATACCAAATTAACCTCTCGTGTCACCATCTTAGATACACCACACAAAAAGAATAACTCCAAGACACTCTGACCATCTCCATAATTATAATCAACAATTAAGCAAATATGAGCACTATAATAAAGCAATACAAAGGGATGTGTACATGCACACAACCAAACAAATAGCTGGCTAACAATCATGAATGTACACTGTCTAAGCTCACCATCTTTAGCATGCTGCCGTCGACTTAAGTCGCCCGCAGAAACCCATGTTCTCCCAGCTGCAGGCGACTAAAGTCGCCTTTCGGATATCGTCGGTTTTTGCATTAGGAATTGTGTACACGTGATATCAACACCGGATGTTAATTTTTACTGTTATTTGTGAGAGAGTTAGCCTCCGTTTCCGATCTTTATTTAGTGATGGGTGTATTCGCGTTTATTTTCTGTGAATTTTTAAAATCGAAATCAATCGGCATCGAACACGCGGCCATTTTCGCTCATATTTTAATGGATTCTGACTCCGATGCGATGAGGAGATTTTTGTCTTTATTAGCGCTGAATCGGTTCTCAGAATATGGGTGATGGCAGAGATGGAAATGATAGTAGAATGTCATTGCTAGTATGTCTAATTTTAGGGGTTAGGCTTAGGTTTATGGGAAAGGTTTAGGGTTACGGCCGAATGTCACTGCTGACGAGGGCGTTTGTTGCTTTGCTACTGATGATGGGTGTAACGAAAAGATCGTCATTTGATTTGTATTGGTCAATGACTTTCATTGAGATGCAAAGGATATGGACTCTTTGTTTGTTGGTTTTTTGTTTAAATTTTTTTTTTTAATTTTAAGTTTTTTTTTTCTTTTTTTTTCTCGTCTTTTTCATCTTTCCATTCCTCTCTTCCAAGAACAGCCTTTTTTAGCCTAAACAACATCTGGAAGTCCTCTCAATACAGCACAAGCACAAAATTAAGATTATATCAGAGCTGCGTGCTTTCTGTGCTTTTCTATGGTGCGGAATGCTGGAGAGTTACAGAGAAGGAAATGTCGAAATTGTCCTCTTTTCACACAACATGCCTAAGAAAAATTCATCGAATCTTTTGGCCGAATACCATCACCAAGCAAGATCTGCTTACTGGGAGCAGGCAAGAGGACATGCACACCATCATAGCTGGCAGACGCTGGAGCTGGGTTGGCCATGTCCTCAGAAGAGACCCCGATGCCATCACAAGAACAGCTATGCTTTGGACCCCTGAAGGAAAATGAAAGAGAGGCCGACCAAAAACAACCTGGCGGAGGACTGTGGAGGCTGAGATGCAAAGAATGAACCAGAGTTGGGGCACTGTACGAAGGATGGCCACCAATCGAGCAAAGTGGAATCAATTTGTTGTTGCCCTACAAGACGCCACTAGGCGTGATGGCCACTGATTGCTTTGACGGTCGGCGGCTAAGGATCAAAGAAGAAGAATTCTCTCTTCCTATCACATCTAACATGTACACAAACAAATTTTATATCATCAGATTCATCATTCATTTATTTATATAAATTCCAAAAATGATAGCAATTGACCAAGAAATACAAAAACTATAGACAATACAAGTCACCCACTATAAAAACGGGGCATTGTGAAAAAGAATGCAGCTGCAGGTGCAAATTTCCGCCAAAGAATGCAGCGTGCTAAAGGTTAAGGCATACAGCTCGTTGTTGACAATGAAATACAAGGGCTATTCCAAAATCAACCTCCGATTGGCTGATAAAAATAATCAAAAATAGAGAAAAAAATCTTATTACATACAAAACTTAATACATACTGCCATCAATGGTACCTATACCTTGTAGCGGTATGGCAGCTTGTGTACCCTGACAATCCCCAGAGCTATGCCAGTGGGAGATTTACTCCTGGTAGGTTCAACCAAGCTGAACTGGTCTGCGTGGGTAGGGGGTCAGACAAAAGCTGGTACTCTGGTCCTCCAGGTTGGGGGTTTTAGCACAGGGCCGACACCCCTATGTAAAAAATCACACATGTTACAGAAACAACAATAAATGGAAAAACTTTGCTGCGGGACGGACATCCAGAGTCTCAGGCTCGTATGACTGAGAGTGGTGAAAGCCAAAAGGAAGCCCTTGGCATGAAAACGGATGCCCCGACCGCAAAACACGAAACCAGAATTGGTGTTTGGAACGTCAGAACTATGAATGAGGCAGGAAAGCTGAGACAAATCACAGCAGAGATGAGGAACTACAAGATACATATCCTGGGAATAAGCGAGAGCAGATGGACAGGTAAGGGGAGAATAAAAACAGCTACAGGGGAAACAGTACTTTATTCTGGCAGAGAGGATGGTCAGCACAACGAAGGTGTAGCCATTATCCTGAAGAAAAGAATGGAAACCCATAAACAACAGACTGATAAGAGCAAGACTGAGAGGGAGGTTCACCAACACCACAATTATACAATGCTATGCACCAACAAACGACAGCGATGAAGAGATCAAGGACGAGTTCTATCAACAGGTACAAAAAGAAATGGAAACTACACCCAGGTACGATCTCATTATAGTAATGGGAGACCTAAATGCGAAAGTGGGAGCACACAATAATTATAACGCAAGAGTAATGGGGAAATGCGGCAGTGGAACAGCAAATGAGAATGGGGACAAATTAATAAGCTTCTGCAGTATTAACAACCTGGTCATTGGAGGAACACTTTTTCCACACAAGGAAGCGCACAAGTTAACATGGGAATCACCAAACGGACGAGACAGAAACCAGATAGATCACATAATGATCAATGGCAGATGGAGACATGCACTACAAGACGTGAAAGTAAGAAGAGGCGCAGATGTGGGAAGTGATCATCATCTAGTAGTAGCAAGACTGAAAGTGAAACTCAGAGCTGCTGGACCAGCTGCAGTCAAACAGAAAAGATACAACATCACGAAACTGAAGGATCCCCTCATCAGAAAAGCTTTCGTGGTCGACGTAAAGAGACGATATGAGATTATCAAAAGCCAGGAAAGAACAGAGACCGATGATGTTGACCAGAGATTCAACACCATCTCAACAATATACAAGGAAAGCAGCAAGTCATGCTTGGGATTCCAGGAAAGAAAGAGCCAAGACTGGATAACACCAGATACGCTAAACACCATAGCGAAGAGAAAGGAAATGAAAAGAAAGAAAACAGAAGCTAAGTCTCCCAGGTTAAAGGCAATATATAGTGAACAGTACAGTCAGCTGGACAAGGAAGTTAAACGTCAAACCCATGCTAACAAAAGGACATTTCTGGATGACCTTGCAAGACAGGCAAAAGAGGCAGCACTGAGAAATGAACAAAGCACAGCATACAAAATAACTAAAATCATCAATGGAAAATGAGGTGCAAACAATATTACATTAGTAAGAGATAAGCACGGAAATCTCATCACGACAGTAGAGGGGCAGGAAACAAGATGGGCAGAGCATTTCACAGAAACTCTGAATAAGGAACCACCAGAGACACAATTGAATGTTCCTGAGGCTGAAAATGATCTAGATGTTAATATAGACATCCCACGAAAAGAAGAAATCATCACAGCAATCAAAGGGTTAACTCTTTGATTCCACAATTATTTTCCACCCTGTGCCATAATTATTTTTTGAAGAATTCTAAACAGTGAAGTGTACTGACTTTTAGTGTAAATTTTATGTTAATCTTTTTCTGTGAACATGTACTTATTATATACCAAACTGTAGGGAAATGGATAGAGAATTGTAATATATAATGTCTTTGGTAGTATTAACACAAGTATGTTCGGTATACTTAACTCTTAGAAGCCAAAACGACGCTGGGAGCGTACATCCGCAAAACCCCTAGAAGCCAAAACGACGATGGGAACGTCACTTTTGGGTTCCGTGAAATGTGTTCCGTATTTTCGTAATTTGGTATTTTAACATAACGGAAGTTACTCTTTTTTTATTCAGAAGAGCGCTATCTTTGAGTTGTGATTCGGAAACACGCTTGTTCTAGCTAATTTCACTGTGAAAAAACGGTAAATCTGTCAGCTTTCGATCGGCGATTATTGTTGTTTATACAGACAATGTCTAGCGAACCAACCACATCATGTTTATCAAAACGTAGGTCTTTTTTATCTGTAGAAAAAGCTAGGGAACTGTGCATCTTTGTCGAGTTTATTCAGAATGATGATTTCAAAAATGAAAATGATGATTTTGAATTTGAACTTAACGAAGAAGCTAGTTCTAATGAGGAGGGGGCGTGGTCACAGCCAGGCCCTAGTGCTACAAAACGACAAAAAGTTTTGACCAAATCATCTACAAAAAGGGGGAAAAGCATTAGTACCAAGGAGCAACAAGGGGCAATTAGTAATGAATTGATTTCAGTACCAAACATCAGTATTACTGAGACCCAAAACGCATTCAGATTTCTTCCCAAATATGGTCGCAAACCAGGAGTACACGATGACTTAGGTCTTAGTGAGGCATCAACTCCTTTTGACTGCTATAGGACATTGTTTACTGATGACATTAACAAAA
The DNA here is from genome assembly GCA_024509875.1 of Oreohelix idahoensis. Taxonomy (NCBI): domain Eukaryota; kingdom Metazoa; phylum Mollusca; class Gastropoda; order Stylommatophora; family Oreohelicidae; genus Oreohelix; species Oreohelix idahoensis. The sequence continues at coordinate 30,447 of JAMPIV010000148.1, forward strand.
CATCACAGAAAGCTGAAACTTGTAATTAATATTCATATATGGATTAGTGTTATTTAAAAAAAAACCATGGAGCACTTTGGATAATATTTCAGTCTTTATGCATGTGTTGGTGGGTACATTTTTCATTCATTAAAATGAATTTTTAAAAAAAATTGTTTGCATTATTACTGATAATTGAATATAATATGAAGAATAGCACTTAAAAGCCCCAATATTATAATTCTAAATATATTTATGTTTACTGTGAAACATAATTTGTGTGTCTTTTGTTGTGTAATATCAACACAATATATGATTTAATTTAAAAGTTCACGCGGCCTTGAATATCTTCTTTTTTATTTTAATGATGATGGTACGGTCTGCTGGATGGTCTGTAAAACATTAACAAAATATCACAGAAAGCTGAAACTTGTAATTAATATTCATATATGGAATAGTGTTATCTAAAAAAAACCATGGAGCACTTTGGATAATATTTTAGTCTTTATGCATGTGTTGGTGGGTACATTTTTCATTCACTAAAATGAATTTTAAAAAAAAATTGTTTACATTATTACTGATAATTGAATATAATATGAAGAATAGCACTTAAAAGCCCCAATATTAAAATTCTAAATATATTTATCTTTACTGTGAAACATAATTTGTGTGTCTTTTGTTGTGTAATATTAACACAATATATGATTTAATTTAAAAGTTCACGCGGCCTTGAATATCTTCTTTTTTATTTTAATGATGATGGTACGGTCTGCTGGATGGTCTGTAAAACATTAACAAAATATCACAGAAAGCTGAAACTTGTAATTAATATTCATATATGGATTAGTGTTATCTAAAAAAAAAACCATGGAGCACTTTGGATAATATTTTAGTCTTTATGCATGTGTTGGTGGGTACATTTTTCATTCACTAAAATGAATTTTTAAAAAAAAATTGTTTACATTATTACTGATAATTGAATATAATATGAAGAATAGCACTTAAAAGCCCCAATTATAATTCTAAATATATTTATCTTTACTGTGAAACATAATTTGTGTGTCTTTTGTTGTGTAATATCAACACAATATATGATTTAATTTAAAAGTTCACGCGGCCTTGAATATCTTCTTTTATATTTTAATGATGATGGTACGGTTTGCTGGATGGTCTGTAAAACATTAACAAAATATCACAGGAAGCTGACACTTGTAAATAATATTCATACATGGATTAGTGTTATTCTAAAAGATGCTGGAGCACTCTGGATAAGGTTTCAGTTTTTATGCATCAGTTGGTGAGTACATTTTTCATTCACTAAAATGAGTTTTTATTAAAAAGTAGTCTATAAAATATGTAGAATATCACTAACATCCTTCATATTCTAATTCTACATTCATTTATCTTTACTGTGATGTATAATCTGCCATCAATGGTACCTATACCTTGTAGCGGTATGGCAGCTTGCGTACCCTGACAATCCCCAGAGCTATGCCAGTGGGAGTTTTACTCCTGGTAGGTTCAACCAAGCTGGACTGGTCTGTGTGGGTAGGGGTCAGACAAAAGCTGGTACCCTGGTCCTCCAGGTTGGGGGTTTTAGCATAGGGCTGACACCCCTGTCTATGTAAAAAAAATAATGAAGTTACGGAAACAACATCAAATGAACAAACTTTGCTGCGGGATGGACATTCGGAGTCTGTGGCTCGTATGACTGTCAGTGGTAAAAGCCGAAAGGAAGCCACTGACATGAAAACGGATGTCCTGACCGCAAAACAGGATACAAGAATAGGATTTTGGAATGTCAGGACAATGTACGAGACAGGTAAACTAAGACAGGTCACGGCAGAAATGAGAAACTATAGGTTACACATCCTGGGGATAAGCGAGAGCAGATGGACAGGGGCAGGAAAAGTTAAAACAGCAACAGGAGAAACAGTACTTTACTCTGGAAGAGAGGATGGACAGCACAGTGAAGGCGTAGCCATTATTCTACAGAAAGGGATAGAAAGGACATTACTGGAATGGAAACCCATCAACAACAGACTGATACGATTGAGAGGGAGAGGGAGATTCACCAACACTACAATAATACAATGCTACGCACCAACGAATGATAGCGATGAGGAGGTCAAGGATGAATTCTATCAACAACTGCAGAAAGAAATGGAGACACACCTAGATATGATCTTGTTATAGTAATGGGAGACCTCAATGCGAAAGTTGGTACACACAATACATATAATGAAAGAACAATGGGGAAATGCGGCAGCGGAATAGCAAACGAAAATGGGGATAAGCTAATAAGTTTCTGTAGCATTAACAACCTGGTCATTGGAGGAACACTTTTCCCACATAAGGAAATTCACAAGTTAACATGGGAATCACCAAATGGTCGGGACAGAAACCAGATAGACCACATCATGGTTAACGGTAGATGGAGACATGCATTACAAGATGTGAAGGTAAGAAGAGGTGCAGATGTGGGAAGTGATCACCATTTAGTAGTAGCAAAACTGAAAGTGAAACTAAGAAGGGCTGGACCAACTGTAACTACACAGAAAAGGTTTGACATCAGCAAATTGAAGGACCCCCTTACCAGAAAAGCTTTTGCGGCCGACATTAAGAAACGATATCAATTTGCCAAAAGCCAGGAAAAGACATTGACTGATGATATAGACCAGAATTTCAACACCATTTCAACAATATATAAGGAAAGTAGCAAATCATGCTTAGGATTCCAGGAAAGGAAGAAGCAAGACTGGATAACACCAGAAACACTAAACACCATAAAGATGAGAAAGGAAATGAAAAGAAAGAAAACAGAAGCGAAGTCCCCCAGGTTAAAGCAACTATATAGCGAACAGTACAGTCAGCTGGACAGGGAAGTTAAACGCCAAACCCGAGCCAACAAAAGGAATTTCCTAGACGATCTTGCAAAACAGGCAGAAGAGGCAGCACTGAGAAATGAACAAAGCACAGTATACAAAATAACTAAATTCATCAGCGGAAAACAAGGTGCAAACAATATTACATTAGTAAGAGATAAGCAAGGAAATCTCATCAAGACAGCAGAGGGACAGGAAACAAGATGGGCAGAGCACTTCAGAGAAACTCTGAACAAGGAAATACCAGAGACACAATTGAATGTTCCTGAGGCTGAAAACGATCTAGATGTAAATACAGACATTCCACGAAAAGAAGAAATCATCACAGCAATCAAAGGGTTAAAGAACGGTAAAGCTCCGGGCCATGATAACTTAAATGCAGAGCTATTTAAGACAGACCCTGAGCTAGCAGCAGAACTATTAGAACCACTATTTGCACAAGTGTGGAAAACGGGGACAACACCATCAGAGTGGAACAAAGGAATAATTGTCAAATTGCCCAAGAAGGGAGATCTTGCAGACTGCAATAATTGGAGAGGAATCACTCTTCTCTCAGTTCCCAGCAAAATACTAGGCAGGATAATTATACAGAGAATTTCAAAGGCAGTAGACTACAAACTGAGGAAAGAACAAGCAGGATTTAGAAAGAACAGAAGATGTGTAGACCATATATTCACTCTCAGGAACATTATAGAGCAGTGCTCAGAATGGCAAAGACAGCTTTACATAAATTTTGTTGATTTTGAAAAGGCTTTTGACAGCATACATAGGGACAGTTTATGGAAAATACTGAGGGCTTATGGAATTCCAAGCTGCATAGTGTCAATCATAAAAAGCCTCTATGCCAACTTTACGTGTAGTGTTGGGCAGAGCAACCTAACCTTCGAGGTGAAGACAGGAGTACGACAGGGATGCCCCTTATCAACCACTCTATTTTTAACAGTCATAGACTGGGTGATGCGCCAGACAACAGAGGGCAGTCCAAGAGGAATAAGATGGACTACATTTTCTACATTGGAAGATCTGGAATATGCAGATGACATTGCACTGCTGGCACATTCACATCAACACATCCAGGAAAAAACGGATAGACTTAATAAATTTAGCCAGCAGGTGGGCTTGAACATCAATTTAAAGAAGTCTGAGGTCATGACGCTCAATGTGAGCAACCCTGAGCCCATATCAGTAAGGAATCAGCAACTGGTACAGACAGATACCTTCACATACCTAGGAAGCATAGTAACACCAGACGGTGGGGCAGGCAAAGACATCAACATCAGAATGAATAAGGCAAGAACAGCCTTCTTTAGCCTAAATAACATCTGGAAGTCCTCCCAATACAGCACAAGCACAAAATTAAGATTATACCAGAGTTGCGTGCTTTCTGTGCTTCTCTATGGTGCGGAATGCTGGAGAGTCACAGAGAAGGAAATGTCAAAATTGTCCTCTTTTCACACAACATGCCTAAGAAAAATTCACCGAATCTTTTGGCCGAATACCATCACCAACCAAGATCTGCTTACTCGTAGCAAGCAAGAGGACATGCACACCATCATAGCTGGCAGACGCTGGAGCTGGGTTGGTCATGTCCTCAGAAGAGACCCCGATGCCATCACAAGAACAGCTATGCTTTGGACCCCTGAAGGAAAGCGAAAGAGAGGCCGACCAAAAACAACTTGGCGGAGGACTGTGGAGGCTGAGATGCAAAGAATGAACCAGAGTTGGGGCACTGTACGAAGGATGGCCACCGACCGTGCAAAGTGGAATCAATTTGTTGTTGCCCTACAAGACGCCACTAGGCGTGATGGCCACTGACTGCTTTGACGGTCGGTGGTTAAGGATCGAAGAAGAAGAAGAAGTGATGTATAATGTGTGTGTCTTTGTTGTATAAAAACAATACAATATATGATTTAATTTAAAAGCTTCATGCGGCCTATAATGTCCTTTTTCTTACCAAATGTCTATAATGTTTATATGGTTCGCTGGATGGTCTGTAAAACATTAACAAAATATCACAGGAAGCTGACACTTGTAAATAATATTCATATATGGATTAGTGATATTTTAAAAGACCCTAGAGCACTTTGGATAATATTTCAGTCTATTGCATGGGTTGGTAAATACATTTTTAATAGACTAAAATTATTTTTTTCTTGAAAGTGGTCTATATTATTACTCATCACTGATTACTATATGTAGAATATCACTAAAAGTCCTTCATATACTAATTCTACATTCATTTATCTTTACTGTGATGTATAATATGTGTGTCTTTGTTGTATAATAACAATACAATGTATGTTTAATTTAAAAGCTTCACGCGGCCTCTAATGTCCTTTTTCTTTCCAAATGTCTATAATGTTTATATGGTTCACTGGATGGTCTGTAAAACATTAACTAAATATCACAGGAAGCTGACACTTGTAAATAATATTCATATATGGATTAGTGATATTTTAAAAGACCCTAGAGCACTCTGGATAATATTTCAGTCTATTGCATGGGTTGGTAAATACATTTTTAATAGACTAAAATTATTGTTTTTCTTGAAAGTGGTCTATATTATTACTCATCACTGATTACTATATGTGGAATTTCACTAAAAGTCCTTCATATTCTAACTCTACATTCATTTATCTTTACTGTGATGTATAATATGTGTGTCTTTGTTGTATAATAACAATATAATGTATGATTTAATTTAAAAGCTTCACGCGGCCTCTAATGTCCTTTTTCTTTCCAAATGTCTATAATGTTTATATGGTTCACTGGATGGTCTGTAAAACATTAACAAAATATCACAGGAAGCTGACACTTGTAAATAATATTCATATATGGATTAGTGATATTTTAAAAGATGCTGGAGCTCTCTGGATAATATTTCAGTGTTTATGCATGGGTTGGTGAGTACATTTTTCATTCACTAAAATGAGTCTTTTCTTGAAAGTGGTCTATATTATGACTCATAACTGAATACTATATGTAGAATATCACTAAAAATCTTTCATATTCTAATTCTACATTCATTTATCTTTACTGTGATGTATAATATGTGTGTCTTTGTTGTGTAATAACTCAGTAACTTTAGAATTTATAAAGGTACTGCTTTAAGGTACAAAAATAATTCTGGCAAAACTGATGAAAAAATTCCGGCCTGCAAGAGTTAAAACATTTTGAATGTAAAATTAAAAAACACTAAAAAGTTAACTGTAGAATACGATCTTACGAAAGACAAATTACTGTTGTAGACAACAAAACTTTCTTTTTAGTCTTCAAACGTCAAGTTATTCCATATACAAAGTAAAAAAACATGCTTATAGCCACAATTAGTACATTTAGTGTTATTCACACCAGTTTTTCTGTGGTCCTTTGTAAGAAAAAAATAAATTATGCAATCGTGCATTACGTAATTTTCAAACAAATAAAGAAGAATAACGTCATATAAAAACTTTTTTACTCTTGTTTAATGTTTTAATAGTATCCCTAGCTTCATCTTCTACCAGTGATTAGAACTAGTGATTAGATGTTACTTTAGGTCTAGTTTTGTTGCTTTTTGATCGGCCAGAATATGACTATGCCCACTCATCAACTAAATCTAGTGTGTCTAGCTTTTCTGCACAGATTCTGTATTTTGACAACAAACTGTGACTACCAAACAATCATCATCAATGTCAGCAATGCTTCAAAGTAGTTTGACACAATTATTTGCTTAGGAGACTTAGAAAATGTAAATATAAAGCGTGACATATTTCTTTAGCAATAACAACGAAAAACGCAAATATGCGAATCTTCACAAAAATTGTGATAATAACTTCAAAACACGCACATGTGCTGATTAACTAGTCAAATTAGTTGTTTAAATAGTAGCGGAAGTCATTCTACGAGTTTTAATATATGAACTGCATTAAACAGACAATTTTTAGGGTTTATTCGTGATAAACTAAAAACCACGCTCTGAGCGTTGCTCTGGCACGGCGCGTTGAATTTCGCAATGCTCAGAGCGTTGGTCTGGAGTCAAAGAGTTAAAGAATGGAAAAGCTCCTGGTCATAATAACTTAAATGCAGAGCTATTTAAAAAAGACCCAGAGCTAGCAGCAGAACTATTAGAACCACTATTTGCACAAGTCTGGAAAACAGGGACAACACCAACAGAGTGCAGAAAAGGAATAATTGTCACATTGCCCAAGAAGGGAGATCTTGCAGACTGCAATAATTGGAGAGGAATAACTCTTCTCTCAGTTCCCAGCAAAATACTAGGCAGGATAATTATACAGAGAATCTCAAAAGCAGTAGACCACAAACTGAGGAAAGAACAAGCAGGATTTAGAAAGACCAGAAGATGTGTAGATCATATATTTACCTTAAGGAACATTATAGAGCAGTGCTCAGAATGGCAAAGACAGCTGTACATTAATTTCGTTGATTTTAAAAAGGCTTTTGACAGTATACATAGGGATAGTTTATGGAAAATACTGAGGGCTTATGGAATTCCAAGCTGCATAGTGTCAATCATAAAAAGCCTTTATGCCAACTTTACGTGTAGCATTGGGCAGAGCAACCTAACCTTTGAAGTGAAGACAGGAGTACGACAGGGGTGCCCCTTATCAACCACTCTTTTTTTAACAGTCATAGACTGGGTAATGCGCCAGACAACAGAGGGCAATCCAAGAGGAAAAAGATGGACTACATTTTCTACATTGGAAGATCTGGAATATGCAGACGACTTTGCACTGCTAGCACATTCACATCAAAACATCCAGGAAAAAACGGATAGACTTAATAAGTATAGCCAGCTGGTGGGCTTGAACATCAACCTAAAGAAGACAAAGGTCATGACGCTCAATGTGAGCAACCCTGAGACCATATCAGTAAGGAATCAGCAACTGGAACAGACAGATACCTTCACATACCTAGGATGCATAGTAACACCAGACAGCGGAGCAAGCAAAGACATGAACAACAGAATAAACAAAGCAAGAACAGCCTTTTTTAGTCTAAACAACATCTGGAAGTCCTCTCAGTACAGCACAAGCACAAAATTAGGATTATATCAGAGCTGTGTGCTTTCTGTGCTTCTCTATGGCGCAGAGAGCTGAAGAGTTACAGAGAAGGAAATGTCGAAATTGTTCTCTTTTCACACAACATGCCTAAGAAAAATTCACCGAATCTTTTGGCCGCATACCATCACCAACCAAGATCTGCTTACTCTGAGCAAGCAAGGGGACATGCACACCATCATAGCTGGCAGACGCTGGAGCTGGGTTGGCCATGTCCTCAGAAGAGACCCCAATGCCATCACAAGAACAGCTATGCTATGGACCCCTGAAGGAAAATGAAAGAGAGGCCGACCAAAAACAACTTGGCGGAGGACTGTGGAGGCTAAGATGCAAAGAATGAACCAGAGTTGGGGCACTGTACGAAGGATGGCCGCCGACCAAGCAAAGTGGAATCAATGTGTTGTTGCCCTACAAGACGCCACCAGTCGTAATGGCCACTGACTGCTTTGATGGTCGGCGGCTAAGGATCAAAGAAGAAAATACATACATAACTGCATTACTTTTCCACATAGTCGCCACCTAAATTGTCATTCCGTGGCACCAGCTTTTGCAATCTCTCATCAAGGAAGAGCACCACCAGGGTACCCAGCCAGTTGTTGACTCCATCCATGAGCTCCTCGTTGGTTTCGAAGCGCTGAGTAGCCAGCCAGACCTTCATCTTGCCAAAGAGATGGTAATCGCTTGGTGCCAAGTCCGGGCTGTAAGGGGGAGAGGGGGGGGGGTGTCTGTGTGGAAAATCTCCCAGTTGAACTGCTCGAGTAAAGCCTTTGTGCAAGCCACAGTGTGGGGCCGCACGTTGTCGTGCAGGAGAACGACGCTCTTGCTGAGCATTCCGCGCCTTTTGTTTTGGATCGACCTCCGAAGCTTCTTCAGCGTTTCACAATAAACTTCTATCGTTCACATCTGGCAGGAGTGGCGATGACAGGGTCCATGTTTATTTGGTCGCTACTCATGAACAACTGAACAATTGGGACTGTGCGTTTGCATGTAGCGAGATAACACAATACTGAGTGCTGCAGGCAATGTGCCATGTTGCTATGACAACCAATTAATTTTTACCAGCCAATCAGAGGTTAATTTTGGAATAGCCCTCGTATAACAGGTGGGTGAATATACTCCTAAACACTGCGGCAATAACAATCTCTGACTAACAGAACAGCTCATGCTATCATGAATCAAATGCCAAGTGTCAGATAAAACTTAGCAGCCATGAGACAGACAAAGGCCTATGCTCTTCAGGAAGTTGAAAGGATAAATAAAAGAAAAAACTCACAAACAATCAGCAGTGATTGGTAAATATATGTGTGTGTATACATTATATATATATATATATATATATATATATATATATATATATATATATATATATATATACACATACATACACACACACATAATCACACAAATATATACTTATATATACACACACACACTAACACACTGATTTTTTTTTTTAGCACAGAAGCTGTTGTAAAATTCTGGCAGTTTATAAAATTGTTTGAAATTACTCAATTAATCAATGAGTATAATAATTAGAATATTTTAAATTTAATATACAGCCCTTATGAACATAAAACTGATCTCTGACCTAATTTAAGCTAATAATTCCACAAATACAATTTGCTTACATTAATTTTGGAATAAATCTAAGTTTCAGGGCCTGTGAATGTTTTCATCAATGTTTTCATTCAGAATTTCTTCATGGATATAAACCTATGTAGTTTCAGTGGATTCTATAAGAGAACAAAAGATGAGGACAACTGCTAAAATAGCACATTTTAAGAAGTGATTAAGCTTGCAACCTCATTATGTGAGATAACCCACTTCAGAAATTATCACCAAAAAAAATTCTGTGGTGGCCTCATGCTTCTCAAGGAGCAAAGTAGGTACAATCTTTTAATGATGGGAATTATTAAACAATTTTATAATAATTTATAACAATGATGGGAAGAAAATTTATGAAACACTGTTTTACTGACAGTTGTGAAAATGGTTTTGGGACTAAGCTAGAACTTTCTACAGCCCAGTCTTCAGACAATACTAGACTGGAAGCACGTATAATCTTGTTGAACATGCTACTATTTTTGCTTGTACCCACTAGTAATACTAAATTAAAGACAAGTGCATCAAAGATATCAAAGGCAATTTTTGGTACCATTACAAGATATTTAAGTTCTAATATCTTTTAATGTTTGATTTACCATGACTACTATTTTAACCCTCTTCCAATAAATTAATTATTGGTTCAGAATTTCACATCATGAAGGCCATCTTTTAAATACAACATCAAAATGGAAGAAAACAGTGTTACAGAGTGATCCAGAATAAGATAGATACATAGGGTGGCAAACATCTTGAAGTAACACAATAAACACACTACACAAGCCTACATTATATGCACCAGTATTCAGCCTCAACTGAGATGCTTCTTTAATTAAAAAAGGAGGGAGCTGCGCTGGTGTAATGGTTACGGCGTTGTACTGGCGACCAGGTTTTCATGGTTCAAACCCGGGCGTCGGCGTTTGAAGGAATGTTTACGACCGGAAATTTGACTGAATAATCTGAACGGCTCCTGCACATAAATCCTGTGTGGATGGGAAGCAGCGAAGCTCCTGACCGGGTTGGAAGGAAAGTCCACTGACCCCCCAGCCTCGCAATGACATGTCATTGGGCCAAAAGAGCTGGAAAGCTCGATTGCCGCTGGTTAGAAAAAAAAAAAAAAAATTAAAAAAGGAGCAGAAGTTTATTTACATGCTTACCTGTTTCATCTTTCCATAAATCTGAATGTTTTACTTCATGCCATTCTGATCTTGTTCTGTCCATGCTTTCAAATGTCTGGGAATTAATGTCTGAACCTTCAGAGACACTAGTCCAGTAAGATTCCTAGATAACATGCAAACAAAATCATAGGTTATGTGAAGGATTTCTGCAATCACCACTAACCAATACTTTTATCATAAGGTTCCATTTTGAGACAGTCAACAGTTCCAGAGTGTTTGAAGTATATTTGTATAAAAAACAAAGACTGTGGTCTATACCATTAAATAATTTCTCACTGTCCACAAAGTTGATGCGTAAATGCGTCTGACATTGATGATTGAGTCTTGCCATTTTTTTTTTAATAAGTGTGCGCCCGCTTTTACTTGAGACGAAATCTCCGGTTAATATGTCTAACATGAGACCGATTTTACGTGAGTATCCCTTTTTTCCCCTGTACAATGACAAGTGTCCTCTCGCCATTCAGGCAGATACTTGCCGATTTCAGAGGTACCCATCAGAGCTGGGTCGGCTCAGGAGCCATTCAGGTTATTCCAGTCCCTGATCAATGACACTCTTTCAAATGTTCTCGCCAGGGCTCAAACCTGGATCACCCGACCGCCAGTGCAGTGTGATAACCATTACACCAGCATGGCTCCTATCTGATCTAAAATGTGTTTCCTGTTCAAAATTCTGCTTGTTCTTCCAAGGTTTGGTTTATCTAAAGCTTCTTTTACATTGTCTAGCGTCACTCAGGTCAGAATTTTGTTCAGCCATTGCCAAGTTTTATGTCTCAACAGTTGATGTGGATAATCACATTGTCTCTCTTAAGTAATGTAAATGTAACAAGCTGAAAGGGAACAGAAACCAAGAAATTGAACATAGAAAACATGGTGTTATCTTTAGGACATAAGAGGGGTACGTGGAGACTAAATAACATGGAGAAGAGAAATGGAGACAGTCATGAAATGGATAAAACATAGAAAGACTCCAAACAGCTGGTATAGGATAGGAAGGTTTGCTATGAATTTGTTGAAAGTCTATGCTCCTTAAGGAGCTTAAAAGGTAATGGTGATATTTCACTCATTTTCTTCTCTGATTTACAAATGGCTAAATATAGCTTGTTTCTTTCACATTCTTAATTACTTATTCGTTCCCCTTCTACCGTGAGGTGTACAGGTTTCGAAGAGAGAGCATCAGACTATCCTATTAGCTGTCTTCCTCTTGGCCTGGTTCCATTCTAGTCCTCTGTCCTTCAAAGATTGTCTAATGTTGTCCTCCCAGCGGACTCTGGGTCATCCTGGGGTCTGGATCCCTGGCTCTTTGTTTCCCATGCTTTCATATGAAAAGCAAAATTCCTAAAAAAAAAAAAATGTTGTAAATGTTATAAATATTTTACATACCTTAAAATCTGTGTCCTGCTTTATTTCTGCAAATAGACCTGCAACATTAGTTTCCGTATTGCTTCCAACCTGAAAGCAATGAATGCAATACATTATAGGTACCATTTAAAGATTATAAGGATATACTACAAATAATGCAGCTGCATAGCCATAAACTGGCATGTTTTACAGATATGCCTTTTTTCAATAAATAATTGGTCACTTTCCATTTGTGCCAGTCTGTTTAGACACCTATGCTGGAGCAGAATTGATTTAGGGTTATCCTTTCCTGGAATCCCAAGCATGTTTTGCTGCTTTCCTTATATATTGTTGAAATGGTGTTGAATTTCTGGTAGCATCATCAGTCGCTGTCTTTTCCTGTCTCTTGGCAAGTTGATATAATCTCTTTACATCAACGACAAAAGCTTTTCTGGTGAGGGGGTCCTTAAGTTTCATGATTTTATACCTTTTCTGTTTAGTTGCAATTAGTCCAGCACCTCTGGAGTTTCACCTTTTGCTACTACTAAGTGGTGATCGTTTCCCATATCTGCACCTCTTCTTACTCTCACGTCTTGTGATGAATGCCTTCATCTACCATTAATCATAATGTGGTCTATTTGGTTTCTGTCCCAGATGTTTGGCGAGTTCCATGTTAATTTGTGCATTTCTTTGTGTGGAAAAAATTGTTCTTCCAATGACTAAGTTATTAATGCTGCAGAAGCTTATTAGTGTACCTCCATTCTCATTTGCTGTTCTGCTGCCACATTTCCCCATTACCCTTTCATTATTTGTTTCTGTAACATAATTTGTGCGCTCTCTTCTAATCTCCAGCAGTACTGAACTACTTTTGTTGTGTGTACTGAATTAGGTGCACTATTTTATTATTAGCACACTTTTTTCCCTACTGTAATTGTTCACGTTTCATGCTTCGATTTATGACAGGGCTAAATGAGCGTATCGTCCATCCCTGTGAGATTCCAGGTAAATGGGAGCATGAAGTGTTTCCTTCTCTTCTTCTTCTTCCATCCTTAGCCATCAACCGGCAAAGCAGTATGTGGCCAGTACGCCTAGTGGCGTCTTAGGGCAACAACAAATTGATCAATCTATCGCTGTTTCCACCACGCCTAGTGGCGTCTTTGTGGAACAAAAACAGACCAAACAATCTATCATTGTTTCCGTAATCAGATTGGTTGGCAAGCAGGTGATCAGCCCACTGTGCGAAGTTTTTACGGGATGGGGTAAACAGCCCCATGCCCATACATTCCTTAGTCGCTTTTTACGACATGCATGGTAGGGTGCAGTGTTACTATTCTTTGCTCCCCTCTCGGGCCCCGGTAACACACGGGTGAAGGTTTCCTTAAGATTGCATAATTACTTCCGACTCGACGGCAGCGTTAGGTGATTACAGATAAACGTAATCAAGAAAGACATCTGGAAGAGCGAGCAGGATGAATGATATAAGGAAACCTCTGGACAACCTGGTTATGATCAGGAATAAATGTAAACAGTTGTAACATAAACATTCCCAAGCATTGTTGGATGTAGCAACACCATATATACGGATGAGTCATACAGAATACTACATGAGGAAAGGTTTTCATAATATGAACTTTGAATGTATTGGCTGAAATTTGAAGCGCCAATAAACAACCGCGCTGATTGGGAGTTATGCAGAAAATGCCAGGTGGAATCGTGGGCCGAGAACTTACAACTTAACGTAGAAAAAGTTTGACATGCGGCACTGCATTCCTGAAAATTTCAACGTAGACAGCTCAGACCTTGCCACAGAAAAAAATAAAGTTGGATTCTGAGTTTATGGGACCCAACAAAAAAGTATTAAGAGCATCTCTGTACATCAGTAGAAAACCTGCCAACATTACTATGCAACCTGGAATTCTACAGGACCACTCACAAGTCAGAGGGTTTCTAAAATAGAAATAATACCCCAGACGTGTGTTTGAGGCATCTATGTTAAGTTGCCAGGACTATTCTGCTGAGCAAGAAGTCTAAGATTTCTCAATTGTTGAGGTAAGTGTAACGTATGTTTTATTCTGTGAATTTGACATATTCATACTTGCTAGTGGTGTTAAAGATTCAAACTAGGATGGCAATCTCAGCATGTGAAAAGGATACATTCATGAACCACCACAGCAAGCACTGGTGACAGCTTCATGCTAGTTCTCAAGGAAGAACCAAAAGCAGAGGCAATTCCAGATTCCAAGTGGAGAAAGGAAGTGGATGATGATGACATCAGATGCATATTATCATTCAAAATGAGTTGTTGTATGCCTAAAGTTGTTCCTTCAGGCACAAGCCCTTTACCGTTGTCCAGTCTAAATTTTTTTCATTACATTAAGTAAAAGAATGGTGATTTTTCATCACATCCCCCGAGTTATATGATATACACTCAGGGAGAGTACAAATTCTGATAAAATAATCATTGGGGAAAGGTGCCTGATTATTAAGTCATGTTTTCGCGTGGGAGTTAAGTTTTTGGGATTTTTACGCACTGGTCTAATTTTTTATAGACACGCTTGTAAGCAGTCAAAGACTGGGTGATGCGCCAGACAACAGAGGGCAATCCAAGAGGAATAAGATGGACTACATTTTCTACATTGGAAGATCTGGAATATGCAGATGACATTGCACTGCTAGCACATTCACATCAACACATCCAGGAAAAAACGGATATACTCAATAAGTATAGCCAGAAGGTGGGCTTGAACATCAACCTAAAGAAGACAGAGGCCATGATGCTCAATGTGAGCAACCCTGGGCCCATATCAGTAAGGAATCAGCAACTGGAAGAGACAGATGCCTTGACATATCTAGGATGCATAGTAACACCAGACAGCGGAGCAAGCAAAGACACCAACAACAGAATGAACAAAGCAAGAACAGCCTTTTTTAGTCTACACAACATCTGGAAGTCCTCTCAGTACAGCACAAGCACAAAATTAGGATTATATCAGAGCTGTGTGCTTTCTGTGTTTCTCTATGGCGTGGAGAGCTGGAGAGTTACAGAGAAGGAAATGTTGAAATTGTCCTCTTTTCACACAACATGCCTAAGAAAAATTCTCCGAATCTTTTGGCCGAATACCATCACCAACCAAGATCTGCTTACTCAGAGCAAGCAAGAGGACATGCACACCATCATAGCTGGCAGACGCTGGAGCTGGGTTGGCCATGTCCTCAGAAGAGACCCCGATGCCATCATAAGAACAGCTATGCTATGGACCCCTGAAGGAAAATGAAAGAGAGGCCGACCAAAAACAACTTGGCGGAGGACTGTGGAGGCTGAGATGCATAGATTGAACCAGAGTTGGGGCACTGTACGAAGGATGACCGCCAACCAAGCAAAGTGGAATCAATTTGTTGTAGCCCTACAAGACGCCACCAGGCGTAATGGCCACTGACTGCTTTGAGGGTCGGTGGCTAAGGATCAAAGAAGAAGAAGATGCTTGTAAGCACGTTTAAAGTTATGAGATGGTTTATTGTTTGGGTGCCTTTGTGCACTGTATTTTTTTAACATAACTTAACTGGATATGTGTTATTTGTTAAAGAAAGAAAGAGTTCAAATGTACTGAGTTGAAGTTGGGGGAGACAAACAGGTGAGCTGAGCTCACATGTCAAGCTGTTAGTTTGGGCTTGAGTGAAAATGTACCGAGTTGGATTGAGAAACTATAATCTCGGGCATTAGGTATCTGGCAGGGCTTCGGCACAGGGGAATTATGGGGTGCTGCTAGTGTGTCCAGTTGGTTTTGGGTTTTTGTACCGGGATTGTATGAAGGATAACGGATGATTCTCTTCAAGGAAGACATTCCATATTTTATTCAATAATCTTGATAATGAAGAATCGAAGGATCTATGATTTCGTCACGGTAAAACTTCCACCGTTTATGAGTGCACCCAATCAAATTCAATATGGATTATTAGTATCAACGGGCATATGTTTTACCATTATAACTTTGTAACGCTTTGCTGTTCATTCAATCAAATTCAATATGGATTATTAGCATCATTGGACATATGTTTTGCCATTATAACTTTATAACGATTTACTATTCATGATGTCAATGTTGCTGAAGTCAATAAACGGTATATGCGTTTGTGGTAAAGTGGGATGTTATAAATATTTATAGGGGACTTAGTGTACTGACTGAGATCAGCTGTGAAGGTATCTATATCTAATAAGAGTAGTGTATTATAGATAACCTTACTTGCTACCACATATTTTTACCTCAGTCAGAATTATTCTGGAATATAGTGATGACTACGTTGAATGTCTAGGGTATGTATATGATGAAGTGTAAGTCACAACAACAACAGACAGATAAACAATTTAATTTATTCCACCACACTTGACAACACTGTGACACTCACATACATATAACACTCTATGAGAATATCTTAAATGAGTCACTGATAAATTTTCAAATATCAATATGTATTCAGTGCTGTCATTAATGTATATGTGTCCTGATTCAAATACAAAGTGAACCAGGAATCACAATCAAATTTAATTACAAGTTATATGTACAGAATTTATCAATATGAATCTTGTAGTGACATATATTATTAATAGTATCCTATGTGTGTCAGTTGTGTAGTAGTAATATGAGGTAATACTGGTTTTTTTTTTTTTTTTAAGCTATGTTGGCATTAGTCATCATGACTTCAAGAGTTTGTTTCTGTTGGAACTAGTATTGGAGATGTTCTCAGTTCCTGGCATTAAAACAATTAATTTCCCCTCTTAATTTTATTTTACAATGTCAGTTTAAGCTGGGGGTACATAATGTTGAGCTCCGCTGTCCACAAATTCTTAACTTTCGTGATGACTGCAGGAAAAGACTTCTCTGCTCGATTACTTCAATGAGTTCTGGAGCCACCTCACTGTTTGCTATATGGACCAAGGAGTATGCTGTCCGCCTCTGGATTCAGCAAAGCTCTGACCAGGTGCTGCTCAATAACTTTAAGACCACGGTCCCTGAAACAAGAAGGTTGTACCTCCTACTTCAGAACTAATTTATACTCTATTTCTACACTGAGCACAATACATAACAAACACTGAGTTCAGAGCGTTAGGCCAACTGTCAGCTTCATCTGAAATACTTTATACCAGTATTTTCCTCCTTAATGGTTACTACGCCTCTGCAATTCCAGCATTATTTCTTTCTAGTCAATAATCTAGGTGTCAGTGTACTGTTTGGCAATTCCATGTAGTTTTACTTTCCTCCGACACCTTCTGTTCAGGCTGGAGCACTATAGGCTTTACTTCATGTTCGCTACTGAACCACACATATATACAGACATAATTATCAATTTACATTCAATTTTCATTTAAAAAGATTTCAAATATTTCAAACCTACCACAATTCATGGAAATAATACACAGTGACGTTGAATGGCAATGAATATAGCACAACTCCGATCTGCCGATGTCCCAGGCTTTATTTTAGAAAAAATATACACTGGTGCTCAACGCACTGTTTCTTAGTAGGTTTATTACAAGATGTGGCCCGGAACAGACGCCCTGAATTGAGTATATTCGCAGCTCTAACCAATCATGCCATGTTTACCTACTTTTCAAAAAAATATTACCCTTCTCACGTTTCCCCTGACAACGAAAGATAGTATTTATAGTCCGACTAATCGTGTTTAGCCTTACATTTGTTGCGCTCCAATCAAATAGGAGTTAACATGGTAGGCTATTTCCGTAACGTAATGTTTTTTCAAACACGTTATAAAAAAATTTTATGAGCAGAAATGATTTCATGCTGTCAGGCACCCCCACTATTTTATTTTGGCTATAATTTGGTAATTCCTAGACTATTTGCGTAACGTTTTACATATTCTTTGCCAGCAAGTCCTAAGGAACCCAAATATACAAATTTAAAAGAGCTAAGTGGCTGCGTTCAAAATATGCAATTTCTTCTACCTCCTGTTTACTTCGAAGATGTGCTGTCTGGGTACTGTAATGTTTTCAAACGTAAACCAGTATAATGTCATATTTCCCAATAAGCGTTTTTCAGGATTTTAAAACCTAACTCTGGTGTGGGTAGTGTTTTTTATCACTGTTTATTTGAAAAAAAGTTAGTGCTGTGCCTTACACGTGGGATGGCGTTATTATGTAATCGCGCGACGCGTGTTAGTATTGCCTGTGTCCCTGCTTTCTGCCTCTCCCTTCTCTCTATCCTTTAGTCCATCTGTCTTGTGTTTTTGGTAACATAGTGTAGAAAAAGACATGAATGGAATTTTAAATCTAGGTCAACTGCGTATCTCAAGGTTTTTCTTAGAAATGGAGTACACTTTTTAGTGTGTTTGGGAAACGCGTGTATACTGCAGAAGGCTTTACTATCAACGTGAAACGTTACAATTTGCAGACGCAGGAGAACACAAGGGGGATTTCGAGTACAGTCATTGTGACAGCACTGTTCTTTACCATTCTTCTTTCCTTTTATTAAATTTATTTGTTAGGCTTTACATTTACGTTTTAATTTATATATGTGGATGTAGAATTTCACGACAAATCCTCCCCTCTTAAAACAGACGTTATACGTCAGTCTATAATTCTACATACACATAGAGAAATTTATGTCTATGCCTGGTGATTTCTTTGATTTTCATCGCACGGATGGCGGCTTAAAAAATCTGCATCAACGTTTCTCTAATTTTATTTTGCTCATGGATTAATGCAGGTGGGTCAAGTCAAAGTAAGCACTACTGACGAAGGTTGCCTCAGACCTCTGCAATCCAAGAATCCATTTCAGATATGTTACTGTACAGCTGCAAGTGTTACGGCTTGTCTTACTACTGCTTAGCAATCAATATTCACCATTTTCTCTTCGCTGAGTCTGCTCAACGACATGTCCCGAGAATATTAGATGTTCCTCAATTTGTACGTTATGAGGAGTTGATCTATATGGTGCTATCTGAGTTGTGGAGGGGATCCAATAATTTCCGGATCAGCCTTAATAAACACTCGGACTATCCTCAATTCAAAAGGTAACAATGGAGACACTCTGCTCCTCCGAAATGTTCACAGCCAACAATTTGTCTGATCTCAGGCGGGATTGAATGTGGAAACACCCTTCTAATAATATATTTATAATGTTCTATAATGTGCCGCTCAAATGGAGGCTATATTCACCAACTATAGTTTCGCCTACCGACAATCTGGAGAATTAAGATAATATGTGGGGAAATGAGTTTCTGCATCAGAAATCAATTCGCCCTTAGCATTGCTATAAGATGTGTGGGTTATCTCCATCCAGGGTCCGATCAATAATTTCCCTTGGACGGTGTGGGGTCGGGTGACTACCAATGTCACCAGTGCCCTTTTAATGCTAAGTTAATAGCCATAGTGTGAAGCGCTGTGAGCATTTCCCGAATTGCTCACTCGTCCACTGCCCACTGTTCTTATGTTAACAATTTGTTTCGGTTTTAACTTAGGCGGATCATCTTCAATGTCAATGTCAGCCAGCTCCCTAAATGCGGCTTCAAACTGTCCCTGGGTTGACTGGTCTGAATTTCTATTTTCTCTGGATGCCTTTCTCAGAGTTGCGAATCTAAATATTTTTGGTGAACACTGTTGGGGGAAAGGTGGATACCTATCCTCTATGTCAACCTTATTATTGTTATTTTCCTTGTTAATGTTAGGCCCATATGTTTCAGAATGCTTGGCTGGCATCTGATTATGATTTTCCCAACTTGGGGACTGTACCTTGCTACATTTTTCACAGGCCCCCACAAATTGTGCAATATCAGCAGCTACTTGGGGCAGTAGAATTTTTTCTGATGTCCTTTGACGGGTAGTCCCATTTCTCTGGTGTCCACCGTCTGGTACAACATGTGATTTTGCCATCACTTCTTCTCTGTAGGGAGTTGGGAGTACCAACTGTCCATATCCTTTGGGTCCTGCTCCCGCCTTCCTGTGGAGCAGTCCATCCCTCAAGTAAAATTGTCCTTTCTTAGGGTGTGCATGGCTGTTTAGCAATTTGTCAAAGCAAGGTTTTAATGATTTGTCCTTTGCCTGGGCCTTTCTCATCTGTTTATCAGAAAAGGTTAATGGGGGTTCCTCCTCCTTTCTACTAGGGGTCGACCTGACCTGAAGCGTGGCCATTACCACAGGTTTTACAGGGCTTCCTAGAAAAACATATTTACTTCCTAACACCAGCGGGTAATTAGGATCGTCACACACGGCTGCTCTAATCACTCCTTCCACGTACCTTGTCTCTACATTGATCTCGGCTACGGGAAGTGTCATGGTGGATATTCCCTTTACGGCCCCTTGTATCTCCACTTTCTCTGTGGTATACTGTTCAGGGTGCACTAGGGTTGCACTCACAACTGAGTCATATTCTAAACCTGAATCGTAAAGGCACCTAACCTTGGCCCCATTACATGTCACTTCTTCACAGATGGGGGGATGTTGAAGATTTATATGATTCTCTGTCAGTTTCTTCTTCCCCTTGTCCACTGTTATCATGCATGCCGCGTGATATGGAGGAACCTTCCTACCACATTCACTAGTATTATGATTATGCATCCTGCATATTTGACAATATTTTCCTTCCTGTCTGAAGGGTTTCCTGTTATCATATTTCCTTTCATTGAATTGTGGGGTTTTATTTTTATAGTCATTTCGTGGCCTATCAAACTGGTGCTTACCTTTGTTTTGATCTCTATGATCAAATTCATTAAAGTTTTGTGGTGCCTGATAATTGTCTACCTGCCTCTTCTTATTACCTGTTACTTCTGCCTGAGCTGCTTGATACCTTTCAGCAACATTTAGCAACTCACCCAGCCTCTCTGCACCTTGTTCCATGAGAAACTTTCTCAGGTCTGGAGCCATGGACTCTCTTAATTGTTCTATAAGGACCATTTCCTTAAGATCTTGGGTTTTCCCCAGAGAAGTCCATTTCTCCAAGTATGTCTCTATTCGTGCAGAGAACTGGTGATAGGTTTCACCTGACAGTAGTTTAGCATTCCTAAATTTTTTCCTATAAAATTCTGCATCTTTTCATATCTTAACAAAAGAGCCTGCTTTAGCATGTCATAATTTTCCTGATCACCTCTGCTCATTTTGCAAAAACTTCATAAGCTGCCCCACGAAGTCCTTGAGATAACTTTAAGCTCCACCTTTCTCTCTCTAACCCATATGTGGTAGCTAATAGTTCATATCTATTTAGATAGCTCTCAATATCATCGTCTTTCTCAACAAAATGATCTAAATGAAAATTCATAGCTGAGGTTGAGGCTCCCTGGCTAGCAGTGGCATCAGAGGCAAAGGGACTGGCACCATTTTCAGGAGCATGGCCTTGAAACTCAAACTCCCTTAGTCGTAACTCATGTTCCCTTTGTAATCTCTTCTCCTCCTTTTCTGCTTCCCTCTCTGCAGCTAATCGCTTGTCTTCCCTTTCTGCAGCTAATTTCTTCTCTTCTCTTTCTGCAGCTAATTTCTTCTCTTCTCTTTCTGCAGCTAATTTCTTCTCTTCCCTTTCTGCTTCCAATGCTTTAGCCTCTTTGTCAGCCTCAATCTGCAACCTCTTAGCCTCAGCCTCAATCTGCAACCTCTTAATTTCCTTTTCAGCCTCTAACTTTCTTTCGGCCTCTTTTTCTAATCTTCTTTCTTCCCGTTCAATATATTTGTCACATTCAGCAGTGACATAAGCAATCATAATTTGCCCGTCCATTCCTAACTCTTTTGCAGTCTGTACAGCAGCAGATCGAAATTTTGCCAGGTCGGCCATTGTCTAACAGATAAATGTCTAAAATATTTAACTAAACAATTTTATCTATGACTAATTAACTCAGGACAACACAGGCACTGTGAGCTCAACCTTATTTATTTTCACCCAAGGATACCTTTTAATTCTTATTATTCCCTGAAGTGAATTACCCCCAATATTTGTAATAGGGAAAGATTCAAAATCCCGAGAGCGAGACCCCAATATATGTGGTAAAGTGGGATGTTATAAATATTTATAGGGGACTTAGTGTACTGACTGAGATCAGCTGTGAAGGTATCTATATCTAATAAGAGTAGTGTATTATAGATAACCTTACTTGCTACCACATATTTTTACCTCAGTCAGAATTATTCTGGAATATAGTGATGACTACGTTGAATGTCTAGGGTATGTATATGATGAAGTGTAAGTCACAACAACAACAGACAGATAAACAATTTAATTTATTCCACCACACTTGACAACACTGTGACACTCACATACATATAACACTCTATGAGAATATCTTAAATGAGTCACTGATAAATTTTCAAATATCAATATGTATTCAGTGCTGTCATTAATGTATATGTGTCCTGATTCAAATACAAAGTGAACCAGGAATCACAATCAATTTTAATTACAAGTTATATGTACAGAATTTATCAATATGAATCTTGTAGTGACATATATTATTAATAGTATCCTATGTGTGTCAGTTGTGTAGTAGTAATATGAGGTAATACTGGTTTTTTTTTTTTTTTCAAGCTCTGTTGGTATTTGTCATCATGACTTCAAGAGTTTGTTTCTGTTGGAACTAGTATTGGAGATGTTCTCAGTTCCTGGCATTAAAACAATTAATTTCCCCTCTTAATTTTATTTTACAATGTCAGTTTAAGATGGGGGTACATAATGTTGAGCTCCGCTGTCCACAAATTCTTAACTTTCGTGATGACTGCAGGAAAAGACTCCTCTGCTCGATTACTTCAATGAGTTCTGGAGCCACCTCACTGTTTGCTATATGGACCAAGGAGTATGCTGTCCGCCTCTGGATTCAGCAAAGCTCTGACCAGGTGCTGCTCAATAACTTTAAGACCACGGTCCCTGAAACAAGAAGGTTGTACCTCCTACTTCAGAACTAATTTATACTCTATTTCTACACTGAGCACAATACATAACAAACACTGAGTTCAGAGCGTTAGGCCAACTGTCAGCTTCATCTGAAATACTTTATACCAGTATTTTCCTCCTTAATGGTTACTACGCCTCTGCAATTCCAGCATTATTTCTTTCTAGTCAATAATCTAGGTGTCAGTGTACTGTTTGGCAATTCCATGTAGTTTTACTTTCCTCCGACACCTTCTGTTCAGGCTGGAGCACTATAGGCTTTACTTCATGTTCGCTACTGAACCACACATATATACAGACATAATTATCAATTTACATTCAATTTTCATTTAAAAAGATTTCAAATATTTCAAACCTACCACAATTCATGGAAATAATACACAGTGACGTTGAATGGCAATGAATATAGCACAACTCCGATCTGCCGATGTCCCAGGCTTTATTTTAGAAAAAATATACACTGGTGCTCAACGCACTGTTTCTTAGTAGGTTTATTACAAGATGTGGCCCGGAACAGACGCCCTGAATTGAGTATATTCGCAGCTCTAACCAATCATGCCATGTTTACCTACTTTTCAAAAAAATATTACCCTTCTCACGTTTCCCCTGACAACGAAAGATAGTATTTATAGTCCGACTAATCGTGTTTAGCCTTACATTTGTTGCGCTCCAATCAAATAGGAGTTAACATGGTAGGCTATTTCCGTAACGTAATGTTTTTTCAAACACGTTATAAAAAAATTTTATGAGCAGAAATGATTTCATGCTGTCAGGCACCCCCACTATTTTATTTTGGCTATAATTTGGTAATTCCTAGACTATTTGCGTAACGTTTTACATATTCTTTGCCAGCAAGTCCTAAGGAACCCAAATATACAAATTTAAAAGAGCTAAGTGGCTGCGTTCAAAATATGCAATTTCTTCTACCTCCTGTTTACTTCGAAGATGTGCTGTCTGGGTACTGTAATGTTTTCAAACGTAAACCAGTATAATGTCATATTTCCCAATAAGCGTTTTTCAGGATTTTAAAACCTAACTCTCGGATGGGTAGTGTTTTTCTGACACTGTTTATTTGAAAAAAAGTTAGTGCTGGCCTTACACGTGGGATTGGCGTTACTATTAATCGCGCGACGCGTGTTAGTATTGCCTGTGTCCCTGCTTTCTGCCTCTCCCTTTCGTTCTATCTTTTAGTCCATCTGTCTTTTGTTTTTGGTAACATAGTGTAGAAAAAGACATGAATGGAATTTTAAATCTAGGTCAACTGCGTATCTCAAGGTTTTTCTTAGAATTGGAGTACACTTTTTAGTGTGTTTGGGAAACGCGTGTATACTGCAGAAGGCTTTACTATCAACGTGAAACGTTACAATTTGCAGACGCAGGAGAACACAAGGGGGATTTCGAGTACAGTCATTGTGACAGCACTGTTCTTTACCATTCTTCTTTCCTTTTATTAAATTTATTTGTTAGGCTTTACATTTACGTTTTAATTTATATATGTGGATGTAGAATTTCACGACAGCGTTGGAAAACTTATTCGTCTTACCCGTTGGTCTGTTTCCTGACCTAACGTTACTGTTGTGTGGGTGGTATCAGAGATAAACAAACCTGAGAAATTCACGACATTTGCCCATATATATATATATTAGACAACTGTCGACCACTTACAGTAAGCCCGTCATTGCTGACGTCAACATTGTCAGCGGTGCCAGTCAGTAGCACTAACCTACAACACCTCCCCAATACATCAGCAACACTGATCTAAATCAGGAAAACAAATACTTAGCCATGGAATGTGTTCTTTTATTCTTTCTAAAGTTGGTGGTATGGATTGGAGAGACCATTTGAGGTTTTTCTCATGTTACCAGCTGTACTAGTATGTGGTTCGAAGCTTAAGATTGACCTGTGAAACCTACATTCTACGGGTGGTGAAGATAACTGCCTTGACCAGAAGCAGTTATCTTTAGAATACTTTGGAGAGTGCCCTTGCCACAGAGATGAAGTGACGGAACCAGCAGCACCAACATTTCAGCTATTTGGAAGCTAAGTTATAAGTTTAACAGGCCAAATCAAAAGACAATTTTTATCTCCCAAACCACTTCATCAACTATATCCCGGCTATGTGAGATCAGTGATAGACTATAACCTCCCCCTCCAGACCATTGTGAGTACTAATACCATCTCATATCTGGACCGTGTGCAGAACCAAGCTCTCAGGTTAATTTGTGGAGGGATGAGATCAACATCCATAGCCGTATGGGAGACAAATGCCAATATAGAGCTGCTGGATATCAGGTGTAAAAGAGCACTGACTGAACATGTAGAGAGATACAGGAGACAAGAGAAAGACCACCCAAACAAAGTATAAGTACTTGGAAACAAACACGAAGACTGAAACAACTATCTTTCCTGGACATAGCCAAAGAGGAAAATGATAAACACCATCTCCCGCAAGAGAGAGAATAGGAAAACAAATACTTTGGACCACCCCCTTGGGAAAACTTCATCAACCAACTGTCAAAACACAACTGATAGGTAAAACGGCCAACAAGGAAACACTACCCACAGTCTTGAAGATGTGTACCTTGGAGACCATAAACAGTTACCCAACATCAGCAATCCAGGCCTACACAGATGGTTCAGCTTTCAAGACCACTTCTTTTGCAGGATAAGGCGCCTGCATATGGTACCTGGATGGATCCTCTTATGAGTTATGTGTCTCCTGTGGTGAAAATTGTTCAAATTACGAAGCGGATGCTGAGGCCATCAAGACAGCCATTGAATTACAACACTAACTGTTTGACCTTAGGGAACGAAAACCATCAGATAGTGATTTTCAGTGACTCCATGTCTGTTTTGGAAGCACTTAGACTCCATATGAAAACAAAGTCATTTTTCTTATAGGAAGAGCGGTTCACAACTTGATCACAGTCTACTCCATCAGTGTAACCCTACAATGGATCCCTGGACACAGTGATCTAACTGGAAATTAGACAGCTGATAGACTTGCTAAAACAGGAGCCTCTAAACAGCAAAAGGACAGACCCTGCAGCATGAGAACATTCAAACAGATTCTCAGAAACAACACAAAGGAAATCTGGCTGAACAGATGGGCAAATGGGCTGACTCGCTAAAATGTCTTTAACCTTTAGCACGCTGCTGTCGACATATGTTGACGAAGGTAACCTATGCTCTCCCTGCTGTTGTCGACATATGTTGACAAGCAGATATTTTCGTTTTCTAGCATTAGAATGTGTGTACACGTGACTTCACCCCCGGATGTTAAGTTTTAAACTTATCTGAGAGAGAGTTAGCTTCCGTTTCCGATCTTTTTTAGTAATGGGTGCATTCGCGTTTATTTTCTGTGAATTTTTTTAATCGAAATGAATCGGCATCGAACACGCGGCCATTTTCGCTCTAATTTTATTGTATTCTGACGCCATGCGGTGGGGATGAGATTTTTGTCATTATAAGCACTAATATCGGTTCTCAGAATATGGTTGATGACAGAGATGGAAACGAAAGTAGAATGTCATTGCTAGTATGAAAAAGTTTAGAAATTAGGATTAGATTTATCGGAAAGATTTAGGGTTACGGCCGAATGTCACTGCTGACATGGGCGTTTGTTGCTTTGCTACTGATGATGGGTGTAACGAAAAGATCGTCATTTGATTTGTATTGGTCAAATGACTTTCATTGAGATGCAAGAGATAATTGAGATATGGACACTTTGTTTGTTGGTTTTTTTTTTTTTTTTTTTTTTAATTTTAAAATTAAAAAAAAAAAAATTTTTTTAATTTTTTAATCGTTTTTTTTCATCTTTCCTTTCCTCTCTTCCTATCACATCTAACATGTACACAAACAAATTTTATATCATCAGATTCACCATTCATTTATTTATATAAATTCCAAAAATGATAGCAATTGACCAAGAAACACAAAAACTATAGACATTACAAGTCGCCCACTATAAAAACGGGGGGTTGTGAAAAAGAATGCAGCTGCAGGGCAAGTTTTCGGGAAAAGAATGCAGCATGCTAAAGGTTAATGAAATGACCTGCACAAAAGAAATCGACAACATAAACAGACTCAGCAGGATAAATCAAAGTCTTATCTTTCAGTTCCGAACAGGACACACCAGAGTCAATAGCCATCTAAACTGTATCAACCCTCATCACCTACCCATGTGTAGACACTGCTCTTATCCCTATGAAACAACCAGATACCTCCTCTTGGAGTGTCCATCACTCACAAATGCCAGGAAAAAACTTTTACAGATACCTCTGACAGTCACCAACTCACTATATGGAACATTAAAACAACAGCCGAAAACATGCACTTTTCTAAGAATGGCATTGGTCTGCCAAGAATAGACATGCCCTCAGCAGCTATGGGATTTAGACAACAACAACACTCCCAAACCAAGATCTACGATGAACCATAATTACTCATAATTACCATTTCATATTTACTTACATTTGTTTCAAAGAATTGATCATTGTATTTGTATATGTTGATTTTGACAAATTCATAGTTGAATTAATCATTACAGAGAGAAAGACATATGTATGATCCAGAACCTCTAGTATATATTCATATAATTATTTATATTCATCTTCACAAAAGGCGGCAGGGCAGTTACAAAGAACATGCTAAGTTCATTCAGCATTGTTCTTGGCTTCTGAAATATCTTGTGATCGAGGTAGAAACATCATCATTATCTACAACTCTGCCAAGAGTAATCTTGTGCAAAGGTAGACAACTTTGAAGACCCACATTAGATAATCTAGGTTTTGGCCACTGTTGGACCACTACAGTAGAGCAAGGAGAGGAAACCTGTGACAGTATTGTGTGTTCCAACTTTGCATTGAGATCTCACATTACTATGATAAGATCCTATCTAGGTGTGGTTTCCATTTCCTTTTGTAGCTGTTGATAGAATTCATCCTTGACATCTTTATCGCTGTCATTTATTGGTACATAGCATTGCATTATTTTGGTGTTGGTGAATCTCCCTCTCAGTCTTATTCTTATGAGTCTATTATTTATGGTTTCCATTCCAGTGATGATCTTTCTATAGGATAATACTATTCCTTCATTGTGCTGTCCATCCTCTCTACTAGAGTAAAGTACTGTTTCTCCTGTTGCTGTTTTTATCCTCCTTGTCCTGGTCTATCTGCTCTCATATATTACCAGGATATGTAATCTGTAATTCCTCATCTCCGCTGTGATCTGCTTCAGTTTTCCTACCTCATTTGTAGTTCTCACATTCCAGAATCCAGTGCTTGTTTCCTGTTTTGTGATCAGGGCATCTGTTTTCATGCTAATGGCTTCCTTTTGGCTTTCACTACTGACAGTCATGAGGGTCTCAGACTCTGGAAGTGCACCCCACATCAAAGCTTTTTCATTTGTTGCTATTTCCGTAATAAACCTCAGAAATGAGGTATCTGAGGAAGGTGGTTGAAGTAACAAGAAGAGACATGGTACGCAACCAGACGATACGTCAAGGCCTTAAATCCTACCCCCTGCAGACCCAAGTAGAACAATCCCAATTAAGATGGTTTGGCCATGTCTGCAGAATGGGAGAAGATCGGATACCATGACAAGCATGGGAAACAAAGAGCCAGGGATCCAGACCCCGAGGACGACCCAGAGTCCGCTGGGAGGACAACATTAGACAATCTTTGAAGGACCGAGGACTAGAATGGAACCAGGCCAGGAGGAAGACAGCCGATAGGATAGTCTGACGCTCTCCCTTCCAAACCTCTACACCTCACGGTAGAATGAAACGACTAAGTAAGTAAGCTATTTCCGTAATGATTGTGATTATTCACATAGACAGGGGTGTAGACCCGGTGCTAAAACCCTTAACCTGGAGGACCAGGGTGCCAGTTTTAGTCCGATCCCTAATGCTATAATGATCCTGTTTATTATTTTCCCTGGCACTCACAGTTACATTATTCCTCTGCAATTTGTGCACTTTCATAAATCTTCCTTCTTGGGCAACTTGATCAGACAGCAATCTTCCATTTTGCTGGAATTTCTTCTCCCTCCCATACTTTACCAAGTAATTAGCATAACATCACTGCAGAGGTGTCAATATTTGGTTGGATGGCTGCTGCTGAAAAGCCATCTGGACCAGCATCTTTTTCCATTTTTATAGAAGCACTATGACTTACTTTATTTCTCATTTATTTGGTATTTGATGATGGTCAGGTATCACCTGTAGCAGACAATGCTACTTTAACAGACAAGGTGGTTCCACTGAGACCTCTTTAACATTCTCTTTTCAAAAGAAGCCCTTTGTGATCATAACTGAACAAAAAAGAAAAAGATAAAAACAAGTTGGGGTTACCCTTGCCTTTCACTGGTTTTCTGTGTGGTAAGAATCTCCATAAAAGTTTGACCAAAAAGTCTAACCTGAACGGCAGTGTGGAGGTGAGATGACAAGGCACCTCATTCTTGCAGGCTATCAATTCATAAAGCTTTAAAGATGGTTTATATAGGGTTCTTTACAATGAAGACTTGCTAACCTTCAATATTTGATATGTAAATAAAAAACAAAACCAACAATAGCAACTTAATTTCTGCTTTTCTTCTACCATTATATTTGAGACATTTGGTTTTAATATTATTTGGTGATTGGTCAAAAAACAGTTTGTTGCAAGTTATAACCTTCAGCTATTAATAGCACATAACTAAGCTAGGATTTCAGCATAACAAATTCCTGGTATAGACCACCATATATTCTGTGAAAAAGCTCCCTTGAAAATGACCAAAATAAAATATTTACACATCCAAAATGTTGCAATACAAATCTTAGTACTTTGAAATTTCACCTTATACAATAGGTCCTTAAATACAACAATATCATTAAAGCTATTTTATAAACATTTTACATACCTTAAAGTCTGTTTCCTGCTTTATTTCTGCAAATAAACCTGTGGCGTTAGCTTCCATATTTCTTTCAAGCTGAAAGCAATGAATGAGCATATGATAGGTTCCTTTTAAGACTATTTAGATACACTGCATATTTTTACTTTAACACCTGAATACCATCCGCACCTAGCAATAATCATTGTGAAATGATAGGGCCTAATGCAGCAGCATGAGCCATAAACTGGCACATTACTAAGATATGCTATGTTTTCATTAAATAATTTGTCACTTTCCATTAGACACCTGTGCTGGAGCAACACTGACCAAAAAAATGATTCATGTTTACCAATAATAATGATAGTAATATTAACCCCTTCGGTCATAAATGACTATGGGAATGATCCTCTAAAGTGACAGCCCTCAGCTGCTTATTTTCCTGGTGATCCTTTCAAAGTTTCATCCTCTCTTCTGCTTGCCATGATAGATTCTTTTCACTCAATCTGAGGTAGCGCCATAGAGAGCATTGCCACTTGGTGTGATCAGCAGCTTCATCCTCCCAGGTTCCTGGATTATTTCCAGTGTCGTCATGTCTCTCTTACACACATCTTTGAACCTCAGCTGAGATCACCCAACTGTTCTTTCACCCTCTGCCAGTTGTCCGTAGAAGATATCTTTCGGGATGCAACCATCTTCCATGCGGCGGACATGGCCAAGCCAGTGTAGTCTGTGCTGTTTAAGCAGTGCATACATGCTTTGAAGTGACAACACCCTGACATTTGTCACCTTGTCCTTCCATGAAATACAGAGGATGTGGTGTAGACACTGCAGATGGAAGGTACTGAGTCTTCTTTCTTGCTTAGTGTGGCTGGCCGTTTAAAGGAATAGAATGATAGTAGAAACAACATATATTAAAGAACGTATCAAATCCTTCCCTGAATGCCACACTAAATATGGTTCATAATATTGGGTGAAGGTTTCCCTAATAGTGAGTTTCAAAAGAAAGATGGTGAAGAAAATACAGCAACTTAAACTCCTCCTGCATAAGAGTGAAACCGTGATAATTACAAGAGGGGATTAGGTCTGCTGGCCACCTTGATTCTTCTGATACGTGTTGAAAATATTTTAATAAAGTAAGACCCCATAAAATAATACAAAACAAACAATCAGACACTAACATCAACCACTAACAACAATCAATGTAATATACACTGAACACAGACGGTGCAGTGAAAATTACAAAGAAATGTTATTTATTAATGAATGGAAGTGTACTGAATGAATGAATGAAGTTAAAAGTTTTGAGTGAATAAACCAGTGGTGTGTGTAAGTATCTTTCACAAACGCTAGTATCGGTGTTTAGATTTTAAAGTTTTTGTGTCACTACTGTTTCATCATAATTATGTGTAGGAGAGCGATGGGTTCCAGTGCCGACATCAACTTAGCTGAAATGTCCAGCGTCGAATCTGCATATGGTATAGGTGGTATCTTGGTGATGTTAGAACAGGTCACTGGGATTATGCTCCATGGGCCATAGTCAATGGAAGTTGCCCGCTGGTTCAGAAAAACAAGATCAAGCTCAGGATTTCCCAGCTCTTCCTTTAACTACAGGATAAATGGAGATATTTGTCTCTCCTGGTTCGAACATGATAGGGAATTAAAAAAAACAAGGAGGTGCCCTAAGTACTCCCATCTTCAAGAGGATTTGTACGCCCTATCCATTTCTACCATAATTCAGCTTTTAAAATACCCATTAGTGACAATACCCTATTAGGCTTCTGGTTTCATTGGCAACCAATTTACATTAATGCTCTGAAAGACATCTGTCTATCTCCCAACTTGTTCTTTTTCTCACCCAATCTCTGGTGAGCTGTCAATATTTTCACATTTGCTATCCTGACACTAAAGCTTCTGCTCCATTGTGAGTCCAGTAATATAAAAAGTGTACTAACAAAAGTACAATCTAAACATAAGTGAATCTAATAATCCTGATTAATGTGCCTGTTATACCTGCCATAACATAGTGATAGGCAATAGCAATAAATTCCTCATTTATTCATACAAATTATGTCAGGTAACATTGGTCAAGTTCCCTGATATGCAATAAAGTAATGCGATGTCGGCAAAGTACATCGACTTATATACCATAAGTTATTGGTGTATTAATATTGAGAAAACTAAAACTATGATAATTAGCAAAACAGACGATAAACCCACATTAAAGATAAGCGTAAATGGGAAAATCCTGGTACAAGTCAAGAGCTATGTATATCTTGGTCATATAATAACAGAAGATGGCAGATGTGAAACAGAAATCAAGAAGAGAATAGGAATGGCCAAAGCTACATTCAGCAACATGAAACATATACTGACATCCAAACAGTTATCTCATAAATTAAAACTGAGAATCATAAAGTGTTATATATATTCTGCATTTCTGTATGGTGCAGAAACATGGACGATGAATAAGCATTTGGAAGAAAGAATTGAGGCTCTTGAAATGTGGATATATAGAAGAATGGGGCGTATCTCATGGAAAGAGATGAAAAACAAATAAGGAGGTCCTAGAAAATCTAGGTATGAAACAAGAACTAATGAGAGAGGTCAAAGTTCGGCAGCTAAAATACTTTGGCCACATAAAAAGGCATAACACCTTGCAGAAGACCATAACAGAAGGGAGAGTTGAAGGCAAACGTGCAAGGGGAAGACAGCGCTATAAGTGGGAAGATAACATCAAGAGATGGACGGGAAAGAGTCTATCAGAGTGTACCACCAAGACAAGAGACAGAAGACGTTGGAGATCCATTACAGCCAACCTTCGTTGTGGAGATGGCAACTGATGATGATTGGTGTATAACACCTATATAACATGTAAGCATCAATTATACCACAAAGGTTATAAATCACGTCATATATGAATTATACATAATACAAAGAAAGGAAAATAAAACAGAAACTTACCCACTCAGCAAGTAAGTTATCTAATGGCTGGCAGAGAGAGTTAATAAATACTCTGTGTTACTTTTGAGACTTGACAAGCAATAGTGAAGAACTTAATATTAGACAAACATAAAGGTATGTTTTCAGGCACTCGTAAGAAATAAAGAAGTAGAACACTTGGACAACAGAAAAACAACAGACGTGAGTGGCTTACCCAGGGTTCGAACCCCGTACGACAACTCCGCCTAGCTATCAAGCGAATCACACTGACCCCACGGCCAGCTAGGCCCTAGCTGGCCATGGGGTCAGTGTGATTCGCTTGATAGCTAGGCGGAGTTGTCGTACGGAAGGTTCGGGGTTCGAACCCTGGGTAAGCCACTCACGTCTGTTGTTTTTCTGTTGTCCAAGTGTTCTACTTCTTTATTTCTTACGAGTGCCTGAAAACATACCTTTATGTTTGTCTAATATTAATTTACTGTTTACAGGCCTCGGGTTTCCCTTCCTTATGTGTTATTTATAATAGTGAAGAACGAGAGTTTGTCTCCCCATTTAAACAGTTTTTCCTACAAAGAATTTCACTAGTAATTAAAGTTACCATCTGGTAGAGTTTTGCATTTCAGGAAACTGAATCAGACCTACCATTATTCTCAAAAAGAGTGTAAGATTTACGCTTTCCTCTAAGTTAATAAGATACTAGTTTTAATTACTACACGACCACTGTGGATCTCAGAAATGATTTATCGTGGTTATCCGCTTACCCAAAAAAGTCATTATATTAACTGAGCTGAAACCTGCTACAGACTTAAATATCTTGGGGGCGTGACACAGGTGTCATGCACTAATGAAAAGAGTTGGATTTTCTCAGAACCAAAAATGTGTCTAGTCTGCGACAATTAGCATAGGTTTCCATGCCTCGCTGCCATAAATAAGTGTGCTGATGATGCAGGCATTATATACCTCAGCTTTGGTCTTCATTGTGAGTTTGGAGATTCCCCAAACAAGCATTGTGAGGCGGGAAAAGATAGCTGCAGCTTTGCCAATGTGGCTGTCAATTTCTGTGTCCATAGAGTGTTTGTCGTTGATGGTAGACCTAAGGTATGTGAAGTGGTGGACCACTGCCAATTCATAGTTATCAATAGTGATAACTGGTACAACATCCACATCCTAAACCAGCACATAGATTTATTGTGAGGCCAAAGTCCTTGCATGCTTGGGTGAAGCGATTCATCAATAATAATCCAGATTGTTTACCAATAATAACCCACAAATTCTCCTGCTTTATTGTGGTAAGTTGGGATTATATCAATATAGTTATAGGGGACTTAGTGTACTGACTGAGATCAGCTGTGAAGGTATCTGTATCTAATAAGTGTGGTGTGTTACAGATGACCTTACTTTGCTACCACATTTAGACCTCAATCAGACTTATTCTGGAATATTGTGATGACTACGTTGAATGTCTAGGGTTATGATAGTGATGAAGTGTAAGTTCACAACAACCAACAGCCAGATAAACACTTTTATTAAGATCCACAACACTTTACAACACTATGACAAGCACATACATATAACACTCTAGAAGACTAGCTTAAGTAAGTCAAGTGTTAACTTTTAAATTATGTATTAGTTTCTTTCAATAATAGATATCCTGATCCAACTACAGAGTGAATCAGGAATCACAATCAAATGTAAACACAATGTTTATGTACAAAATTTATACAAAGGATCTTTGTCCTGATATATAATATTATTACAATATGTGTGTAGGGTTGTGATGTAGTATTATGAGGTAATACTGGCTTTTGAAGCTAGGTTGTTGTTTGTCATCACGACTTCATGTGTTTGTTACTGGTGGAAATAATATTGAAGGGTTCACAGTTTCTTTTTATTTGTAAAACAATAACTGTCCCTCTTGATTTAGTATTACAGTCAATTTCAGGGGTGGGTTATACAAGGGTGAGCTGCTCTGGCTGACACATTCTTAGCTCATATGTCGGCGGCAGAAAAACTGTCTCCTCTGCTCGCTTGCTTCTCAGTTATCTTGAAATACACCACTGGTCGATATCTTGGACAAGGAGTCTGCTGCCAGCCCTCTGGATCCAGCAAAACTCAGACCAGGTGCTGCTCTAATACTTCAGTACCACGGTCCCTGAAATAAGAAGGTTGTACCTCCTTCTTCATAACTAATATATATAATCTATTTCCACACTGAAGTACAGGACATTACAAACACAGAGTTCAGCGCTGTAGGCCAACTGCTAGCTTTTCATGTGACAAAATACACCAGTATTCCTCTCCCTAATGGTTACAACGCCTCTGCAATTCCAGCGTTAATTCCTTCTATACAATAGGATAGGTGTCATGGTACTATTTGGCAATCCCATATATGCCTATGCAGTTATACTCCTCTCTGACAAGCTTTTACATGGTGGAGCAATATCTAGGCTTTGCCTTCTGTTTGCTACTGAACCACACACATACAGACACAATTTATCATTTCATATTCAATTTTCATATAATATATATATATATATATATAGGAAATATGTCTAGCTTACCACAATTCAAGGAAATATACACAAGTAACGTTGACTGGCGATGAATTCTGGCACAATTTTGATCTGCCTTATCCCAGGCTTTTATTAGAAAAATATTAGCTTGATCTCAACACACTTGATTCTCACAAAATTTATTTTCAAAACTGGCCCTGAACTGATGCTTCTATTTGACTATATCGAACGTTCTAACCAATGAGACCATGTTTACAAGAGCCTTTGAAAAAATTTTACCCATCCTACAAGTTGCCATTAACAACAATAATAGTATTTGCAGTTTGACTAATAAGGTTTTGCCTTACATATTACTACAGCCAATCAAATCGTATCTAACTTGTTGGCCTCATTTCCCCTAAAGCAGTGTTTTTCAAACATGCCATTATGAGCAAATATGATCTTGTGCTGTCAGACAACCCCACTATAGTATTTTGGCTATAATTTGTTAATTACTACACTATTTGCGTAACACAGAACATATTCTTTGTCAGCAAGTCCTAAGGCACACAAATATATAAGTTTAATGGGGCTAAGTGGCTTCGTTCAAAATATGTATTTTTCGAAGATAGTAGTGTATTGGCTTTTACCACCCGTTCACTTCCATACCAAATGATGTCTCCTGTACTGTCAGACTAATGTCAGGAGCTTAGACATAAATCAGTAGAATGTCAGGTTTCCCAATAAGAGCTTAAACCTGTTTTCAAAACCTAACCTCGTATCGTTAGTGTTTTTTATTACTGTTTATTTGAAAAAATCAGGTCTTCATGCCTTTCGCGTGTGATTGGCGTTCACTTTTTAATCGCGAGACGACGTGGTACAATTGCATGCGTTCCTCCGTGCAGCTCTCTCTCTCTCTTCTAAGCCTGTCTGTCTTTTAGGTTAACGTAGTGTGTATAATGACATTAATGCTAGTATTTGTATCTAGGCCATTATGCAGTTTGCGTATCAAGATCGTCTAAGAAATACAGTACCAGTTTTATTTTTAGAAACGACACTGATTCGCGTGTAGTTTATGCAAAGTAGAAAAAGGGGGTCTCTTTTTCAGCCATATGGCGTTATAAAACGGAAGCGCTATTGGGAAAGCACTGGTCTTTCACCATTCTTCTTTCTTTCATTTTATTTTGTTCGGCTTTACATTTATGTTATAATTTTCCAGTTTTATTCCAATTTATATATGGGTATTAGAATTTTGTTCACTACATTTATATAGTACAGGAGTCGGCAACCGGTCAACCGCAATCTACTAGTAGATCACAGAGGATGATTTGGTAGATCTTTAGATGATGTGGAAAGGGGGGGAAGGGAACTAGAACAATTTTGACCAACCCTCTGGACTCTTTTAATCTCTAAAGGATGATTCTGTTTAATATTTTCCACGGATTGGTAGTTACGTTGTTCCTCTGATACTTGTGCATTTTTGTAAATCTTCCTTCTTGGGTAACATGACCAGATATTCTTCCTTCCATTTTACTGGAATTTCTTCTCCCTCCCACACTCACCAAGTAATTTGTATAATACTTCGGAGGAAATGTTAATATTTCCTTGAATGGCCAAAGCTGGAAACCCATCTTGACCAGCAGCTTTTCCATCCTTTACAAGTATGGATTTCTTTATTTATTCCTCATTTAGAACAAAAGCTTGACGATGGTAAGGTACTTAAAAGCACAGTGTCCACAGGTTTAAAGGTACATTCACATTTCCAATAAATAATCTGCAAGTTGGCTTTATTAAAATTCCCTTTACTCGTGAACTGCATAAGAGAAAAAGCAATCTTTTCTTTGAAGCAATGTTAATTTTCTAGCAATATTTTGTTTTAATTTTCCAGGGCTCTGATGATAGGATTGCAGGAAGCATATTGTTTGGCAGAGATAAAAATTACACATATGCTGGATTTATTCTTAATTCAAGAATACACATGAATTTATCAAGGTAGCAGTAGTATCCCCTTCAATCATAAGTGAAAATGATATTATGTTTAGTGTTTCTTTGGGTGTGTTCTTTCCTCTTGTGCTTGGTGTGAGATCTTCTTTTTGCCCAATCTGAGGTAGTGCCATAAGAAGCATTGCCACTTTGTGCAACAGGAAGCTTTATCCTGCCAACTGGGCAAGATACTTATAACTGGTAGCTGCTACTGCTACTTCCTGTGTTGTGCCAACACCATAGGTTGAAGTTGGCATGTCCTCTCCGTGACAAGAGCTTGGGCAGTTATATGGAGATCACGCTGTTGCCCATGCATGTACCCCTCTCCATGTAACCGGTAGGTCCAAAGGAGCAGCAGTACCCAATACAATGTGGTACTAGACACATTGTAAGAGTTGCCAGAATAATACTGAATCAACATTAGACTGCCTTAGGGACTTCGACTTCAGAGTCTGTCCTCAAGGTTTACTCTCGAAGCCTTTCCTGTAAACAGAGTTCTCCAACAAGGCAGCTGCGATTTAAAATCAGAGTTTTACCAACTCCTAGATAGGCTACCAACTAAAGATCATGAGCCATATATGCCTGAAGCTGCTGGTTTTAAGGCACCAGAGGCTTGCCTTCACTTCTTCTATTGTCAGTGGTAACAGTTCCGCTGGGCTCAAATTGAGCCAGATGTAAAGGTAGATGGAGGGCTTGGTTGTTAAAGGCTATTTAAGGTGCATGCTGTACAAGCATTTATCTGAATGTAGGAGCTTCTGCCATAATTTCCAACGGTGACAACCTTTAGAAGCTTATCAAGGCAGATCTTTAGATAGCTGTGTTTTTAAAGTAATCTCTACAACTCCTTGGTTGTCTACCTCTGCTTTAAAGCTTCAACATAATGATATACATATTTTACATACCTCATAATCCGTTTCCTGCTTTATGTTTGTGATACTAGCTTCCATATTTCATCCAGCCTGAAGGCAATGAACTGTAGCAGATGAAAGGTATCATTTTAAGACTATAAGATATACTATATATATTTATACAACATCAGCCCCCAACAATTGTCATTATCAAACTGCTGGCCTAATTTAGCTGCAATCATTCATCACCCTTCAGCTCCCCGTGGATCAAAGTCCATCAACAATCTTATGGCAAGTTTTAAGGTCCCATGATATCAGCTCTAGGTCTTTTCACATCTTCTTAAACCCTTCATGTCTGTCTCCAGTTCTCTTCTCCCTGTGTCTCTTGGTCTACCTCTGCCTCTTTCACTAGAGATTAATGCAGCTGCATTTGCCATAAACAATAAATAATTTCCTGCTTTCCATTTCTTTTACTTCATTTCCTTTTTTATATTCAATATTTCTGTGACCTACAGTTTCTTCTCCTCAGATCTGGTTTATGCCTTTCACAACAGTGAAAATACAATCATCTAAATATTACCTTCCAAATAAATAAAAAAATCATAATGAAAGTGTGTCGTAAAAATTAAGTGATGCAACGTCAAAATATCTCCAATGATACAACGTAGGGATAAAAAAAACCAATGCGTAAGCTGCTGGAATACATGATCGCCCGCGCCGCGGGTCATCAGGTGTTAGACTTGAAGGCAAAACGGAACGAGGATCAAAAGACAAAAATCTGACTGAACGCGTACTTGAACTAGCGAGGTTAATGGACGCAAATTGGTGGGGCAAGGAGGAAAAGTCACGTTCCCCCCCCAAGTTGACATAAAGTAGGGAATTCGACAGAAGGGACCTTGGATATGATACGCCACAGTCATTTATTGGACGCTTTTGCGATACCAAGCCTTTTATTTGAATTCAGCGGCAAACGCAGATGCTTGAAATATTACAAAATTCAAAAAGTAACTTTTTCTTAATATTAATGTTAGGAATATAAAAATTAGCTGGCCGGATGGCCCATTCTGAGCAGTGAAATAATATACTTTCATTTATACAGACGGACAGATAATAAGAAAGATAATGACAAAAGACGGGGTTGTTCACATCAGCGAAAGACTGCATTGAATCAAACATGCCACTATTTGCACAAAAATCGTAACCTTGAGACTCAAGTGTTCAAATCTAGTTAGAATGCAAGAGGGGGGGAGTAGCGGACAGTAGTGGCTAAAAATAACTTAGGAGGCAGGTTCGTGCAGTTTTACATGTGTTAGTCCAAAAAAACAAGTGAAATTGTGGGAAAAAGATAAATTGTGACCGACGTACATTTTAAAAATTGAGATGTACTTTTGACTTTTTTGGGAAAAGATAAAATGTGACGGACGTACATTTGAGAAAATAAGATGTAATTTTGACTTTATTTTCAAATTTTGAATTGAAAAGCTTAGTCTTCTGATCTGATTGGCCAACGCATTTTATATTAGCAGGATAGAGACGCACATTTTTGCCATTCGACATAAGTCTGTCCAGTAACACAGTCATTAATTGTAGTGGTGATTTCCCAGAAATAATACATAATATTCAGTGGGACACCATACTATAGCCAGCAGCTCAGCAGAGTTTTGCTAGCACTTATTTACTGTGTACTATATTCATATTTCTGGTAAGACTGAACTTATTTCTTTATACATTTTAATATTTGTTTAAGGTTCGAGTGATTTGATACTGCAATAGCATAATCTGTTCCTTACAACAAGTAAGGGTTCGCTCTAGACCCCCCGCCCCAGTTCAGGGTCTAGAGACAAATAAAATACATAAACTCCAGCAAGGATTAGGAAGGACAGATCAAGTGTTGAGATCAATGAAACATATTACCTATCCTATTTTAGGGGAGGAAACTAATAAACATATTTCAGAATCTGTAGTCTGGGAGAACCTATCCGATGTGAAACCACCATGGTAAAATGTGCTGTTTGGTCAGAGAGATCTGACCTGTCTATATGGTGTTGTTGTTGTGTAGTGTTGTGTCCAGACATGGTTAGAGAATGGAATTTTGACACATAACCAATACTTTGATTGCAGAGCTGTGAGTTTCAGTTGGCACCAAGGCGGTGTCAACTAAGTTGGTGATTTTACCAGAGTGGATCCGTGCAGTAACGTTGTGTCAGAGCAGACTATTATTGCCCCCAAGCACGGAGAGGTGGGGCCACCATAATTCTCTTATTGCCCCCAAGCACGGAGAGGTGGGGCCACCATATCTCAGCACCAGAGCTACATCTTCAAAGTTGAGTGAGCCTCTGGTCTGCTGAGAATTCACCAACTCACTAGTTACTAACAATCCCATAAAATTCCTGCAATTTACTGGACACTGTGTAGTCAATATAGACTGGAGTGATGAGGCCACCCCAACAGCACAACCATTAAACGGTCTCCCAAATTAGATGACTACTATAAACATTAATAAAACTAAATAGTCTAGTAACATACATATGTACACTCTTGCATTTATTATGTAATATTCCATGCATTTCTTTCATAATTTCTAAATCTTTTATAAGTTCTGGTCAAAATAAAACTTGATCCAGAACAAAATAAATGTAAGAAAATTTCTATCAAAAATTTTACACACTTGAGTTAGTTCAGTGTATTATAACATTTGTTAATATTATTAGACTTAGTAAATATCTGTGTGTGTGTCTATAAACTACCACACCACAATACATATCATTACCCTAGACACTTAACGTAGCCACATTCATAAAAAAAAAAAAAGATAAGTGTGAGGTCGTAGTGGTAGCGAGAAGGGCCTTCTGACAATTCACAGATACATATTATCTCAGGAGCCTTCACAGCTGACCTCATGCATCACACGTAGTACTATCACCATCATACAATACCATCAAACCCACTACATATATTGGGGTCTCTTTGTCCCAGGATAATTAGCCCATTAAGTATATTAGGATCTCCTGGTGGGAGAAATAAAATTAGGGGAACAAAATTGTAAAATTCCCTTAAAAGTAAAAGTGTCCCTGCAGATAAAAGTTGGTGAATCTTCACAGCCAGTAATTAGTTAATTAATTAATTAGAATTAGTTAGACTATAGTAAGTAGAAGTATTTTAGTGGTTAGAGATTTATCTTGTAGATTATTATATTGTCTAAAAAGTATGGCGGAGCTGGCAAAATTCCGATCAGCTGCTGTGCTGTCGGCAAAGGAGATGGGAATGGATGGTCAGATTTTAATTCAACATGTAACGACTGAATGTGATAAATATATTGAACGGGAAGAAAGGAGATTAGAAAAAGAGGCTGAAAGAAAATTAGAGTCCGAACGGTTGGCTGAGACTAAGAGGTTACAGATTGAGGCTGAGACTAAGAGGTTGCAGATTGAGGCTGACAAAGAGGCAAAGGCATTAGAGGCAGCAGAAAAAAGATTGACTGCCGAAAGGGAGGCAGAAGATAGAAAGTTGCAAAGGGAGGCAGAAGATAAAAAAGCCGAAAGGGAGGCAGAAGATAGAAGGTTGCAAAGGGAGCACGAATTACGACTAAGGGAGCTGGAGCTACAAGGCCCGGCCCCTGAAAATGGTGCCAGCCCTTTTGCCTCAGATGCTACGCCCAGTCTGGGAGCCTCAAACTCAGCTATGGGGTTTCATTTAGACCATTTTGTTGAAAAAGACGATGACATAGAGGGGTACCTAGGACGTTTTGAGTTATTAGCTACTACATATGGGTTAGAGAGAGAGAGGTGGAGTTTAAAGCTATCACAGGGACTGAGAGGTACTTCTTACGAAGTCTTTGCAAAAATGCACAGAGAAGACCAGGAGAATTATGACATGTTAAAGCAGGCTTTGTTATTGAGGTACGAAAAAAATGGGGAATTTTATCGTAAGAAATTTAGAAATGCCAAATTGTTGTCTGGGGAGACATACCACCAATTCTCTGCCAGACTAGAAACCTATTTGGAGAAATGGACTGCTCTGGGGAAGACCCAAGATCTTAAAGAAATGATCATGATTGAGCAATTGAGAGAGTCCATGGCTCCAGACATGAGAAAATTTCTCATGGAACAAGGTGCAGAGAAGTTGGGGGAGGTTTTAAATGTCGCTGAGAGGTATCAGGCAGCCCAGGCAGAGGTAAGTGGTGCTAAAAAGAAGCACATAGATAATTTTAAAGCTCCACAGCAATTTAATAAATTTGATAATAGAGAGCAGGGAAATAAAGGTAGGACAAACTTTGAACGGCCAAGAAATGACTACAGAGACAGAAACTCACAGTTCAATGACCAAAAATTCAATGAAAGAAAACCGTTGAACCAAGGAAAAAGATGGTGTAAATGGTGCAAGAAGGATAACCATAACACCGAATTTTGTAGAAGGAAACCTTCAAACATTGCTGCAATGAAGTCGGGGACGCAAAGATTAAAGGTTAATCCTAATGGACAACAGGAACCTTATCACCCCCCAGTTTGTGAGGATGTTATTTGTAATGGGGTCACCATAAGGTGCCTTTATGATACAGGTTTGGATTATGATTCAGTTGTGAAGTCTAGCCTAGTGGACCCAAGTCAGTATACCACAGAAACAGTGGAAATACAAGGGGCAACTAAGGACATACCACTCATGACACTTCCCATCGCAAGGATAACGGTGAAAACTCGCTATGTGGAAGGAGAAATCAGAGCAGCAGTGATAGATGAACCAATCTACCCTCTGATATTGGGGTGTAGATACGTCTTCTTGGGGAATCCCGAGAGACCTGTGATCATGGCGACAGTGCAGACCAGGTCACAGAAGAAGGAGGAAGAAGGTGAACCTATAAATGCTCATCCAGAGGAGATGAGGAAGGCGCAGGCTGAGGATAGGACACTCAAGCCATGTTTTAAAAAATTGCCCAAATGCCACACACCTCCGAGCAAGGGGGAATATTTCATGAAGAACAAACTCTTATACAGGAAGGCCGGAACTGGAACAAATGGTCACAACCAGCTGGTTCTTCCCACTTCATATAGAGATAAAGTGATGGAACTCGGGCATGCGATTCCCTTCAGTGGTCACATGGGGATCAGCGCCACAGGACAGCGTATAGCTTGTCATTACTTCTGGCCAGGGATAACGGAGGATATAAAAAGATATGTCAAATCCTGCCCAGAATGTCAAAGGGTAGCTCCAAAGCACTGGACTGCTCCTGCAACTCTAGGGGAAATGCCCATAGTGGGAACACCTTTTGAGAGGGTTGCAGTGGATATTGTAGGACCTCTCACTCGGACCAAGAGGAGGAACAGTTACATCCTTACTCTGGTGGACACTTGTTCTATGTGGGGAGAGGCGGTAGCCCTGCCATCAATTGATTCAAAACATGTAGCAGAGGCACTACTTACAATATTTACCCGATTAGGATTCCCGCATCAAATCTTGACGGATAATGGTTCTCAGTTCAAGGGGAAACTAACGGAAGAAGTTTTTAAGCTATTTCAAGCCAGACACTTTCATTGTAGTCCGTACCATCCGCAAGGGAACGGCCAGGTAGAGAGGTTCAACGGGACTCTCATTTCTATCCTGAGAAAGCTGGCACACGAAAAACCGGATCTGTGGGATCAATTCCTGCCCGCCGCATTGTTTGCGTACCGGGAGGTACCACATAGTTCAACCGGGATGGC
Source organism: Oreohelix idahoensis (assembly GCA_024509875.1). Lineage (NCBI taxonomy): Eukaryota > Metazoa > Mollusca > Gastropoda > Stylommatophora > Oreohelicidae > Oreohelix > Oreohelix idahoensis. Next base: position 74,195 of record JAMPIV010000148.1, read on the forward strand.
TCCCGCAACTCTGCTATTTGGGAGGCCAATAAAAGGTCCATTAGAAGCTCTATTAAGGACCTGGACAGATGAGAAGGCGGAAGAGACTGTTACCTCATCGTATCAATACGTGAACGAACTGACCACTCGTTTGAAAGCTGGATGGAAACTGGCAAATGATAATTTGAAACAAGCCAGGAAGAAACATGCAGCATATTTTAATAGGAAGGCAAAGGACAGAGAACTGGCAGTCGGAGAGAAGGTGCTGCTTCTACTACCCGGTAGCCAGAATAAATTACAAATTGGATGGCAAGGTCCATATACGGTTCTAGAGAAGGTGTCTAGAACAAACTATAAAATTGACAAAAAGGGGAAGGAGAAAGTTTATCATGTAAACCTGTTAAAGAAGTATCTGGACAGACCACTCCAGGAAAGCACCCCCTTACTGACCTTAGCTATCGCAACTCAAATGCAAAAGGAACCACTCACCTCACATGAATACCCATTACATCCTTGTGAAACAGCAGCACAGGTAAAAGTCAGTAAGCACCTGACTAAAAACCAGAGGGAGAGAGTTCAACAGGTTCTGGAGGAACATACAGATGTATTAACAGATAAACCAGGCCATACAAATTTGCTACAGTATGACATGAAACTGTTAGACTCAAACCCAATCTGTATGAGAGCCTATTCTATTCCGTTCGCGAAGGAGAAGGCATTGAAGGAAGAAATAGATTATTTGTTGAAGGAGGGGATTATTTCACACAGTGAATCATCTTTTAGCTCTAGTGTCGTATTGTTGAGAAAACCGTCTGGGGAACACAGACTGTGCATAGATTACAGGAAACTGAATGCTGTCACAGAAGGACAAGTGGATCCATTACCAGACACAAAACAGTTATTTGCCAGACTGAACAAGGCAAAATACTTTTCAAAGGTGGATCTTAGTAAAGGCTATTACCAGATCCCAGTGAAGCCTGAAGTGAGACCTTATTTGGCTTTTAGCACTTCGGATGGACATTATGAATTCAACATGCTACCATTCGGACTGAAAAATGCTCCGAGTGTATTTTCAAGGATGATGCGCAAATTGTTGGATCCCCTGAATAACCCATGTATCACGAATTTCATGGATGATATTCTCGTCGCCACAGAGACATTTGAAGAACACATTGAAGCTCTAGAAATGTTATTTAATAGGCTTAGGGAGGCGAACTTAACTGCTAGGCCAACAAAATGTTGCATTGGATGCAAAGAGTTGGAATTCTTGGGACACACTGTATATCAGGGTAGCATGACCCCTGATCCTAAGAACTTGGAAAAACTGCAGAGAGCACCTAGACCACAAACAAAAAAGGACGTGCGATCATTTGTGTCGTTATGCGGATTTTATCAAAAATATATCAAAGATTTTAACTCTATTTGTGCTCCTCTGACTGATCTGACTCGCAAGGGACTTCCAGATAAAATTAATTGGACTGCGCAAAGTGAATTAGCGTTCCAGGATTTAAAGGAAAAACTCACTAGCAAGCCTATTCTCAAACTACCTGATTTGACACAGGACTTTGTCTTGAGAACCGATGCCAGTAATGTAGGACTCGGGGCGGCTTTGTTGCAAAGATCATCTTCACCTGATGGGGAACTGAAACCAGTCGCTTATGCAAGCCGCAAATTGAATAAGGCGGAACAAGGATACTCCACAAGCGAAAAAGAATGTTTAGCGTTAATCTGGGCAATAAAGAAGTTTCAAATCTATCTGTATGGTAGGACTTTTGTGGTCGAGACGGACCATCAGCCTCTCGTATTCTTATCTCAGGCTAAGCATGAAAACGCAAGATTGCTGAGGTGGTCTTTATTGCTTCAACCTTATCAGTTTAGTATCCAATATATCCCAGGTAAATTGAATGTCGGTGCAGATTTCCTCAGTCGGCACCCCTGTGATCAAAATTAGAGTAATGGCAGGCGTAAGGAGAGATTTTGTCTATGTGTATCACTGGTTTTAGAACTTGCCGTAGGCATGTTTTCAGGTGGGGAGATGTGTCGTAAAAATTAACAGTGATACAACGTCAAAATATCTCCAATGATACAACGTAGGGATAAAAAACCAATGCGTAAGCTGCTGGAATACATGATCGCCCGCGCCGCGGGTCATCAGGTGTTAGACTTGAAGGCAAAACGGAACGAGGATCAAAAGACAAAAATCTGACTGAACGCGTACTTGAACTAGCGAGGTTAATGGACGCAAATTGGTGGGGCAAGGAGGAAAAGTCACGTTCCCCCCCCCCCAAGTTGACATAAAGTAGGGAATTCGACAGAAGGGACCTTGGATATGATACGCCACAGTCATTTATTGGACGCTTTTGCGATACCAAGCCTTTTATTTGAATTCAGCGGCAAACGCAGATGCTTGAAATATTACAAAATTCAAAAAGTAACTTTTTCTTAATATTAATGTTAGGAATATAAAAATTAGCTGGCCGGATGGCCCATTCTGAGCAGTGAAATAATATACTTTCATTTATACAGACGGACAGATAATAAGAAAGATAATGACAAAAGACGGGGTTGTTCACATCAGCGAAAGACTGCATTGAATCAAACATGCCACTATTTGCACAAAAATCGTAACCTTGAGACTCAAGTGTTCAAATCTAGTTAGAATGCAAGAGGGGGGGAGTAGCGGACAGTAGTGGCTAAAAATAACTTAGGAGGCAGGTTCGTGCAGTTTTACATGTGTTTAGTCCAAAAAAACAAGTGAAATTGTGGGAAAAAGATAAATTGTGACCGACGTACATTTTAAAAATTGAGATGTACTTTTGACTTTTTTGGGAAAAGATAAAATGTGACGGACGTACATTTGAGAAAATAAGATGTAATTTTGACTTTATTTTCAAATTTTGAATTGAAAAGCTTAGTCTTCTGATCTGATTGGCCAACGCATTTTATATTAGCAGGATAGAGACGCACATTTTTGCCATTCGACATAAGTCTGTCCAGTAACACAGTCATTAATTGTAGTGGTGATTTCCCAGAAATAATACATAATATTCAGTGGGACACCATACTATAGCCAGCAGCTCAGCAGAGTTTTGCTAGCACTTATTTACTGTGTACTATATTCATATTTCTGGTAAGACTGAACTTATTTCTTTATACATTTTAATATTTGTTTAAGGTTCGAGTGATTTGATACTGCAATAGCATAATCTGTTCCTTACAACAAGTAAGGGTTCGCTCTAGACCCCCCCGCCCCAGTTCAGGGTCTAGAGACAAATAAAATACATAAACTCCAGCAAGGATTAGGAAGGACAGATCAAGTGTTGAGATCAATGAAACATATTACCTATCCTATTTTAGGGGAGGAAACTAATAAACATATTTCAGAATCTGTAGTCTGGGAGAACCTATCCGATGTGAAACCACCATGGTAAAATGTGCTGTTTGGTCAGAGAGATCTGACCTGTCTATATGGTGTTGTTGTTGTGTAGTGTTGTGTCCAGACATGGTTAGAGAATGGAATTTTGACACATAACCAATACTTTGATTGCAGAGCTGTGAGTTTCAGTTGGCACCAAGGCGGTGTCAACTAAGTTGGTGATTTTACCAGAGTGGATCCGTGCAGTAACGTTGTGTCAGAGCAGACTATTATTGCCCCCAAGCACGGAGAGGTGGGGCCACCATAATTCTCTTATTGCCCCCAAGCACGGAGAGGTGGGGCCACCATATCTCAGCACCAGAGCTACATCTTCAAAGTTGAGTGAGCCTCTGGTCTGCTGAGAATTCACCAACTCACTAGTTACTAACAATCCCATAAAATTCCTGCAATTTACTGGACACTGTGTAGTCAATATAGACTGGAGTGATGAGGCCACCCCAACAGCACAACCATTAAACGGTCTCCCAAATTAGATGACTACTATAAACACTAATAAAACTAAATAGTCTAGTAACATACATATGTACACTCTTGCATTTATTATGTAATATTCCATGCATTTCTTTCATAATTTCTAAATCTTTTATAAGTTCTGGTCAAAATAAAACTTGATCCAGAACAAAATAAATGTAAGAAAATTTCTATCAAAAATTTTACACACTTGAGTTAGTTCAGTGTATTATAACATTTGTTAATATTATTAGACTTAGTAAATATCTGTGTGTGTGTCTATAAACTACCACACCACAATACATATCATTACCCTAGACACTTAACGTAGCCACATTCATTAGTAAAAAAAAAAAAAAGATAAGTGTGAGGTCGTAGTGGTAGCGAGAAGGGCCTTCTGACAATTCACAGATACATATTATCTCAGGAGCCTTCACAGCTGACCTCATGCATCACACGTAGTACTATCACCATCATACAATACCATCAAACCCACTACAAAGTGACATCTCACGCTTGACTAACTCTCACTGCTCAGAGACATGAGTAAATCACTGTTAAACAAGATTATAACTCTTAGACTCTAGAGCAATGCTCAAAGTGTTGTTCTGATTAGGCACCTGTGTAGCAGCAAGGCTGACAGCTTTTTAATCAATAATAAACCCAGAAATTTCAATGTTTAATCTAACCCATGAGTTGTTAACCACTTGATTACAATTACCATTATAGATCACAGGGGATGATTTGGTAGATCTTTAGATGATGAAGAAAAAAAAGCTAAGAAAAAGTTGGACTAGCCATTTCCAGGTGATAGTGGATCATAGACAAGACAAGACTAAATGTGCACATATTCAATGTTATATTATTCATTTGTTCCACTCTGTTCGTGTTGTCCCTGTTTTAGAAACTTGTGCAAAAAGTGGTTCTAATAGTTCTGCTCCTAGCTCAGGGTCTGTCTTAAATAGCTCTGCATTTAAGTTATCATGGCCAGGAGCTTTTCCATTCTTAAACCCCTTGATTGCTGTGATGATTTCTTCTTTTCGTGGAATGACTGTATTAAAATCTAGATTATTTTCAGCCTCAGGAATATTCAATTGTGCCTCTGGTGGTTCCTTGTTCAGAGTTGCTCTGAAATGCTCTGCCCATCTTGTTTCCTGTCCCGCTGCTGTCGTGATGAGATTTCCTTGCTTATCTCTTACTAATGTAATATTGTTTGCACCACGTTTTCTGCTGATGATTTTAGTTATTTTGTATACTGTGCTTTGTTCATTTCTCAGTGCTGCCTCTTCTGCTTGTCTTGCAAGATCGTCTAGGAAATTCCTTTTGTTGGCTTGGGTTTGGCGTTTAACTTCCTTGTCCAGCTGACATCACCAACCAAGATCTGCTTACTCAGAGCAAGCAAGAGGACATGCACACAATCATAGCTGGCAGACACTGGAGCTGGGTTGGCCATGTCCTCAGAAGAGACCCCAATGCCACAACAAGAACGGCTATGCTTTGGACCCCTGAAGGAAAACAAAAGAGAGGCCGACCAAAAACAACTTGGCGGAGGGCTGTGGAGGCTGAGATGCAAAGAATGAACCAGAGTTGGAGCACTGTACGAAGGATGGCCACCGACTGAGCAAAGTGGAATCAATTTTTTGTTGCCCTACAAGACGCCACCAGGTGTGATGGCCACTGACTGCTTTGATGGTCAGCGGCTAAGGATCAAAGAAGAAGATCAATGTTATATTAATTCATGTATGAAAAATCTTGATGTTCCAAGATTGAAGAGCAAGTTTCATTGACTGAAACAATAAACTTCCTTCAGTAAGTTCATATTCTACTGTTAACTTTGTCCATGAATTTCATACTGCATGGAGTTTATTTTTATAAACACTGACAGAGACGTTGCATGCAAACGACTCCCTATCAATTCCCTATCAATTTTATATAAACTGTGTGCATGTTCACAGAAAGGATTTACATAAAATATACACTAAAAAGTGGTATACGCCACGATTTAGAATTGTTTTGGGTAAAAAACGCATATACACACACGTAAAATCAAGGCACAGTGTGAACAATAATTTTGGAATCAGAGTTAATATAAGATGTTAGTTGTGCATGCAAAAAGAATTTTGGTTTTTATTCACTAAGGATGGTGCGGGGGAGGGGTGTTGCACACAATTTTAAAAATAAATGTTGCTTCATGGAACTCATGCTTTTGGAATGTTGTTAGAGTCACCAAATTACTGACCAGTTACCTGGAAGATAAGCAAAACATAATTCTTCGAATAACAGATGCGAGCACTAAAAATAAATTTTGTGCATCCACATCATTAAATGCAAACCTCCGAAAACGTCTGCAAATGGATTTAGTGCGCAAAGGGAAGTAAAAATTCAACGGTAACTGAAGTTTAATAACGAAAAATACCACCAATAACCGAAAAATGGATGCCAGGCATCCAACTTTCGATTCATATTTTTTTCCAGGTCCGATGCGGGAAATTCAAGGCTTTTAGCCATTTTTCCAGCCCTTTCAAAAAAGTTTTAGTGGAATTTCTTCAGTGAGACTCGTGTTACTACTATGTGAAAAATGAAAAAAAAACGGATGTTCAGTCACAGTTTTGTTGCTTTTACTGTATTACCAAATGGATTACCTACAAAATGAAAGCAATTAGATTGTATTGTGACAAACATTTCTGATGGAGGCCTTTGGTAAGTGGGGACAAAATATTCATACTTTCAGATCATTTATTGGTAGACCCTTTGTACTTTTTAAATCTAACAAATCTACTAAATTATAAATTTAGTAAAAATATGATCATACTGCCCATTCATTTTCCTTTAATTTCATAAATAATAAGTTATAGGCTACGTTACTTATAATTAGCCTAGATGTTTTATCTCAGTAAACTTATGTAGGCTATAGCCTACAAACTTTTGGGGGCTAAAAACAATTCCGCCCAAAGAAAACAATTACGTGCAGAATCAGTTGTTTCAATTTTTGTTTGGTTTTTATTTTTAAAACAGCTCCATTCTTTGTCGAACGATATTAACTTTGACAATCATAGGAACAGGATTGGTGTTAGGTTGTGGCTAACTGTAATGTAAATATAGATAACCTAGCAAGTCTAGGGCATTGTAGCAGACCCTGTCTACTGTCGTCACCCTTTACTGATTGTCTTGGAATGTAGCGTTAAAACCCAAAGCGCTAGTACAACCAAATCACACTGCTAAGAGCAGTTAAACATAATTCATCGTTAAACGTAATTTGTACTACACATAACCTCAACATACTCGAGTGGTATTGGCAATTACCTCTGGGTCTACTGCAAGCTGGTCAACAACACTAGTCAGACATCAGGGTCGCCAGATGAAAATGAGAAAAAAAAGCCAAACACCTTTTTCTTGATTTTTGTTCGTTTTTGTTTGTTTGTTCTCATACAAGCATAATTAATAATTGTGATTTTTCCTATTTACAATGATTTGACAAATGTGATGCCACTTTCTAATATCGGCATTTTTTCATATTATTTGGAATTGAAAACAATATATATATCCCAATTATAACCCATCAGAGGTTGAACGGGATATTTTTCTTCATTAATTAAAAAAAAAACACCACACACACACACACACACACACATTCACAAACAAAGCCAAAAAACGCCACACTATTTAAATGGAATATTCATACAGACATCACATCTTACAGCAGAAAGTGAATGGAATTTTCTAGCGGAATTGTCTAAAGATTCTAACATAAGGTGTTTAATTGATTTGCTGGCGATTTCAATGCTAGATCCAAGGAGTGGGGGAACATAATGGAAAATAGGCAGTTTTTCAAATGGTGGAGGGACAGCTCCAGCAGATTCAGATTCTGTAACTGTCTTCATAACGCAACACAATTCTTTATACAATTCTCGCCTCAACCCACTAAGGCGAAACCAGTGAGGTATTTCTGACCCAAAAAAATCCGATATTCGATGCTAGCGTGGAAACATCATTTTGAATGCCCAAAGCCAGTGAATGGCAGATGCATTTGAGTTGCACACAGTGAGGAAAAACATCTATTATTCTACACCACAGTGAATGATTACAACCAACTATGGTTTACGCACCATTTGATGCAAAACTGATGCAGTCTGTTAGGCCAGGGCCGTAGATACGGGGTGGGGGGGGGGGGGGGGAGATTATACTGTACCGGTACCAAAATAGTGCATTATTTTTTATTTATTACCCCCCCCCCCCCCTTTTAATAAAGTCCTATTTACGGCCCTGTGTTAGGCTCTGGTCACTTTCATGGCTATATTGTCAAAAATCATACCTTCCCCCGCTCACAACCATATGTACTTACTTACTTACTTAGTCGTTCCTCTTCTATCGTGAGGTATAGAGGCTTGTAAGACAGAGCGCCATACTACTCTATCGGCTGTCTTCCTCCTGGCTTGGTTCCATTTTAGTCCTCGGTCCTTCAAAGATTGTCTAATGTTGTCCTCCCAGCGGACATATGTAACAAATGCTAATAATCAGTAGGACATATTGTGTAAGGGGATTGAAACGGTGGTCTTGATGTCTCCATGACCATAGATATTGGGGTGTAATTTATATTAGTTTCACTCATGTGTTGTGTTTCTTCGATATAATTAAATACATGCTTATACTGCTTTCAGTTCAAGAAATGTTTGCGTGTTTTAAAAAAAAAAGCCAAAAAAAAGCGCCAAAAAGAGAAACTAATTTTTCGACAACAACCCATGTTTTAAAAAAGACAAAAAAAGCCAAAAAGGCAAAAGAATTTTTTTACGCCACCCGATTAAACATTAAAAAAAAAAGAAAAAAGAAAAAAAAACAGCCACATTTGTGGAATTTGGCGAACAAAAAAGCCTAATTGGCAACCCCAGTCAGATAGGATCAAAGTCGGAAAACTCTTCACTTTCTGAAACTCGCATTGTAGGCCTACATGTTCATGTATCGAGATGAAATATCGTTGCCACTCCTATTTATTTCTTTTTAAATATATGTATTCTTGCTGTTGTATCTGTTTATTTTTGCTGGGGTCCTTGTCTAGAGTTTAGCCGCATACACATCACACTGTACATACATTTATTATATTGCTAGTGTGGTACTGTCTTTATGTCATGCATTTATCTCAGAACAGCATTACTGTATACACAGATGGATCCAAGGGAGAAGATGCCATAGGAATATATATTCCAATATGGAAAATGGCAAAAGAATATTGTATCACAGAATATACATCCATTTTCACTGTAGAGATGATGGCAATACTAAAAGCACCAGAACTATTCTCTAATAACCCTCCCAAGAAACTAACAATTTGTACAGACTCTCTTCCAAGCACTAATATACTTACGAGAATGCAGTAGACCTGATATGATATTTCTGGCTACTACATACTTATATTCCAGAGGATGTTCAGTCTTAATAGTATGGATAACTTCACATGTTGGCATAGAGGGAAATGAAAAAAACCGATAAAGAAGCCAAGAAATGAGGATATGATAAAAATCTAATAAATGTAGGGATGAGTAAATCAGCGAACAAAAGCTTAATTAAAGAAATAATAACAGATGAATAGAAAGCAGAGTTCTGCCATCATTGGTACCTATACCGTGTAGCGGTATAGTAGCTTGTGTACACTGACAATCCCAAAGCAGTGCCAGTGGGAATTTTACTCCTCGTAGGTTCAACCAAGCTGGACTGGACTTGTCTGTGTGGGTAGGGGTCAGACAAAAGCTGGTACTCTGGTCCTCCAGGATGGGGGTTTCAGCACAGGGCCGAGTCCCGTTTCTGTTAAAAATAGCACATGTTACGGAAACGGCAACAAATGGAAAAACTTTGATGCGGGACGGACATCCGGAGTCTCAGGCTCGTGTGACTGCCAGTGGTGAAAGCCGAAAGGAAACCATTGGCATGAAAACGGATGCCCTGACCGCAAAACACGAAACCAGAATTGGATTTTTGGAACGTTAGAAATATGAATGAGGCAGGAAAGCTGAGATAAATCACAGCAGAGATGGGAAACTTCAAATAACATATCCTAAGAATAAGCGAGAGCAGATGGACAGGGACGGGGAGAATAAAAACAGCTATAGGGGAAACAGTACTTTATTCTGGTAGAGAGGATGGTCAGCACAACGAAGGTGTAGCCATTATCCCGAAGAAAGAAATGGAAAAATCTTTACTGGAATGGAAACCCATCAACAACAGACTGATAAGAACAAGTCTGAGAGGGAGATTCACCAACACCACAATTATACAATGCTATGCACCAACACACGATAGCGATGAAGATCAAGGATGAGTTCTATCAACAGGTACAAAAGGAAATGGAAACTGCACCCAGGTACGATCTTGTTATAGAAACGGGAGACCTCAATGCGAAAGTTGGAACACACAATAATTATAACGAGAGAGTATTGGGGAAATGCGGCAGTGGAACAGTAAATGAGAATAGGGACAAATTAATAAGCTTCTGCAGTATTAACAACCTGGTCATTGGAGGAACACTTTTTCCACACAAAGAAGTGCACAAGTTAACGTGGGAATCATCAAACGGACGGGACAGAAACCACAAAGACCACATAATGATCAATGGCAGATGGAGATATGCATTACAAGACGTAAAAGTAAGAAGAGGCGCAGATGTGGGAAGTAATCATCACCTAGTAGTAGCAAGACTGAATGTGAAACTCAGAGCTACTGGACCAGTTGCAGCCAAACAGAAAAGATATAACATCACGAAACTTAAGGACCCCCTCACCAGAAAAGCTTTCGTGGTCGACGTAAAGAGACGATATCAGATTACCAAAAGCCAGGAAAGAACAGAGACCAATGATGTCGACCAGAAATTCAACATCATTTCAACAATATACAAGGAAAGCAGCAAGTCATGCTTGGGATTCCAGGAAAGAAAGAGCCAAGACTGATTAACACTTGAAACGCTAAATACCATAGCGAAGAGAAAGGAAATGAAAAGAAAGAAAACAGAAGCTAAGTCTCCCAGGTTAAAGGCAATATACAGTGAACGGTACAGTCAGCTGGACAAGGAAGTAAAACGTCAAAACCGTGCTAACAAAACGACATTTCTGGATGACCTTGCAAGACTGGCAGAAGAGGCAGCACTGAGAAATGAACAAAGCACAGTCTATAAAATAACTAAAACTATCAGTGGAAAACGAAGTGCAAACAACATAACGTTAGTAAGAGACAAGCAAGGAAATGACCATAGCACAGGGGCAGGAAAAAGGATGGGCAGAGCGCTTCAGAGAAACACTAAAAAGGAACCACCAGAGACTCAGCTGAATGTTCCTGAGGCTGAAAGTGACTTAGACGTAAATACAGACATTCCACGAAAAGAAGAAATCATCACAGCTACCAAAGGGTTAAAAAATGGAAAAGCGCCTGGTCATGACAATCTAAATGCTGAGTTATTCAATGCAGACCCTGATCTAGCAGCAGAACTATTAGGACCACTATTTGCACAAGTCTGGGAAACTGAGACAACACCAACAGAGTGGAGTAAAGGAATAATTGTCAAATTGTCCAAGAAGATCGACCTTGCAGAATGCAACAACTGGAGATAAATTATTCTCCTCTCAGTTCCCAGCAAAATACTATGCAGGATAATCATCCGGAGAATTTCAAAAGAAGTTAAACATAAACTGAGGAAAAAACAAGCGGGTTTTAGAAAGAACAGAAGATGTGCAGATCAAATATTCACCCTCAGCAACATTATAGAGCAGAATGGCAGAGACAGCTATACATTAAGTTTGTTGATTCTGAAAAGGCTTTCGACAGCATACACAGGGACTGCCTATGGAAAATACTGAGGGGCTTACGGAATTCCCAGCTGCATTGTTTCCATCATAAAAAGCCTCTATTATAACTTTACACGCAGTGTTGGATTGAGTAATGTAACTTTCGAAGTGAAAACAGGAGTTCGACAGGGATGCTCCTTATCAACAATATTATTTTTGACAGCCATAGATTGGGTGATGCGCCAGACAACTGAGGGCAGTCCAAGAGGAATTAGATGGACAACGTTTTCTACACTGGAAGACCTGGAATATGCAGATGACATTGCACTACTCGCGCATTCACATCAACACATCCAAGAGAAAAAAAAAGATAGACTGAATAAGTATGGCCAGCAGGTTGGCCTGAACATCAATCTGAAGAAGAAAGAGGTCATGACACTAAATATGGGCAATCCTAAGCCAATAACAGTAAAGAGCCAGAAGTTAGAACAGACAGACACATTTACTTACCTAGGATGCAAAGTAACACCTAACGGCGGAACAAGCAAGGACATTAATGACAGAATGAATAAAGCGAGAACAACATTTGCTATTCTCAACAACATTTGGAAGTCTTCCCAGTACAGTACAAACACCAAATTAAGACTTTATGAGAGCTGTGTACTATCTGTGTTTCTCTATGGTGCGGAATGCTGGAGAGTAACAGAGAAGGAAATGTCGAAACTGTCCTCCTTCCACACAATCTACCTAAGAAAAATTCTCCGGATCTTTTGGCCAAACACCATCAGCAACCAGAATTACTTATTCGGAGTAACCAGGAGGACATGCGTACCATCATAGCTGGCAGATGTCATCAGAAGGGACCCCGATGCCATCACAAGACTAGCTATGCTATGGACCCCAGAGGGAAAGCGAAAGAGAGGCCGACCAAAAACAACTTGGCGGAGAACTATGGAAGTCGAGATGCAAAGAGTGAACCAGAGTTGGGGCACTGTACGAAGGATGGCCGCCGACCGAGCAATGAGGAATCAATTTGTTGCTGCCCTACAAGACGCCACCAGGTGTGATGGCCACTGACTGCTTTGACGGTTGGCGGTTATGGATCAAAGAAGAAAAGAAAAAGAAAGCAAAGTGGGATCAAAATCTGAGAGGAAGACATACATATATGATGTTCAAGGCTCCAACAAGAAAATGTCAGATATCTAGGGAATTGAAAAATCCCAGTAATAAGAAACAGACTACAGCTGGGAAAAGGTTATTTCAGAATAGAAGAACTTTACTGTGCAGGATGTCTTCATGACAATAATATAGAACATTTCTTGATAAAATGTAAATGAGGATCCCAATATTAGATTATCTGCAGGCATCACATTTACCTATAAAAATAGAAGAGGTGGTGTTAAGTGTCAGTTTGTTTTAATGTGCCCTCTTTTCACTTCTTCTTATATTTGTGGTCTAAGGGAGTTTACCAGTAGTTTTATTTTCTGGGAAAAGGTTGTTTTAGTTGTTGTATCCCATTGGGCTTACTTGTGTCCAGTTATATGTCCATATAAGGTTCTGTTCGTAGATTTTCCTGGAACAGTTTCGAGTACATTCTTGTTTTGTAGTTATATCCCCTTGGGCTTACTTGTGTCCAGTTATATGCCCATATAAGGTTCTGTTCGTAGATTTTCTGGGAACAGTTTCGTGTACATTCCTGTAGTGAACGAACTCAGGTCGCGCGATTGATTTGCGCATGCGCGATTTTTTGGGCGCGACGGGAAGATTGTTTTTTGAGGAGTCGCCTGGCATTTTCGAGCTGACAAGTTGTTCAGCGTTTTGCTCTGGCTAAGTGTCTTAGGGGATCAGAGTTCTTCTGTGATTAGATTATGTTTAAGATTCCCCTTTAATGTGATTCTGGCTTAGAGTTATAAGCCTAGGAAATAGCAAGTGTTTTGCTGGTGTTTGATTCTTGGAAGGCAGAGCAGGTAAAGAAAACATTTTGAACTTATTTGTATTGCCACGAAACTTTGAGTTATTTAGGCGACTTACTCCCGGTGCGGAGAAGTGGTAACATTACTATTTTTGCCAGAGGTGTTGTGCCAAATGATCAATGAATTATTTATGTAAGCCCGCTGTCCAAGGCGGCCTATTTTCGCCAGAGGTGTTGTGCCAAATGATCAATGAATTATTTATGTAAGCCCGCTGTCCAAGGCGGCCTATTTTCGCCAGAGGTGTTGAGCCAAATGATCAATGAATTATTTATGTAAGCCCGCTGTCCAAGGCAGCCTATTTTTGCCAGAGGTGTTGTACCAGAGTATCAATGAACTATATATGTAAGCCCGCTGTTTAAGCGGCCTATTTTTTGCCAGAGGTGTATTGGCGTGTGATTACGTCTATGATGTGTTGAACCTTTTGTTCAGATGACAATGTATGTGTCGATGTCAGCGTGCGGTTATATTGTACTGTAATAAAATGTTTGGAAACGTCACCAGTCGTTCTACGCTTCCTGACTTCCTCATCCTGTGTTTCTGTGACGTCTTCATGACCTATTTACAGTAGCTCTATGTGGGCGTGTATGTCAACAAATTTACACCAGTAGCAGTACCAACTACCAACAGTGCTAGTACACCTATATAATTGTAACAGTGGTCGCCAGTTTCAGGCTGTTACCCAAACGACATTCGCTACCATAGATCTACATCATCCTACATGAACTACTGCGATACGTTCCTGTACCATCGTTGTTACTGTTATTTTGGAAGTCAGTTCCTGTACCATCGTTGTTACTGTCATTTTGAAAGCCAGTTCCTGTACCATCGTTGTTGCTGTCAACTTGAAAGACAGTTCCTGTGCCCTTGTTGCTGTCGTGTTGTAGGCAAGTCCGATATCCCTTCAGCGTTGGATCGTCTTAGCGCTGAACTGTGTGTGCTGAGAACTTCATTGTTGTGGTTCCCGAGGCCAGGAGTTTTTTCGCCAGTATAAGATAAGTGGCTTTATGTTTGTGAACTGTACTTTTATGTTGTGACTGAATTAAGCCTTCCATAAATTTATATTTTCATATTATATGTTTCTTTGTTTTATATGTTATATATGTTTGCATTTCTGCGGATTCGGTTGGGCGGTGACTCCAGTAGGGTACATCCCACTTAACCGAGGGCCTACTGTGAGTGTTCTTTATGGACCATTGCGAATTTCCCTCAGTGGAAATCGCTAGCGACTTTTGTTGCTATTTTTGTTTAGCTGTGACGAGATGTGATAGTGTTGTTTTCGTATATTTTTTCTCTGTTCTTTAGTTTTGATTAATTTGTTTGTATTTGTTTGCCTCCTCTTCCTATCGATTATTTCTTTACACCTTTTCGTTTATACACTGTGTTGTTATTGTCTTATCGTTATATTTCGCAGCTGTCATGACAAGTTTTGTAACATTCCTCTTTAGTTCTGCTTTATTCTTTTGTTGATCCATGCGAACGTTTTCGTTTGTGATTGATATCTTGTCCTTGTTATTTTTGTATGTATAGTTGATTTTGTCATACACTGTCTATATACATACTTGGTAATGCACTATTAATAGTATAATGCACTATAGATAGAGGTGATTATTGGTGATATTGTAATCAAGTTATTATACAAGTTCTTTGATAAAGACTTGTCTCCCACTGAGGTTGGGATAAAGTGAGTTTCTAAGATAATATATATTATATAAGATGTTATAGTATATTATTAGACATTATGTCTACATTGGATTACTTTATTGAGCAAGGGAGAGCCCTTGGCGAAACTGGAGATAAATTAAAGGAATTTGCACTTGCGGAATATGCCAAGGCGCAGAAAGCTGAAGAAAAGAGACAAAAGATAGAAGAGAAGAAATTAGAAAGAGAGGCTGAAGAAAAGAGACAAAAAATGGAGGCTGAAAATAGAAAATTAGAGGCTGAAGAGAGAAAAGTTCAGCAACAAAGAGAAGCAGATGACAGAAAGTTTCAAATGGAGATGGAACAAAAGAAGCTAGAAGCTGAAGAAAGAAAACAGAAGCTAGAAGCTGAAGAAAGAAAACAGAAGCTAGAAGCTGAGGAGAGAAAACAGAAAATGGAACATGATGAAAGAATCTTAGCTGTGGAGTTGGAGAAAATAAAGTTGGTGAATATGGGTAATTCTCAAAATCGGTCAAATAATCAAACAACTTCTAATAAGACAAATGCTGGTACATATGTGGTCAAATTATTTGCTTTCAACTCTACCTGTGACGATATAACGTTCTATCTAAATAGATTTGAACTTTCATGCGAAACTCATAAGGTAGACAAATCGCAATATGTTGCACAACTAATGGATATACTTAAAAGTGAAGCATTGAATACTATAAGTATGGTAGAAGGCCCTGACAAGTTTAACTATGATGTGGCCAGAGAGGCCTTGTTAAAGAAATATCAGCTTAATGAAGACGGTTATCGTCTTCGCTTTAAGACTATGCTACCAGAAACTGGGGTAGAATTTTCAGATTTTATCTCACGTAGGGTCGAGCTGTCAAAGACTGAACACACATATGAAGCCCTTATAGACTTATTGCTTTGTGACAAAGTCATGTCATCAGTTAATGAGTCTTTTCTTGCCTTCTTACATGAGCGTAAGCCTACAAACTTGAAAGATATGGAACAATATTGTTGCCAATATGTCACTGCACACCCAGATGTAACTGTTAGTAATTCTAAAGTCAAAGAAGGTTTACTAGTGGCTTCAGCAGCACCATATGGTCCTAATTTTCGTCGTAAATATCAAAGGCCTCAGCGCAATTTTGATAAAAGAAATAATCGGTTTTTTGGACAGAACCAGGGAGGTCCATCAAGTAATGACTCTTCTTCAGGAAACTGGAGACAATTTAATAATCCTCAACATTTTGGTCATAACAATTATAAGAACTTTAGAAGAGGTTACTGTTACGGGGTTATTTTAAATGACGGCGTCTGCTGGGGTTTAGCAGTGCGCAACGTTTAGGGGTCAATAACATTAATAGAGTATGTCGATATTTTATGGACTACTGAACGCGAAATATATGCTAAGATTATGACGTATTCGCGTTGGGAAGGTCATGCTTGGTGACTTGGTTACATTACCCCTTTTTATGCTGTCCGTCAAGCAGAGAAGTCGTGTCGTGTATTCTTCCAAGGAGAGGCTTAGTATATAGCCGATATATGAATTCAATATAGAACTCAGGATCAGTTCAGATATTAAGATAAAGTATGAGATTTATTAAGTAAATTAAATGATGGAAGGAGAATCGTATTATGATTCAATTTGTAGCTGTCAAGAACGCATGCGCTCATTTCTGGCTGTCTGACTACAGCAGCGCATGTACATAGCCATGACGTTCATCTGACACAATATATTGACACGGACGGATATACTTACTTGTATTGCTTGGAATTTATCATTATGCTGAAACTGTATATGAAGTTTGTGAATGTTGGAATTTATCTATGTGAAATCGTCAATACATGTGGACTCTAACTGAAGGCTTGATATCTTCCTTACGTTACGGGTTTGGTTCCACAGCTGTTTAATGTTTATAAATTCTCAGCACGATAACTCTCTCACAAGAAAGATCAATTATTGTAAATATGCAAATCAGAACGTCGAAGGGACTTATTTATGGTCAGAGCTAACTGAATAATATAAACAACATTAAACAAGTCAAGAGAGTGATTAATAGTCAATCAACAGTAACTAACTGAAGGAACCGTCACCCGTTACAACTGGTAGGCCAGTAGTGGTCCTGAAAGTTTTCAAAAGAGCGAACCTCAAGATTATAACATTTTTCCTTACGAGCCGAAATGGACATTGTTATCCGAAACACCGGTGACGTCACGCCCTTGGTAACGGTATGAACCGTTTGCAATGCCGACGACAATCAATGCCCTTCAGAAATATGTTTGCATCTCTCAAACAACGAAGGAAACGAATTGCTAGCGTTTTCCTTATTACAAACAAGCTTACGAGTCTGTTGGCGAAGCAGGTAATGTACTGAATTGCTGCTAAAAAGATAAGTAACTTATTTGAACGTTACAATAGTTCGTTCTATTTGTCCGACTTCACGCCATGTTCTTTTTTACCATGCTAAATGTTAAATGTTGGTTCTGTCTTTTTACATGTAGTGGGAGGTTGGTTGGGAATGCTAGATACGTCTACAACGTCGCTTCGCAGACCGTAGAATCTAGCATCGTTCGATAGGAAACAGTTCGACTATCTTCGGCTGACGAAGAATCCGCTAACGGTTGCGGCTGACTTCGTTCGTCCCCGAATTCAGTCGAATATTATTTGTTAGTTGTAAGGTTACGTGATACTCGTTGTATTTTTGCTGTACTAAGTTTTATTTTTATTCAGTTTTGTCATTTGTTCGTGCTATCAATTGTTAATTCTAACCTGACTATCTTTTATTTATGAATATATATTTTAACGTTTGTCTATGAGTCCATGTATACGTCATTATTTCCTGTGTACACAGGTTCATTCTGAATTTAGTTCAACCTTGACCTTCTTACTTCCGATTATTCTGCTTGTTTTGGTATATTCATTTTTAGTCTGAAATTGTAACTTTGTGATGTGATACTGTTTGTAAAACCTTGTTTGATGAATTGTATTGTTTCTGTGCATTTCATACATTAATAATATGTTTATAGTATGATCATTTGATCAATAATAAGATATTAAAGTCATTTAATTAAATTTTTTCTGAAAGTGATATGGACTTAAGCTATATTATAAAGCTGCAGTAGTAGTCCAAGACTTTAATAAAGCATTTTATAGATGATGAATAAGGCATAAAGTCATAACTTGATAATTACAAATAAATATTAATTTTAAATAATTTATTGAATTATTTTCTTGTATTCACACCATGGATAGGTGTTGAATTGAAAAACTATATCTATAATATAGTAATTTATACACTTTCAAAATACTACAGTGTTGACTTAGCACATATCTTTAGTTGATTACTATAATTATGGAGGAATAATACCCATAATTATTTAATAGTGATATTAGGTGCATGATATAAATCCAGCATCTTAAATAACTTAAATATCATAACTATTTATGATATATATTATTGCTTACATATAATACTATTATAAAATATTAAATAGTTGTTGAACTTACAACAATTATTAAGAGGATATTACAGTTGGTTATACTGAGTATTCATATTTTGAGCTGTTACAAATAAGGACATAGATTTTATTGTTGATTATTATAGATCTGTAATTACTTACAAGATAAAAGTCAAGATGCTTACCTTGGATCATTTTATTAAAAATGGGAAAGATTTTGTTAAAAAGGGAGAAGCTTTAGAAGCATACTCATTGGCAGAATTTGCTAAATATAAAGCAGAATTAGCGGAACAGGAGGAAAAAGAAGAGAGAAGGAAAGCTACATTAAAAAAAAGAAGAAGCAGAACGGATAGCAATTTTAAAAAAAGAAGAGGCAGACCGTGAAATGAAAGAAATAGAAAAAGAAAATAGGCACAGAGAAATTGCTAGACAGGAAAGGGAAGAACGAAGGCGGGAAATGGAACAAGAGATGGAATTAACACGTCTTAAGGTGGAAGCAGCTAGATTACAGGCACAAGGTGCTGCTGCAACCCAGAATGATAACGCACAAAATGGATCGTCATCCAACCAAAACAAACATTTTTACAACTTTAAATTACCCCATTTTAAGTTAAATTTTGACGATTTATCATCATTTTTATCAAGATTTGAGCAGACATGCAAAACAAATCACTTGCCTAATGATGCATAGGTACTTAAGTTAAATGAATTTTTAGATGGGGAACCATTGACGGCATCTCTGAATGCTGACCCAGCAATAGCTAATAATTATGATGCTATTAAAACCTTACTTTTACGGAGGTTTCATTTGGACGAAGAAAATTGTAGGTTAAAATTTAAAAATATCCTACCTGAATCTCCTAAAGAATTTGCAGGGTTTATTGCGAACATTCGCAATACATTTAATAGATGGCTTGAACTGGCAGATGTCAACAAATCATATGACAAATTAGTTGATTTGTTGCTACGGGATAAGGTATTATCCTCTGTCAGCCCACGGTTCTTCGCATATTTGCAAGAACGAAAGCCAGCTACCATTGACGAGTTAGAAAAAATTTCATTGAACTATTGCAATGCGCATCCGAATGCGAACATTTCTAACTCTTTGATAAGGGAACCTCTACCTGTGGCTTCCAATATGGCATACTATAGCAATAACAAACCAAGAACTCACAGTGTAGACAGAAGTAGGTTCAAGGGAAATTACAATGTTAATTTTCACAAAGGACATAATAATAATAATTTCAACAATAAAAATGATTTGAACAGAGGTAGATCAAGGAATAGGAATTATTCACCTCAGTCAAGCTACAACAACAGTCAACATAACACTAATTATAATAGATCAAATAACCACAATAATAACAGCAATTGGAATGGTAATAATCGTGGCTCGAGACATCGAGATAACAGTTACTATAGGGGACAATGAGATAATTCAAATGATTATTCTCATCATCGGTCTCAGTCACGGAGACCATCACAATTTGATCACAATGCAGGGGCGGCACTCACGGATGGTACGACCCCTAGTGTTTCTGATAATAATAATCAGTCACAATCTTCGTCTTCATGTTGTGCTGTTAACTTTAATGTGGCAAATAGTTGCCAATATTGTAATGCTATTTTTCAGAAGGCCAAAGAAACTGTGCTGAATCGTGGACACCTTCATACAGCAGTTGGTCTTTCAGCGAACGATGGCACAGGTACCCTGATGTTCAATAGAGGATTAGTAAATGGTACTGTGGTCTCAGTTTTAAGAGATTCTGGATCAACAACCATTGGAGTTCGGCAGTTTTTGGTACATCCTAGCTGTGCAACAGGGGACTATGTCCGTTGCATGACCTTCGGGGGTACTATTGAGTACTACTCCACTGCCATAGTATATGTTAACACACAATTTTTTACAGGTAATGTCAAGGTGTGCATGTTGCAGAATCCATCAGCTGATCTTACAGTAGGACGCATCCACGGCAGTAAGAATTGCACTCTTAAAGAAATTAATTAATGGGGAAAAAAATTTGCAATCTTTTAGCAACGCTAACGCTGTTGTGGCGATGGCTACACTTCGTGCCAACAAAATGAATACATGTGGCACCGCAGTTTCTAACTTCACTCTGAGTACTATCCCGGAAACTGATGAGGATGATAGATCTATTGTACAACATACTAAGGATACAACTGATCCAAGGAAAACTGTTGATGTTGTCGACATTAAAAAGGAGAGTACTAAGAAGTATAATAAATTGAAAAATAAGGTTAGGGTTTGGAGGAACTTGGATAAGAAGGTTAAGACAAATAAGTCTGACAGCAAAGTTTTTACTTTGCCCAGCCATGACATGTCTACGACATGTAGTAAACTTAATACCTTTGGTAATGATAGGTGTCATCCTCAGTCCAGTCAGGATGATACGACATCCAATAGAAAGACAGTGTCGGTGTTGAGGGGGAAAGTTAATTCTTTGACAAAGAATACATATCATCATTGTCCACAATTTCGTGACAATGATATTACTTATATTGGGAAAAGTGCGTATTCTCGCACGGTGTTAGTGCGCAATCTGCCACATGACGTTACATGGCAGGCACTTAGTAATTTCTTTAATTACACGGCAGACGTTAGGTTCGTGCGTCTGTTGCCACCTACCAACAACAGGTATGGTGAAGCTGTGGTTACATTTCGTAACAACAAAGATGCTCGGATGGTTATCGAGCGTGATAATGGTGTTTATTTTCATCACCATTCACTAAAGTTACAACTAGTACCTGATTCTGCGTCACGCAGATAACAGGTTACATTAACACTGTTCGTCACATCTTTGATGACTCAACATAGTCAGTCATCATCGTTTTTTTTCTTTCCTATTAATCTATTCAGGCGTATATTAGTGAAGGTAGACTCTTCTATTAGGTGACACTTGTGTTGTCTTATCTACGATAACACTTTGTATTTCTGTCTTTATTTGTTTTACCATGCCTACAATAGACAGTAACGTGATTGACTGTTCTAACTATGCTCAGCCAATGCAGCATAAGTTTCGTATATTGTCTATTTGTCTGTAAAGAAGAACATGCCGTTAAGGATAAATTGGACAGACGAATGTGACAGAACTTTTCGCAGTATATTAAGAATTTTTTCATGCCCACCAGTATTAAGATTACCAGATGCTTCTAAAAAGTTTGTCCTCCGTACAGATGCGAGTAATTACGGACTCGGGGCTTGTCTACTCCAATATCACGATGATATCCTTCATCCTGTATTATACATCTCACGCAAGCTAAAAACTCCTGAAACTAAATATTCGACAGTGGACAGAGAGTTACTGGCCGTGATATGGGCAATTACTAAGTTGAAAAAGTTTTTACTTGGATCACCATTTCTGATCCAGACCGATCAGAAATCTGTGGCAGCATTACGTCGTTCAAACCATAAAAGTCCAAAGCTTGCACGATTTGCTATTGCGTTGCAACCCTATGATTTCGAAATACAGTCGATACCAGGAACTGAGAACATAATGGCCGATACTTTATCAAGACATCCTACGGATTCTGAATGACTATTAGTATTTCAATAAAAATATTTACAGACTAATCAAGCATTACATTTGAAATGAAAATTATTAATGCTACGTAAGAATATATAATACTTCATATGGACATCCTACTTCGATGAAGAAATTTCAAAATGAACTGTTGTTATCGAAGTATCAAGTTTTACGGATCGGTTGAAAATTTGGACTTCACTTGGATTTTGCGTATCACTCATTTCTATTGCAAAGTAGAAAAAGGAACAACTTCTGATAAAGAATGGACAGATACTGTGATGATACATAAACTGAAATGACTTATTCAAATTACGTTCAAAATTTCAATAAAGGAATTAACGACGGTTGGATCATCATATCAGAATTGGATAAGATGAACTTTGTTTCTTAAAGAACTTTCATACAAGTCAATGGGATGTAACGACGATTGGATCTTCATGTCCGATATTGTTAAATTTGATAGTTATTAAATTAATATATAATAAAATAAAGTTGAAGTGTGATGAAATAAAAAAAATAAAATATACTAAGAAAAGATGAAACAAAAGAATATCACACCAATTAAACCTTTTAAATAGTTTAATTATTAAGGTGATAGATATTAGATTATGATATTTCAAATGTCTACTTAAAATTTATGAATTTTTTCTGTTCTTTCCTTTCTGATTGCGTTAATTTAATTAGGTATCTATACTTATACTTCATTTTAACACACAGTACTAATTTCAAGTATACTTTAATATTTAGTTTTAATTGTCCGTACTTCTCAATTTTTTTTTTTACTGATACTACTTCTCATTTTCTTTAATTAGATATTAATTAGTTAATACCATACGTACATATTATAATTAATTATTTTTAATTTTACTTAGAATAATTTTAATAACACCTCACATTAGTAGTTAGTCAATACAGACATCAAATTAATTAGTTAATTAATGACAGTGACATTTCTTTATTTAATGTATGATATGACGTTGATTTTATTATAAGATATTACTGACATGACCGCGACACTGTTCTAGATAGAACATCGTAGGCCATACGTCGGGTTTTGTTAAATTTTTGATAATTTGATTAAAATAGTTTTGTTTAAAAAAAAATCTATCTATAGATTTTTTTCCCCCGTCGGACAGGAAATATGTTACGGTGTTATGTTAAATGACGGCGTCTGCTGGGGTTTAGCAGTGCGCAACGTTTAGGGGTCAATAACATTAATAAAATATGTCGATATTTTAAGGACTACTGAACGCGAAATATATGCTAAGATTATGACGTATTCGCGTTGGGAAGGTCATGCTTGGTGACTTGGTTACATTACCCCTTTTTATGCTGTCCGTCAAGCAGAGAAGTCGTGTCGTGTATTCTTCCAAGGAGAGGCTTAGTATATAGCCGATATATGAATTCAATATAGAACTCAGGATCAGTTCAGATATTAAGATAAAGTATGAGATTTATTAAGTAAATTAAATGATGGAAGGAGAATCGTATTATGATTCAATTTGTAGCTGCCAAGAACTCATGCGCTCATTTCTGGCTGTCTGACTACAGCAGCGCATGTACATAGCCATGACGTTCATCTGACACAATATATTGACACGGACGGATATACTTACTTGTATTGCTTAGAATTTATCATTATGCTGAAACTGTATATGAAGTTTGTGAATGTTGGAATTTATCTATGTGAAATCGTCAATACATGTGGACTCTAACTGAAGGCTTGATATCTTCCTTACGTTACGGGTTTGGTTCCACAGCTGTTTAATGTTTATAATTCTCAGCACGATAACTCTCTCACAAGAAAGATCAATTATTGTAAATATGCAAATCAGAACGTCGAAGGGACTTATTTATGGTCAGAGCTAACTGAATAATATAAACAACATTAAACAAGTCAAGAGAGTGATTAATAGTCAATCAACAGTAACTAACTGAAGGAACCGTCACCCGTTACAGTTACCACAGTAGAAGTTATCAAACCAATAATAACTTCTCAAGTAGACAACAAAACCCATCTAATAAGAATTTTGATCAAAGAGGTAATGACAATCGCACCAATGCTAATTGGGGTTTAAATCAGAGCAATAGTTTCAGTAGAACAAGTAACAATGATTGAAATCATTGTTACTTGTTCTACTGAAACTATTGCTCTGATTTAAACCCCAATTAGCATTGGTGCGATTGTCATTACCTCTTTGATCAAAATTCTTATTAGATGGGTCACGGTAGATCGCAACATAATAATAATAGATCATGTCACCATGCTAACTCTGCTCAACAAGAGTCACAAGGAGTTGGTAATCAAGTAAACAATAATAATAGTACCTCTAGTGCTATCGCTAGCTCTGCTTTCGATTTTGAGAGAGCATCTCAGTGCCCGGAGTGCACAACTTTGTTCGAACCTACGACTATATCTACCTTGAGATGCGGTCATCCTCTACCCGCTCTTCCGGCAGCAGCTGCGCATGACGGAAGAGGGTCTCTTATTCTACATAAGGGTTTTGTGAATAATAAGCCAGTCTCAGTTCTTTTTTATTCTGGATGCACAACTATTGGGGTTAGGCAATCTCTCATAAATCCTTCTTGTGCCACTGGAAAGGTGGTGAAATGTGTCACATTTGGCGGAACTCTTGAAAAGTATCCGACTGCTATTATCCATATAGCTACTCCCTTTTTTACGAGTTAGGTCCACGCATGATTACTCCCAAATCCCATTGCGGATCTTATCGTTGGACGTATACACGGAATTAAGGAGTGTACACCGCAGGAAATTGCTATCTGGGAGAAGAAAAATATTCAAGCTGCTAATGCAGTCACTACAAGAGCGCATGCTCAAAATATTTCTCAGACTCCATCAGTCGAAATTAATGAGGTGCATAACCAAGATGATCACTCGGTGATTTCCCGAGAGTCTTTTATAAAACTTCAACAAGATGACACTTCTTTGGAAAAATTCTTTCACCTAGTTAAATATAATAATCCAAACCTTAACGCAAATCGTAAAACTTGGATCGCGATAAAGAATGGAGTACTAGTCCGTATGGTGCAAGACTCTGCGACGTCTATGCATTCGCAAATTCTAGTACCTAAGAGTAGGAGAGTTCGAATTCTACAACATGCTCACGACTCTCAGTGTGCTGGTCATATGGGATTTTCCCGTACTCAATCGAGGGTTCTTGCTTCCTTCTTTTGGCCACACGTGAATAAAGAAATACGTATTTATTGTTGCTCCTGCAAGATATGTCAGTAAGTTAAGTCGTGAGGTCCACGCCATACAGCACCTATCCAGGCTGCGGATATTCCAATCCGCCCTTTTCAGAAGATGGCAATAGACATTATTGGTCCTTTTAAGATCAAGTCTGCTAGAGGACATCAATTTATCCTAACATGCATTGACGGCAATGGCAAACTACTGAATGAAAAAAATTGCCTAGAAAAATCACAAAACAGCCAATAAAAGCTGGGGTTGATTGCCACGTCCTGTAAAGGATAAGCAACTAACTTTTTTTGCATTGACATGTGTACCCAGTGGCCAGAGGCTATACCTCTCAAGAGCATTTCTACTGCTGATATTGCAGACGCTCTATGGCTAATATTCTCACGTTTAGGATTTCCAAAGGAAATCTTATCAGATCACAGGACACAATTAGTATCAGACACTGTGAACCAGATCATGTCTACACTCCGTATTGAAAGGTCTTTAAGCAGTATCTATCATCCGATGTCGAACGGGTTAGTCGAACGTCTTAATAGAACGCTCAAGAGTTTACTAGGAAAAATAACTGAGGACCATCCTCAGGATTGGGACAGGGTTTTACCCACTGCCCTTTTTGCGTATAGAGAAGTCCCTAATGAACACACGGGGTTTTCTCCATTCGAGCTTGTCTTTGGTGCGCAACCGCGCAGTCCCATGTCACTGTTGCACGACCTAATAACTGCTGAGAATATCAGCGAGGAAACTCAATCCTACTACAAATATGTCATTGCTCTAAGACAGAAGATTATCGAAGCATGTAGGTTAGCTACCTCTGCATCGGAATTTGCTAAGGAGAAGGCGAGGAAATTCGCAAATAAAAATAGACGGTTACGACAACTCTGTCCAGGTGACATGGCATTGGTATTACTTCCTTGTAAGGAAAACTGACTTCTTATCTCATGGAAGGGTCCTTATGCTGTTCTCTCTAGAATTTCTGATGTCGACTATGTCGTCGATATGGATGGAAAGCATAAAACCTTCCATATTAATATGTTAACAGAATTTCACGATAGACCCGATTACCTACAACCTGTTTTTCAAGTGACAGACGATCCAGTGGTACCGCATGGTCATTACACATCTCTGTCGGTAATTCAGGAGGAAGAGGCTACCTTTTCCGATGTGAACCTCCCTCTTCCGGTTATCCCACTGCAGTCTAAGGAGTCATGGGAAGATGTATCTATCTCTTCAGAGTTATCTGCTGAACAACAGAGACAAGTCTCCTCTATGTTACAAACTTTTAAGGACGTGTTTACGGACATTCCCGGACAAACATCAATTATGTCACATGACATAATACTCAAAGATTACAACCCTATCAGAGTCCGTCCTTATCCTATTCTTTGCACTTTCAGGGACAAGTTGAGAAAGAATTGGATGAAATGATTCAATTAAAAATAATTGAACCATCTACTTCGGCATACTCTTCGTCTATGGTTATTGTCAGAAAAAAAGACAATAATATACGTCTTTGCGTCGACTATCGCAAACTAAACCAGGTGACGAAATTTGATGCTGAACCTATGCCTTTATTGGAAGAGCTCCTTACTCATCATGTGACGTATTCTTTCCAGAACGTTGTCTCCATTACAGCTGCTCTGAACGCATCACGATTCTGGGCAAGTCGACCTGCATCAGTGTTACGTACATTTATTACCTAAGGGGGTAGTCTTCGGTCCTGCCAAATGTACGCACCAGTTTTATGTAGTTATATTGTTTGAGCGTTCGATTGATTCACGCACTGACGTGCACAAAGCAGTGAGTGTTGCTTTGGACGCACGTGTAACCTAGTTGAGTAGTTTGTGACGTCATGTTTTGAAGTGGAAACATGGAACTGTCTTGTGTCCATGATAGTAATTTTATATTTCGTATTCAATGGCATTTTAAGGAAGCCATTTATTTCTAGTGATCTGTATTGGTCTTCAGGTCGAAACCAATATCAGGAATGTCACGTGAGTTATCGTCCCACTTCTTATTTTAATGCTGTATGAAAAAAGGCCGCTCTAATACTAGTCTAGCGGGAATTAAGATGTTCCTAGAATGGATCTACAGAGTCGCTTGCCTTTAAGATTTGAATCGTAGACGGAGAATTCCTACGAGTAGAAGAAGTTATATTGTTTATCTTACGCACATGTTTTATATGCCGTACATGCTTCAATGCCAAAGTCGTGGCTTGGATGTAAAGAGAGGTTAGCCAACTGAAAGCCTTTACTGTTAGGATTATCGTATATAACTTTGTGTGAAAATTATGATGTACAACGCTATGTATGAAGAACGTCTGGGAATTTTAACAAAAATGTAATATGGAAGATTTCACCCCAGAGTATGTATACGTTACCATGATAGACGTCCTTGAAAGAAGGTCAACGGTCGTGACTGAGAAGGATATTATACGGTAACAGTTTTGTAATCCTTGGTCTATGGACAGAGGTCTTTACTAGAAGAGAATCTTCAGGAACTTTAGCAGTAATAATCAATATGTTGTCGTGTGATCTTTGCGCCTGTGACGATGTCCGTCTTGTCCACTTCGTGTCCTGGTGAATAAAATCTATGTAAAGTTATCAACGACTCGTGTGATGCCAATACTTGACCAGTTCACACAATTCAAGATACATTGTTGGTTTTTCGTTTGAAAGACATTGTTGACATTTATTCCATTGTAACCATTCGCGTTTCAATTCATCACTATGAAAACGACACCAACAATCAGCCAAAGACAAGTTCAGACTCTCTGTGATGTCCTGGGTCCACCGTCGTCTAGGTCGACCCCTTCCCCTTTTTCCAGGGACCATGCCTTCCATCACTGTTTTTTCCAGGCTATTATGTCTTTTTATATGACCGAAAAATTTCAGCTTCCTTATTGCGATGGTATTTAGGAGCCAATGTTCCTGTACGTTTAGTGAGTGCAGTACTTCTCTGTTGGTCTTTTTTTCTGTCCAGGGTATTCTCAACATCCTTCTGTAGCATTTCATTTCAAATGATGTAATCTTTTTTGCAACTGTTTTATTGAGTGTCCAAGTCTCGCAGCCGTATGCTGCCACTGGGAGCCGTATGCTGCTCTGATCAGTTGTAACTTTGTTTCTTTGCTTGTGCCTTGCCATAGGTTTTTCATCTGTATTAGTTTATGTGAAGCAATTGCAAGTCTTCTTTTAATTTCTACTGCACAGTCGCCAGAGCTGTTGATGATTGATCCTAAGTATTCAAATTCATTAACACTTTCCAGTTCTTCGTTATCAATTTCAATTTCTGGTTTGGTCTTTACTTTGTCTGTTGTCAATACTTTAGTCTTCTTGGTGTTTAGGTATAGATTCTGGGCCTCGCTGTGTTTTTTGGTGAACAGAAGTAATTGTTCAAGTCCTTCTGGGTTGGTCGATAGGAGGACTGTGTCGTCAGCATATCTGATTTCCGGGATGTTAAATGAGTCAAACTCTGTGTGTTCTTGGTCATCTCTTACATTTCTCATGATATTCTCGGCATAAGTGTTAAACAGGTAAGGGGAAAGGGTACAGCCTTGTCTTACTCCTTTCTGTACTTCAAACCATTCTGATGTTTCCCCCTCTATTCTTACGGCTGCCTGTTGTTCTTGGTACAGCAGTGCGATGAGTTGTATAAGGTGGTTTGGAAATCCCATATTTTTCATAATAGCCCATAACTGCTGATGTTATACACAATCGAAAGCTTTGGTGTAATCAATGAAACAAGTATGTAGGTCAACGTTGAATTCTCTACACTTTTCTATGATGATCCTCATGTTGAATATATGATCTCTAGTGCCTCTACCTGGTCGAAAACCCGCCTGTACTTCGTTTATTTCTGTTTCTAGCTTTTGTTGCATCCTTTTCATTATGATTTGTAATAGTATTTTGCTGGCATGGCTTATAAGAGCTATAGTTCTGTAGTGTGTGCACAGTTTCAGGTTGCCCTTCTTTGGCAAGGGTATGTAAATTGATCTTTTCCATTCCTTGGGCCAAATTCCGCTTTGCCAGATCTTGCAGCATAATGCATGGTATATATGAGCGCTGCATTCTCCTCCTGCCTGTATCATTTCAGCTGTTATTTCATCACAACCAGGAGATTTTCCACTTTTTAAGTGTTTGATTGCGTTCCGGACTTCCTCTATGGTAGGTTCTGGTTCACGTTCCGCTTCATTCATGACGTTGTTATCTGCCGCTTTGTTTATTTCCGTATACATTTCTTGACAGTACTCCTTCCATCTGTTCAGAATATCTTTACGTTCTGTTAGAGTGTCACCTTTCTTGTCGTTTATTGCTCGAGGTGATGATTTAAAGTTGCTGTTCTTCAATGTTCTTACTTCAGAAAACATATTCTTACTCAATCCCTGTTCGCGCATTTCCTCTATTTTCCTGCAGGTGTCGTTTATGTATTGTTGTTTGTCTTGTCTGACTCGTTTTTTAATCTGCTTTGTGTATTCCTTGTACAACTCCTGATTTTCTGTATCTTTTTTGGACTTCATTTTTCTTCTCTCTACCACCAACTTCAGTGTTTCGTCTGAGATGTATTCTCGTCTTTTTATACTTCCTTTAGGAATTAACCTCTGTGCATTTGTAATACAAACATCTTTGATGTTATTGGCAAGTTCATCTGGTGTCATTTCCTCCTGTACTGCCATAAGAATGTCAAATTTGTTCTGAATATCGACACTGTACTCTTCTGGTATGGCGCTTGTGTCATAACGTATTACTTTGTCGCTTGTAACGACTTTTTTCAATTTGATCTTGAAGTTTGCAGCAAGAAGTTCATGGTCGGAGTCACAGTCTGCTCCTGGGAGCGTCTTGATAGATGAGATACAAGATCGCCACCTTTGTTGTATTAAGATGTAATCTATTTGGTTCTTGCTTTTTCCGTCCGGTGACGTCCATGTATATAGTCTTCTAGGGTGTTGCATAAAAAGAGTATTTGTGATGACTAGGTTGTTTTCTAAGCAGAATGTTGTCAAGCGTTCTCCTCTCTCATTTCTCTGACCCAATCCATAACTTCCTTTCACTCTTTTTTCATGTTCTAATCTTTCGTTTCCAACTTTGGCATTAAAATCTCCCATTATTATCCTAATATCTTGCTTATTTGCTTTCTCTAATGCGTGTTGCAGTTCATTGTAAAAATCTTCAATTTCCTGTTCTTCAGCAGCTGCTGTTGGCGCATATGTTTGTATAATTGTGATGTTCTTTCTTTTTCCTTTCAGTCTGATTGTGACAATGCGGTCATTTATGGGATTACATCCTAATAGGGAGGCAGCTGTCCTTTTAGACAGGTAGAAGCCGACGCCACTCTAACCTCCTCTCTCTTTGCCTGAGTATATGAATGTTCCTCCTGATGGAATCGAAAAGTGTCCCTGGCCCGACCATCTGTGCTCTGAGATGCCCAGGATATCGATGTTTAGTCTTTCCATCTCGTTCTTCACTATGTACTGTTTTCCTTGGTATGAGCTTCCGACGTTCCATGTTCCTATTTTGATTACTTTTCTAAGACCGATGGCATGGTTTTCCGTGGTAACACAGTCAGGCTTTTGGCCGTCATCACGATTACCTGTACTGACGCTGCCAACGATCTCTTCCCCAGTTAAATATGATCTGCCTGGCCTGGGTGCCTCACCACCAGATCTTTGTGTAGTATTCAGATTAGCCATTATGGATTTCTTGGCAGCTCCTTACTAAACTTTCAAATTCTCGATACTTTACCAAACTCGACTTGTCCAAAGGTTATTGGCAAGTTCATCTTACCGAACGCGCCAAACCTCTTACTGCTTTCTCAACAACTTCATGCCTTTTGGCCTTATGAATGCCCCGGCTACTTTTGTACGCATGATGCGTCGTATCCTTTCACATGGTTCAGATGTTATTGCCTACTTGGACGATATTTGTCTTTTTAGTGATTCTTGGGAAGATCACTTTTTGGGGCTATATGAACTGTTATCTACTCTACGCTTTCATAACCTTACAGCTAAACCATCCAAAGCCCATATTGGATTTAGTGAAATTTCTTTTTTGGGTCACCGTGTGGGTCATGGTCTCTTACGGACGGAGGACCATACACTTCTAAAATTTTTAACATCACTACGCCTAAGACAAAAAAGCAAGTCCGTAGTCTCTTAGGTTT
This sequence comes from Oreohelix idahoensis, assembly GCA_024509875.1. Classification (NCBI taxonomy): domain Eukaryota; kingdom Metazoa; phylum Mollusca; class Gastropoda; order Stylommatophora; family Oreohelicidae; genus Oreohelix; species Oreohelix idahoensis. The sequence continues at coordinate 105,829 of JAMPIV010000148.1, forward strand.
AATACAATTCTATGGAAGATTTGTTCCAAACCTATCGTCTATCACTGCACCTCTCTCAACTCTACTGAAGAAGGGGTCACCTAATATGGTACGCTGGTCCCCAGAATGCCAATCTTCATTGGATAACATTAAAACACTATTTTCATCTTACCCTATCTTAAGACTACCCACTGCAAGTAAGACCTTCGTTCTTCGCAGCGACGCCTCATCCACAGGGATCGGGGCCGCATTGATGCAGGAGTATGATGCAACTCTGCATCCGGTAATGTATGTCTCTAGAAAGCTGAATGCAGCAGAACGGAATTACTCGGTACTAGACCGAGAATTATAGGCTATGGTCTGGGCGATACTTAAACTTCAGAGATTCCTTTTTGGCGCCCATTTCATTGTAGAAACAGACCAAAAAGCACTCATTGCTATACAGAGTAAAGACTTGAAGAGTTCAAGATCAACTCGATACGCTATTGCTCTTCAACCTTTTCACTTCTCTGTGCGAGCTATTCGTGGTGCGGATAATGTTATGGCAGACATACTGTCTCGATGCCCACAGAATTCTACATGACACTCATGCCTGTATTTTCTTATACATAGCGGGGTTTGTTATATACTCATAACACTGTTATACATTAACAGTCTGTTATTACATGTGCTTGAGTCTATTTAATACATTCTGGTAAACACTTTGTATGGTTTTCTCGGATGCCGTCTCTAGTGTAACGGAGGAAGGTTTTATTAGCACTATATAAAGGCCGGTAGTTTACATGGCCACATTTAATAAGTAGGAATTGCAATTAAGTGTTTTATATTGTAGAATCCTACAGTTGTCAAACACATGTCTTTTATTTATATATTCTCACAGCGAGGCAATGCTGTTATACGGAGAATCTCTACAGTTTACAAGTATCCCTTGATGTGATGTCCCTGTTTACCACTAGGAATAGACGCTGCCACACAGTGTTCTGGGACTCTGCATATCATCGCTTAAATGTATTAGTGACGGATAGTTATTAATGTTGTAAACTAGTATACGATATTATGTTAAAGATATGATGCTATGTTTGATATATCCTTTAGAAGATATATGTTGGTGTCTCTATATTGCTGTACATCACAATGTTAAAGAATAATACGTTAATGACACCTCTAATTTGGTAATTTATTATTAGACATGGCGATATTATAATATAATTTTTTATGGCATTGTAATTGTTTACGCCCTTCGTCAGCGCATTATTCAAGCGTTATGAGCCTGGTGCCTGCGTCATCATGCTCATTATTTTTTAGCGTGTGTTTGGGAATTTATGGTATACACGCTATAGTGTTACTATGGGATTTTTTTATGCATTGTATTGATTACCTTGTGATATATTTATATCTAGATAGTTGTATGTTACCGCCCACTTTGTTTCGATATATTTGTTTCAACAAACAAAATGATGTTATCATTTTTTTCCCCGGGGGGTTCGGTAGACTGTTAAGTGTCAGTTTGTTTTAATGTGCCCTCTTTTCACTTCTTCTTATATTTGTGGTCTAAGGGAGGTTACCAGTAGTTTTATTTTCTGGGAAAAGGTTGTTTTAGTTGTTGTATCCCCTTGGGCTTACTTGTGTTCAGTTATATGTCCATATAAGGTTCTGTTCGTAGATTTTCCTGGAACAGTTTCGAGCACATTCTTGTTTTGTAGTTATATCCCCTTGGGCTTACCTGTGTCCAGTTATATGCCCATATAAGATTCTGTTCGTAGATTTTCTGGGAACAGTTTCGTGTACATTCCTGTAGTGAACGAACTCAGGTCGCGCGATTGATTTGCGCATGAGCGATTTTTTGGGCGCGACGGGAAGACTGTTTTTTGAGGAGTCGCCTGGCGTTTTCGAGCTGACAAGTTGTTCAGCGTTTTGCTCTGGCTAAGTGTCTTAGGGGATCAGAGTTCTTCTGTGATTAGATTATGTTTAAGATTCCCCTGGCGTTTTCGAGCTGACAAGTTGTTCAGCGTTTTGCTCTGGCTAAGTGTCTTAGGGGATCAGAGTTCTTCTGTGATTAGATTATGTTTAAGATTCCCCTTTAATGTGATTCTGGCTTAGAGTTATAAGCCTAGGAAATGGCAAGTGTTTTGCTGGTGTTTGATTCTTGGAAGGCAGAGCAGGTAAAGAAAACATTTTGAACTTATTTGTATTGCCACGAAACTTTGAGTTATTTAGGCGACTTTTTCCCGGTGCGGAGAAGTGGTAACATTACTATTTTCGCCAGAGGTGTTGAGCCAAATGATCAATGAATTATTTATGTAAGCCCGCTGTCCAAGGCGGCCTATTTTTGCCAGAGGTGTTGTACCAGAGTATCAATGAACTATATATGTAAGCCCGCTGTTCCAGCGGCCTATTTTTTGCCAGAGGTGTATTGGCGTGTGATTACGTCTATGATGTGTTGAACCTTTTGTTCAGATGACAATGTATGTGTCGATGTCAGCGTGCGGTTATATTGTACTGTAATAAAATGTTTGGAAACGTCACCAGTCGTTCTACGCTTCCTGACTTCATCATCCTGTGTTTCTGTGACGTCTTCATGACCTATTTACAGTAGCTCTATGTGGGCGTGTATGTCAACAAATTTACACCAGTATCAACTACCAACAGTGCTAGTACACCTATATAATTGTAACAGGTGGTAAGAAGAAACAGACATAGGGAACTGCAAAATATGGTCAAACACTATTTAACAAGAACAAAAGTTTAAAAAACTGTGATTGGGAAGGTGAAGGTCTGATGATGTTCTTACAACATATGACTTAAAGCAAGTGAAAGTCAATTAAATATCTAACTGGAAACACCAGGTCTTTACACCCCTCCGCCTGAATATTATTTTTAATTGGTGTTTTTGTTTAATTTTGTTCTGTTTTATATAATTTTTGTTTTTAAACATACAAGCAAAATTGGCAATTTTTTTTTGGTACTATTTACAATTATTTGACAGGTGTGATTCCACTTTCATGTATCAGCAGCTATTCATAACATTTAGAATTTAAAACAATATTATATTCTAATTATAACCCTTCAGACATTTCTCATCATCAAATTAAAAAAATGGGCATGGAATACGGCAAATGGGTGTTTAACATTTATAATTAAGACGTAATTTGTTTTTGATGCATTGTGTGTATTCTATTGTTTTGCTACAATTATGGAGTATGATTGTTCCATGGGACCCAAAGATGCAGCAATAGAGAATGCAGTCAGCGACCCATAGCTTGACTGCTTGCGTCAGGGTCAGCGAACCAGAGCTGACCAAGACCCTACTCCACCTCCACGCGGTGGTCCTGGAAACAGGCTGCATCACTGCAGTCTGGCTGAGAGAGTAGGGATCGAAGAGGGAAGGCAAACCCGGTCCCAAAAAATGCTGTGCTGAAGTCGGATGTGTCGGCCGAAAGGCGCAGATATCGCAGCTCCAATGTAAACAGACACAACGCAACCAACGTCCTTTTCAGGATGAACGAGGAAGAAGAAGAAGAAGAAGATTGTTCCATGACATTTTTCTGCCTCTTGATGACAAACATCGTTTTTTTTTCTGGAGAGGGTGTTAAGTAACACGGTTTTGTATTATTGATGTTAAGGCAGCTGATATCCATCTTGTTAACCATAGGTTAACACCGTAAGCCATTACACAGTTCATTAATGTTTCTAAGTTTACACTGGTATAAGCATCCTCTAGACCCATTTTTGTTTTATGTAAAACTTTTGCCTCGTTTTGGCGAGGCGCGTCCCGTTCAACCTAGTCGGTTATATTAGGGCGCATGTCCAAATATAAAAGACCCTTAGGTCTGGGAAACTTTTCCTATTCTCTAGACCCATTGCTACTGCAAAACTTTTTATGTTACCGTGGAACCCCTCGTACACATCATAAGCAAAAATTCCAACGTTACTACATGTTACTTTCATGGGCCTATGGCTCCGAGAGTATCAATCTTCTTCTTCCTCGTTCGCCTTCAGACTTCCACATTTATGACTCCAATAAAGGCAGCAGTCAACCCAAGGCTCCCGACATCCCCAAACAGTTTCCCGCCGACAGAAGTGGGCCGTTGCCATACGCCACTCCGTCCGTCACTGCAGGCTGGGCAACACTGCAGGAGGCGCTCGACCGCCATCGGGCTGGCACCGCAGGTGTAGAGATCCGCCGCACAAATCCTGAACCTGTGGCACAGATGGCATCTCAATCTGCCGCGTCCAGTGCGCAGCCGAAAAACGATGACCCGTTCCCTCCTGGACAGCCGACGACATGCATCACTTTTCAAATGGCCCGGGTGCCCTCTTTCCCACTCGGACCAGAATGCAGCCTCTACAATAGACCCCGCCGTTGCGCAAGCCGTCTCCACATCACTTTGTTGCAAGGCACCTCCCTCCCCAGCCAGTCCGTCCGCCTCCTCACCACCTGGCACGCCGCAATGGGCCGGTATCCACCGGACAGTGCACCCGTTGAAGCACCCGGCCAGTCTCCCAAGGGAGACCATCAGATCCCTCAATCCCCTAGTCTGCTGGCTCACCAGCGCTGACACCACCGAGAGGGCATCTGCAAAGATCACTACCTGTCTCTCCGCCTGTGCCCCGCATTCAACAAGAGTCCCAGCTGCCTGCCCCAGGGCCTCCACCCCAGCACTGAAGCCACTGCAGCACCTGCCCGCGGCAACTGCCACAGAGTGGACTCCACTTTTTAACTCTATGAGGACGCCGGCACCCCCACCCTCAACTGCAACTCTTGCCGAACCATCAGTACATGCATGCGTCCAAAGCCCCGCTGGGAACCCCTGGTCAATACACTTGGTTGCCACACACTCTCCCCGTGTCTCCGTCTGCGTTCCCCCACCCTCAATGCCCGGAACATCAGATTTCAACACAGGAAAGCATCTCATCTTCCACAGTGGGACAGCCGAGCCCGCCGAGATCCCCCCTTGCAACCGAGCAGCCAGCATGGCATCCTTGCTAACTCTTTCCTTCGCTTGGGCTACAAGGCCAGCCCGCCTGAGCCCCCCCAGCCCACCAACCCCTTAGAACATGGGGTGTCCCCCGAGTCTCCCAAATTTTTCAGCCCGCCGTAGGACTCTGCTGTCACGTCTATCCTTCATTGGCTGTAGCCCTACAATGCCTTCGATACGGTTGACCCGTGTGGAATTTAGGGCCCCTTTTACAATACGTGCTGCTTGATTTTGGAGTCTGTCTACTCTGTCAAAATTTGACTTTGCTGCCGTCGACCAAGCTGTGATGCCGTATTCCACAGCAGGTCTGACTCTGCCTGTGTACAGCTTTTTGAGGACATTCTCATCAGCACCCCATGTGGCACCAGCCAACTCCCTCATGATGGCCATGCGAAGTCTTGCCCCCAGCTGTATTTTGTTCATCTGTGACCTCCACGCCACTCGGCGGTCCAGTGTGATTCCCAAGCACGCCGGTGTCTCATCCTCCCGCACCGCCCGCCCACCCAGTTGCAGCCCCGCCCGCTGAGGCCCATCTGACAAGGCAAAAACAGTATGTGCAGCCCTGTGTTCATCCACTTTGAGCAACCACTCTCTGGACCAACTTTCAAGGCCTTGCAGTGAATCCTGCATGCGCACTTCCGCTGTGGCGATGTATTCCTCCGAAGTCCACACGGCCAGGCCATCAGCACAGAGAGAGCCGTTGACATTCCCGTGGATGTTTTCTGTTATATCATTTATATATATGAGGAAGAGTGTTGGGGAAAGGACCCCACCCCGTGGAACTCCATGTTCCATTGTAGTCCTTTTGCCTAACTGTCCGCGCACCTGCACTCCAGCTGCTCTGTCTGCCAGGTAGTGGCCGATCCAGCCACACACTCCCCAACAGACTCCATATCTAAGCATTTCAACTCTCGACCCATCCCTCCAAACCCCATCAAACGCTTTCTCCATGTCCACCCAGACCGCCAAAGTGTGCCCCCCCCCCCTCCTGGAAAGCATCCTCGACCTCCTGTGCAACGCAGGTGACCCGGCCCTCTGTAGACCCATGCCGCTTGAAGCCTGCCCGCTGGTGCAGTAAAATTTGTTTTCTCTCGAGGTGCCAACTTAATCCGGCACCGACCACTCTCTCCACAAGCCCTCCCGTGCAGCCCAGAAGGCCGACGGGTCTGCAGCCGCCAGGACCCATTCGGTCCCCGTCCCCCCTGAGGATTGGAACCAGCACTGCCTCCCTCCAGGCCTGTGGCACAACTCCACGCCTCCAGCTATAGTTCACAATCCTAAGGAGGACCTTCTTGGCACCAGGCCCCAGCTCTCTGAGCATGTCATTTGTTACCCTGTCTTTTCCATGTGAGTATCAATTAGGATCTATGCATTTTCGAGGTGATTCGTTATTTTCCGTTCTTCTATCTTTTCGATTCCATCAGGAGGAACATTCATATACTCAGGCAAAGAGAGAGGAGGTCAGAGCGGCGTCGGCTTCTACCTGTCTAAAAGGACAGCTGCCTCCCTATTAGGATATAATCCCATAAATGACCGCATTGTCACAATCAGACTGGAAGGAAAAAGAAAGAACATCACAATTATACAAACATATGCGCCAACAGCAGCTGCTGAAGAACAGGAAATTGAAGATTTTTACAATGAACTGCAAAATGCATTAGAGAAAGCAAATAAGCAAGATATTAGGATAATAATGGGAGATTTTAATGCCAAAGTTGGAAACGAAAGATTAGAACATGAAAAAAGAGTGAAAGGAAGTTATGGATTGGGCCAGAGAAATGAGAGAGGAGAACGCTTGACAACATTCTGCCTAGAAAACAACCTAGTCATCACGAATACTCTTTTTATGCAACACCCTAGAAGACTATATACATGGACGTCACCGGACGGAAAAAGCAAGAACCAAATAGATTATATCTTAATACAACAAAGGTGGCGATCTTGTATCTCATCCATCAAGACGTTCCCAGGAGCAGACTGTGACTCCGACCATGAACTTCTTGCTGCAAACTTCAAGATCAAATTGAAAAAAGTCGTTACAAGCGACAAAGTAATACGTTATGACACAAGCGCCATACCAGAAGAGTACAGTGTCGATATTCAGAACAAATTTGACATTCTTATGGCAGTACAGGAGGAAATGACACCAGATGAACTTGCTAATAACATCAGAGATGTTTATATTACAAATGCACAGAGGTTAATTCCTAAAAGAAGTATAAAGAGACGAGAATACATCTCAGACGAAACACTGAAGTTGGTGGTAGAGAGAAGAAAAATGAAGTCCAAAAAAGATACAGAAAATCAGGAGTTGTACAAGGAATACACAAAGCAGATTAAAAAACGAGTCAGACAAGACAAACAACAATACATAAACGACACCTGCAGGAAAATAGAGGAAATGCGCGAACAGGGATTGAGTAAGAATATGTTTTCTGAAGTAAGAACATTGAAAAACAGCAACTTTAAATCATCACCTCGAGCAATAAACGACAAGAAAGGCGACACTCTAACAGAACGTAAAGATATTCTGAACAGATGGAAGGAGTACTGTCAAGAAATGTATACGGAAATAAACAAAGCGGCAGATAACAACGTCATGAATGAAGCGGAACGTGAACCAGAACCTACCATAGAGGAAGTCCGGAATGCAATCAAACACTTAAAAAGTGGAAAATCTCCTGGTTGTGATGAAATAACAGCTGAAATGATACAGGCAGGAGGAGAAGGCAGCGCTCGTATATACCATGCATTATGCTGCAAGATCTGGCAAAGCGGAATTTGGCCCAAGGAATGGAAAAGATCAATTTACATACCCTTGCCAAAAAAGGGCAACCTGAAACTGTGCACAAACTACAGAACTATAGCTCTTATAAGCCATGCCAGCAAAATACTTTTACAAATCATAATGAAAAGGATGCAACAAAAGCTAGAAACAGAAATAAATGAAGTACAGGCGGGTTTTCGACCAGGTAGAGGCACTAGAGATCATATATTCAACATGAGGATCATCATAGAAAAGTGTAGAGAATTCAACGTTGACCTACATACTTGTTTCATTGATTACACCAAAGCTTTCGATTGTGTACAACATCAGCAGTTATGGGCTATTATGAAAAATATGGGATTTCCAAACCACCTTATACAACTCATCGCACTGCTGTACCAAGAACAACAGGCAGCCGTAAGAATAGAGGGGGAAACATCAGAATGGTTTGAAGTACAGAAAGGAGTAAGACAAGGCTGTACCCTTTCCCCTTACCTGTTTAACATTTATGCCGAGAATATCATGAGAAACGTAAGAGATGACCAAGAACACACAGAGTTTGACTCATTTAACATCGGCGGGTACCAGATCCCGGAAATCAGATATGCTGACGACACAGTCCTCCTATCGACCAACCCAAAGGACTTGAACAATTACTTCTGTCCACCAAAAAACACAGCGAGGCCCAGAATCTATACCTAAACACCAAGAAGACCAAAGTATTGACAACAGACAAAGTAAAGACCAAACCAGAAATTGAAATTGATAACGAAGAACTGGAAAGTGTCAATGAATTCGAATACTTAGGATCAATCATTAACAGCTCTGGCGACTGTGCAGTAGAAATTAAAAGAAGACTTGCAATTGCTTCACATAAGCTAATACAGATGAAAAACCTATGGCAAGGCACAAGCAAAGAAACAAAGTTACAACTGATCAGAGCATGTATATTCCCAGTAGCAACATACGGCTGCGAGACTTGGACACTCAATAAAACAGTTGCAAAAAAGATTACATCATTCGAAATGAAATGCTACAGAAGGATGTTGAGAATACCCTGGACAGAAAAAAAGACCAACAGAGAAGTACTGCACTCACTAAACGTACAGGAACATTGGCTCCTAAATACCATCGCAATAAGGAAGCTGAAATTTTTCGGTCATATAAAAAGACATAATAGTCTGGAAAAAACAGTGATGGAAGGCATGGTCCCTGGAAAAAGGGGAAGGGGTCGACCTAGACGACGGTGGACCCAGGACATCACAGAGAGTCTGAACTTGTCTTTGGCTGATGCAGGTCGACTTGCCCAGAATCGTGATGCGTTCAGAGCAGCTGTAATGGAGACAACGTTCTGGAAAGAATATGTCACATGATGACTATCTTTTCTAGTAGTTTACCGTAGTCATTTTGCATTGTGATAATTATGTAGCTGAGAAATATGGGGTCTTTACCAGGTTTAGGGAGTGGCCATTTGTAACTATGTAGCCAGTGTTCCAGCACCTCGGCATTCACAATGCTGGTGTTGAAATCACGTACCACATTCTTGATGCACGTGCCATCGTTGTTTATGTCTGTCGCTTTCCAGGATCCGGTCTTTAATTTCTTGGCAGGTGGCTTTATTCCCTTTATCTGTGCAAGTAATATAACGCTCGAGTAACGCATGTCCCTTTTCGATATCGGTGTTCAGGCGTATCCCTTTCGAGCAGAGAACATTAGGAATTGGTTACCTTGTTTTCCTACTCATTCTTTGATATATGGGTCAACATTGCTGCAGTATCTTGTCAGTGTCCACCCGTGTCACAAAGGCCTTCACAAAAACCTCAATCCCTGTGTCCTTGGCTTCTCTTGCTAATCCCTTAAAGTTATTGATGACGCTTTGCTTTTTCTCCTTAAAATCTTCCATCTTTTTATCACTCATTGTCCTTCTCATGACTTTGTTGTCGCTCTTTCCTTGTCCAGCCATGCTGTTTCCATTGTCTCATTCCACCTGGGTGATTGTGTAAAAGGTGTTCGAGTTGTCTTTTGTTTCACAATTCGACGCAATATGTTCACAGAGCTACTACTGTCATATAGGCCTGTGATACTGGAAAGTCTGTTTCGGTTTCCTGTGGCTACTGGTATTTCCCTTCTCAATGAGTACTACACATGGTAGGTGATCGCTTTCTAGAGTTTGTAATATATCCCAAAGTGCAAAGGTTGCGGCAGCACTAGAAATCAATGCCAGATCTACTACATCGTAGCTACTTATTGATAGATACTTCGACAGTTCCAGTACCATATACGTATGTATTTCATAGAGTGTCTGTCCGCTTTCTGACTTGTTTTTCTATTATCAGCTCTTCTGTTTTCTCTCTCTTCTTCTTTCGCAAATCTCTCCTTCTACGTCCACATTTCTTCGTGTTGAAGAATGACAACACATACCTTGGAATCGCCTAGTAGTGTTTCTGACTAAGCCTATCTAGAATGTAAAAAATAATGTATTATAATGTATCGTGTAATTTGTTCACAGTATACATCTGTCAAACTGTACACTTAACAATCACTTGTGTGCATTCATACACATGCAACATCCGATACACTCACACCTACCACAGTAGACTTGTGGATATCATAAGAAGATGCTATCCACAGGCTCTGTATTGTTGCATGTTGTGACGTATAATGGAAATATAGCCTACAGTAATCTGACAGCCCTGAAATCCCGTTAACGTTCTATGATTTGTTAGCAAAACCACGCATTTTCTGCCCGTCTTACTCACACAAGCTTAATTTTCATCCACGTCTCTTTGTTTACAAACTTTCGTGACCTGCCAGTCATAACAGGGAGTGAATCAGGTCTGTTTACCTGAGTTTCTCACGCGAGCTGATCTGGCAATCATCGGATACCTGACAGACCGGAAGTGAATAACACCGGTTCCCGTGAAGAAGACTCACGGGCAAAAACCTTTCCCCAAGTACCCTTTGATGTTCGTACACAGAGGGAAACTCCGAGTTCTTTGATCTCCGGAAGCGGGCAAAATCTTCGAAAACCCCGTTACACGGATTTATGCTTTGATGGCGGTCAACGCCAGAGAAAAGCCGACCGTAAACTTTTATCTGGGGGACTCATGTTTCTGGTTCTCTGCTATACACTATAGTGTGAAAAGTAGCATCATCTATAGATCAGAGGAACCATGATGATATATAAGCTGTGTCTTCCTAAACCAGCTATCAGTCGTCACTCAGAATTTTTGGAATAGTCTAAGCACGCAGTAGCTAGAACCATTTCGCTAAATGTGTTAACAGCATTCGTGGGGATCTTTTCATGAGGATTTTCTGGTAACAGAAATTAGTGCTTAAGTGTTAAAGTGTTAAAGCTTTTACCATTATAATTCACTTAGAGTTCTAGCGGTTAAAACCAGTGAAATAATAACGTGTAGCTATTTTATACCAGAAGTTCAGTTTTAATGTTAATTTTACCACCCGCTTTCTCACACAAGAAGAGACGGTTTTTGTTGACTGAGTAAATGCTAGGCGCGACTGATTGTGGCAGAATAGAATTCACGTTATATTTCATTTTGTGTATTTATAGTAAGTGACTATTATTTAATACCATACGATGACAAACAGATGCCGACAATTTAATAGCTATTAACGACAGGCGATATTTATGTAAGTGGGCGTATGGACAATTGAATGATAATTAACATTGTACACTTACCGTTGACCGGGAGCAGGAGGGGTAGAGCTGCATAACTCAGGCAAACCTGCACTCGCTAAGCGACGCGCGATAGGATAGGCTAAAGTCACCGTGTGCCTTTTAACCTTAATCAGGACTGACGGAGTGGATAAGAGATCGTCTTGTCCCATTCCGTGTGCATGTATGTAGCTATATAGAATAGTAGCATTTTTCCATAAAATGTTTTGTTTATTCCACGCAGACCTGATCAGAGGGCTCCAGCGGTCTTTTTTCTTCATTTACTGATTGGTTAATGTTGTCTTTTTCTTGGCTTGTGCGCCCCCAAGTTCATTTGTGAACAGGATTGGCCAAAGAGGCAAAGAAACATTTGTAACTGGTAAATTTAACTGGACTTATAAAGGCCAGCAATATTTTTTTTCAATTTTATCAGCCTACTGGGGTTGTACAGAACAACAACATTATATGACGACTGACAGTCGTATTCAAGAGTATCTTCCAGAATTTGTGCTGTTTCATAATCGGCCCACACCATAGAGTCAGCCGGTAGGATTACCAACATTTAACAATTGTAACAGTTTTAGCAACCAGATGTTTCCCAATACTGGAAGTATTTTCCTCCGTTTACTGTGAACCCCAAGATCTCGGTTTTTCTACACTAACTGTTCGAGGTGACATTTGTTCACCCAGGAATAAACCACCAAATTTGGCGTCCCCCTCATTAATCGTATTTGTTAGAGGAAGGACTGGGGCCAATTTGGGAAATACACCTGACATTTTGTATATTTAGGAACCATTATAATTCCAAGGGGATATCACCAAGAATAGGTGAGCTTGATTTAGAGGCCACTGTATAACAGAGAGGGTATGACAGAAAGAGTGAATATTTTTCTTTGTTACAGAAATTGTATCATCCTTGATTTTGCTTAAAATTATTTACTTTAGCATATAGTAAGAACTTGTTTCTTTACTGTCTATTCTGTAACATAGTGCCAACCTTTGACCTTTGGTTTATTAACTTTTTTTTTTCTCAATAAGGGGAGGAAAACATTTATTCTGTTATTTTCCTATAAATGTAAATCTGATTTTATTTGATCTTTCTTTAGACATTCGATGTTGTCAAGTTTAATGATAATAAACAACAAAAGGAAACTTAACTTTGTGTGTTGGTCAGACCCATACCCCATTTACCGTAGTTTTTCACGTTTGTGTGTCTTGTCGTCTCATAGCTGTGTGTGTGTGTGTGTGTAGTTAAACTTATATTTACACATATGAGGAGGGAAAGATTGTCTTGTACTAAATTATAGTCGTACAGATAGGCTGGACTATAGAAACTTACTAATTCCAGAGACGTATCTTCTCCTTAAGCTATTCACCCTTGAAATCTATTTCTCACACCTTTTTCTCACGTACTTATCACCATCCACTCTGCTCAGACGGGACCATAAATAACTCTCAAACCTAACTGTAAGACACAGGTTCAATTCATGTCAGAAGATCAAACTGATCTACATAAAGGAACTCTAAAGTGGGAACTCCTAGTGTTATCCTGCATAATTGTCAAGGATCACTGCAGTGGGACCATTGATATTCACTGTTAACTCTAGTGTTTGAGGAACATCAGTGAAGAATTTCATCATCGTGTGTAACCCTTTCAACTCTGGTCTGGGACATTGCAGTCCAGCAGCCCAAGAGACTTTTAAGATAAGTTCAACACCTCGTGATCTATTATTGCAATTTAAGTGCAAGTTGTCAATGAAGAAACTTTATAGAATCACAATTTGAAGGAAATCTGTTATTCCAGTGACACTTTATTAGTGTGAATATAATTGGAAACTGTGAATTATTGTGTAATATAATATCATATAAACTCATTCTTATTCATTCTGAAGACAAGAAAAAAAGAATTTATTTATACATAAATTGATTCATTAATAGTACCTTGGGACTTTGTAAATTCCTTTTTGTTCAATTTTGAATTTTAAAATTGGAATTACATTATTGTTTAAGCATAGTGTAGTCTGAACGAGATGGCACTATATACTCTTGATCTGCCACAACACTATTTGGACAAGAGTACTTTACAACCTGAATATAAATTGTGCCATCCATACACCAGTGCTCTTTTCTGAGACTGGGGTATTTCTTTTAGAACAGAATTCTTGTCTGGCACTATCACCTAGTATCATCTATATACACTTACATTTACCATCTCTCACACTTTGATACATTTGTCGACGACATCGGCGACAAAGTACGATCCCTGTAGCTCCCGCGATAATTCTGGTTTGTTGCATAATCCATATAATAGTTGCAAGATATGGAGGAAATTTCCGGTCAGCTTGGTAGAGCCACCATGCCAGAGAAGAGGCAAGGGATGTCCATTAGGAAGTTCATCTGCCTTGTGCCGCCCAACACTCACCCCAGACAGCCAATATTCAAGACTAAATTAATATGAAACAAACATAAACGTATGTTTTCAGGCACTCGTAAGAAATAAAGAAGTAGAACACTAGACAACAGAAAAACAACAGACATGAGTGGCTTACCCAGGATTTGAACACTGGACCTTCCGTGCGACAACCCCGCCTAGCTATGCAAGCGAATCACACTATCCTCCCTGCCATCTACGCATCATCCTTATATGTTATAAATATTCAAGACTACTTTCCCAGTATCCATCCAGTCTCTCGGCACATTGGGTCATCTTAGACTTGAGGTCATTAACTAATGACTATGATTGAAGATGCCTTGAGTCGAGTCTTACCATGCTTATTACATTTCTAGGTCAGCACTGTGTAGAAACTGAATGTGAAGACATTTGTTGACGACGCCATTATTGTTAAAATATGTGTAGATGAATTTCTAAAAAATGTGTTTCATAGGGAGCTTTATTTTTATGATGTTTGCAACGGATGGAATGTAAAGTCTGACTAGCCGGGCTAGTTTGTTTATTACAACTGACTTGTAAGCATACGCGCATCAATAGTGTCAGTGATTTTGTATGAAAATGGTTCGCAACTTTTGCGCCTGTGATATCACGCATTTTTAAGAGCAACGTGCGGTGCGGATGTTAGAAACGTAAACAATGAAGCGGATATGGAAGACAATAAACAGTCCTGTCTATGTCTAGCAGTAAGAAAGGAATTATGACCTGGAATTGTGGTATAATTTATGTCATTCCACGACTGAGTGAATGCCAAGTACATCTATTGATATTCTCATATTAAATCGTTTGAAAACTCATGAAGTGACTGTTTTGGTATTTCATATTTTTGTTAAGTCATATTTCTTATTAAGGATTGTTAAGCGTTAAAGACTTGAATGTACGGGTCGGATTTTTGTACACGCTAGTAAACACGCTCTGAGTGATGAGAGATTTTTCTTAGTTGGGAGCTGTATACTCAGTAATTTTTGAACACAGCTCAACTGACTAGTTGTTAGTTTGTTTAAAAATATGATAAAGAAAACTGTTGGTATGTCCCTAGTGAGATTTTTGGGTAGGGACGGTTTGAGCTGAGCGATGGTCTCACGCGGTGAGTTCGCGCATGTAGTTTTTGTTACTGACCTGTACTGAGTAGCTGTTATTTCGTGACAGTGTGTTTCTGGCAGAGGTCCGAAATGGACGTCGATTTTCGTCAGTGTGTTCCAGGATATATGTTTGTGAAAAGGAATATTTGATAATTGGAGAATGCACGTAATTGTAGATTGAGAGAGAATATATTGATATTGATTCTAAGCCAGGGATATTACGGCTTTCTTATTATGTACTGTGCATTCAACTGAAGATAGAGAGTATATATATTCATATTGCTTCTAAGCCAGGGATATTACGGCTTACTTACTTATGTACTATAGATGCTGGTGAAGCTTGAGAGATTTTTATACCTGCTATTTAAAGCCTTGGATAACGGCTTGCTATATACGGTTTATGCTGTATACGTATATGTTGAACTGTTGATGTGAAATGTCGTCCCATGATGTCTGCGTGAGTCTATCGTTAATAAACGTTGAAAATGGTAATCTAGTTCCACCACTTCTTGACTGCGTCATTACCCTTCTATCTACAATCTGCCAAGAGTAATCTCAAGCGAAGGTAGATACATTTGACGACATATTTTAGAAACTCTTGAGTTTTGGTCACTGGTGAACCACTACTGCAAAGCTAAGGGGAGGCAATCCGTGATAAAGTTTACATATTTCTATCCATGATATCGTTGTAAACACATCAATTTATTCCGTTTGTCACTTTTATTTACATCATTGTTAATCGTCACGCAACGATATATCCAAGTGGCTATATCTTTTAGCTTTAGCTGTTCTAATTTCGAGTTGTAAATTTGGAATACTATGTCTCAAACATGTTATAGGTGGCATTAAAGTGTATCATTGTCGGTGGTGCCAGTGTGACGAAAGTCTTTTGCACGCCACATGTGAGTTTCATAACTGAAGTAGATGTAGTGCTCTCAAGTGTTGGCACATGTTGTAGTCCCAATGCGTAATTCGCAGATGACGTGCCTTTGTTTGGCCTAGCAACATTGTTTATTCCGCTGTGTATATTCGAAGTGTGCTCTGCATGTCTTGCTTTTTTTTTTTTCTTAACCAGCGGCACTTGGGCTTTCAGCCCTTCGGCCCAATGACATGGCATTGCGAGGCTGGGGAACCTGAGGACTTTCCTTCCAACCCGGTCAGGAGCTTCGCTCCTTCCCATCCACAGAGGGTTTATCACAGGAGCCGTTCAGGCTATTCAGTCAAATTTCCGGCCGTAAACATTTCTTCAAACGCCGACGCCCGGGTTTGAACCATGAACACCTGGTCGCCAGTACAACGCCGAAGCCATTACACCAGCGCGGCTCCCAGCATGTCTTGCAGTTATGGAGTGCGTTCCCATTGAAACGTACAATTGAATATACGATGTAAGAATTGTGTCCTTATTGAAGATAAAGTATGAGATAGTGGATTAATATTATCAATCGAAATAGGAATCGTGAAGTGCGTAAAGATGCTAATGTTCATGTGGAATCATGTTAAACTTGTACATGTGGATCGATGAATTTCGATATTTTGATGTCATTGGCACAACTGACCAGTTATGCGTTTGAGAATGTTTTGAGATAGCTTCAGCGGGACATGGGACCTATATTAGGATTCATACCTTTCATTACAGAGAGTGTCACGTCACAGCTTTCTTGAGGGCTCGTACATTGGATTTGTTGAAGTTGTTATATGGAAATTACGTCAACAATTCGCTTTTTATTGTGACGTAATGTCGTTGATGACTGTTAAGGACTGTTATCTTCAAGTTATGTGTCGTGAATTCTGATTCACACCAAGTCATTCTTACCACAACGGTACGCAATACTTTATTATAGTGTATGCTCGACGGACCAATGAAACGGCACCTTCATGCATAATGTTTACAAACGTATTAGCCTAACAATGACCGAGATCAAATATGTGTAAACCAGTTGGAGATGGAATTAAATTATAGGACTATGAGCGAAGTACAGCATGGAAGAGGCTTATAATTCACTAATGGGAATGTTCATCTATAAGTGTGTGCAAAGATTTCCACGGAAAGTATTATATTAATGGAGACATCTCGAGTGGAATGCATCGAGACATCAGGCAAGTCGAAAAGTTTGTTGTTTAGACTACGCTTCCGAAAAGATGGAGGTAGGAAAGTAAAATAGAACTATCTAGAAAAATGAAGAATAATTCAGGTCGTACGTTAAGACTAAGATGAAGGAAATTGGTCCAGGAATAACTAAGACATTAAAATTCTGGGATTTCTATACATGCATGCATTCACAAAAGTAGGCAGGTATTTGAGTATGCTACACACTTTAGCTTGACTGTTTCCCCAGTCGTTCGGCCATGACCTATATAAGTATGTGCCCTCAATGGAAAGCAGGCACAGAAATGTTAAAATTACAGCGAGAGCGCCATTCGGTCAGAGAGAGACTGCCGTTGCCTTCTGCATCTGATAGCAGACTGAATGACCATTAACAGCTCTACTGTATGTACTTGAGTGTAAGAAAGAATGTGTGTGTATATATATATAGATATATATATATATATTGTTTAATTAATTAATCAAATTTTGCGTTAAGAAGTGTGTAAAAATGTGTTATAAAACTACTGTGTAATTTCTGGAGGCAAAACCAAGCCTGTGTATATTCAAATAATTTGAGAATGGCAGCGGAAAGTGTGTTCATAATTTTAGAAAAGCGTGTAAAGAATTATTTCTTAAAGGAATGGGGGACACACCAGGAACAAATGAAAGGATGAAATGAATTGTATTACTGTATTGTTTAAAATATCACATAGTATTTATAACAAAACCCAATAACTGTATGGAGGCGAATCATGGACAGATGTAACCAAGGATTTGGAGAAAGATTATATTCACAGTGACCTGGATTGTGTTATTACTGATGTATTATGCCCTGGGCGTATACCTGCACTCTGTTCGAAACTATCTCTCATCCTCTACATCTGTGATAAAGAGATGGAGATAGACAATATAGTGGTAAATCAATTGTATTTCAGGTTATATCCTGTACCACATGTACACTTGTAAGGAGCCAGCCACAACTATAGGAGCTAATGGTGCGAGCGCCCTTTAAATCTAGAGGGACAGCCCCCCAGTACCTACTGCCTGGAAGAATTTCATGTGATGTTTCTATCCAGAACAAAAGTGTGACAGGCTACAAAACCAAGAACTGAAGCTAAGTAGCCACACAAGGCTACTGTCCAGTGTACAACAGCATTACCACAAACATAGAAATAAAGACGTAATAATGACAATTCAGTGCATTTAGATAGGTAAATTCATAGTCAGTAATTGACAGTAATTCAGAAACTGTGAGGAACTTTTATTGCTCCTAAAATAAAGATAGTCTACAACCAGAGAGAGTTCAGCCAAGAGAGAAGAACTTTCCTACAAAATTAAAGACTGTGCATAATTTTGAACATTTTACAAGTGATTTTATTCATTTAATGTTATAATAAAATTTTGAGTTCAGTGAAAGATTTTTACAAAGAAAAGAAAAACTTGTATAAAATAAATGGTAAACATTTGCCAACAGACTTACTTGAATTATTGAAGATAAGTTACAGTTCTTGTTGGTAAATAGTTTAATTTAATACCCCTAGCAGAGCTTAACATTATAAGCAGAGGAGGATCTGGAGAGGAGTATTTAGGGACCTAGGATAAAACACTATCATCATACCTAGGAACTTACACAGCTTGATCCTACCTTTGATGTCCATACACCCTTACTCTTTTTAGAGAACGGGGTATTACTTATAAGACCAGTCTCTTATCTGGCACTATCCTGGTATCACCTGATACAACTTTGTGTCCAGGATATCTTACATTTTAAACAATAATATTATTAACACCCTCTCGTAACATTATGGACACTGGAATTAATTTTGGTCCCAAGTTTTTTCAGCTAAATGGATATTAATATTATTTCCAGTAACTGCAACAAATAAAGTACCAGAAGAATATAATTTCAAAAACGTACACGAAACGTGGACTTTTAAGAATGAAGATGTATTTTAATTTTACCTTCGTAGTAAAAGATTTTTTTTATTTTAATCGTACGTCCGCTATGACTCGAGGCGAAATCTCAGGTTAATATCTAACCTGAGACTTATTTTACGTGAGTATCCCTATTCCCTGCACACTGACATGTGTCCTCTTGCAATTTAGGAAGATACTCGCCGATTTTGGAGGTACCGATTAGAGCTGGGTCCGCTCAAGAGCCGCTCAGGTTATTCCAGTCCATGGTCGAATGTACTGCTTTAAATGTCTTCGCCAGGGCTCGAATTATTCCAGTCCAAGTTCCGATCGAAGAGACTTCTTCAAATGCCCTCGTCAGGGATCGAACCTGGAACACCCGATCGCCTGCGCAGTGTGGTAACCATGAAGCCAGCGCGGCTCCCGTAGTAAGAGATGATCCGGGGGTTATTATTTAGTCACGGCCTGAACTACAACTTATTGCGTGGCAAACTGTCAATTCCACCGTGGACCGTTTGTTTTAAGTGACATGCTGCACTTCGTAGTAATTGCTGTCATTATTACATAGAAAAAGAGACACTGCCCGTTTGCTGTAATCGCAATTTGATCTTAACCGTCAAGGGTACAAAGTCGATCGTCAACAGTCACATCCACTAGAGGACATTTATAAACACATAACGTCTACCATGGATAATCGACGCGAGATTTGTGATGGATAATCTACGCGTGATTTGTGGACGATTATTTACTTATCCGCTTCTTTTTCGGACGACTGACTTATCACGTCGGGAACACTGTCGATCGTTGCCAGTGACGCTACTGACGCTTCAAGTTTACTAGAGCATATCATAAACCTGTTTACGTTATCCAGCACCTTGAGAGGTCAACACCTTCATTCTTTTCTATGTGACTACTGCGAATTATGTATGCCTGTGGAATCGTATCTCTCCTGCAGTGAGGAAATGGTAGAACTTTGTTATTCAGATAAGTAGATCGTTTGTGCAGTGCCTTGGATGTAGGTTCAGAGTTTTGTCAGACAAATTTTGATTCTTAAATTTTTTCGATAAGTGTTGTTCTTTCTGTTTGCGGGTTGGTTGGTAAGGAGCATGAATAATTTTCATCTTATGATGAAGTTGTACAGTACTGTTCTGTAGGTATATTATACAATAGTCTCTTTCAGAGGCCGGCATTCGTTGCTGAGATATATTTAAGCTCCCGTTGACCATTTTGTATTCTTGCGTGGTTAGCTGTAACGTTACCTCTTTTCTTGTATTGTATTTTACGTCATTTTTAACTTTCTTTCAATCTTGTAATGTTTGTGATACGTTTGCCTTCCCTTGCTATCTTTTTAATATGTACAGCACCTATATCATGGGTATATTACGTCTTGTTTTGCTTTATTTTGGTGGAAGCATCTGTTTTATTTTAGTGCGATTGTTTTTCTGAACACTATACTTTTTGTTTGTTCTATTTATTTGTTTCCACTAATGTCTTTGCAGTTGCCGTTTGCTATCAGCCTGTATTGTGCGACTCTTCATTGATACATTGGTTATTTACTTGTATTATATAATTTTTGACAAGTAATTTAATATATGATTGGCAATACAGCTACGCTGTTGTACTTCATTTGGTAGTTATCGTATGAAGGTATACGAATTGAGCTACATGTCGTAGATTTACGATAGGTGAATTAAGACTCAGATTGGTCCCTTCTGAATAGACTAGAACATGAGTTGACTCAGTGAGAAAAGATATAATAAAATAGTTTTCACGAGTGAGATGGTGGAAAAATAAGTAATTCTGTCCCTGAACTCGAGAAATCTCTCGCTCAGCCTATCTCTCTACAACAGAAATGTATGTCAGACAGATTACCTAGTAATATAGATCTACTCTATATCAACCACTCACAGACACGCGCACACACAAGTGACGAACGTTTAGACGTACAGACGTGAAACTATATCTATGGAATATAAATATTTGTTTGGAACAAGCTGACCGACACACTTAAATAAGTTTATGTAAGTTTTATTTCATAAGAAATGTCACAACAGAAATCATTAGAATATCAAATCTCATACAAATACACATACGTTAATGAATATACTAAAAAAAACAATAGACCTATAGGTGTAATCTTTTCCCTCGATGTTTAGCCCACGATCTTGTTAGAAGAAAAGTGATAGCCCCAAGGAGTCACGGATTTATAAGCTATAGTCTAAGATTTCTCCTCTATAGTTTAAGAACAGAGTTAATACCTGAATCTAGTCTAAAAGGAAAACAGTATTTAGCAACAAACTTGCATAAATGAAATACAAAATACAGAGTTATAAAAAATGAATTATTACATGAAAGAATTATTTTCCTGCATTCGCTCGCTCTGACAAACAAACTGTGATCACAGGAAAAAAACACACACAATCAACCTTACCTACAGGTTGCATTCACCACCTTCTGGAAAATTTTGATTAAAGGAACATGCAGCTCATCCACTGTTGGTTGACGAGAGAAGAAAGCCCCAGCTTTTCCAACTGACTAATTAATCAAATGTTGGGAAGCGCAAACTTCACTATTTTTTTTAACAGGGTGCTGTCAAATGTTATTACAAATTTTGTCCAGGTAGGAAATAATTATGGAATCAACTGGTCACAGGGTACAGTAGCAGGAATTCTTCAATCACACATTCGATTGTCAGGTAAACAAATTCTATTCAGGATCAATCTTCTTCACAACACGTGGTCGTTCTATAATTACTGTTACTGTTTTTGATTTAGTCGCCACCACAGGCCGACTGTATATGAACTTTGGAAACAAGCAAGAACTCTGGATATTCGAATAGTCCAGTTATCATTTATTCTAATAAGTCTTTTGGGCCAGTGCTATGTCTCTATCTGGGTGTAAACCACAAGGCCCGACAGTCACTTTGAAAGCTCTATAAGTTATTTAGAATGTTCTTTCTTTGTAGAAACTATGTTCAGTTCATATGGAATGGAAGCCGCCGGTAAGGTTATAGGGTTATTGACCCAGAACTGAATAGGGAGAAAAAAATGCAAAACTTAACATCGTATAGCATATTCCACAATCCTATCTTACCCGCGTAAAATATAACATAGTTATCCACTTCGGTTATAACTTAATTATAAACTGCAAGCTTAGAGCTTGTCTTATCATTTAAAACTCCCGTGAAATAAATTATATACATAAAAAAAATCAATCATCATGAATTAGAAATACATACATATTTCGTCAATACTCAATGATGACTCAGTGCATTAATTTAGTTTAGTTAAAATATTCTCTACTAGTTACTAGCAGTTTAATTAAATTTATTTACAGCTGCATGAGTTTAAGCTAGAAATATAATTTATTCTGCTATCCACTGCAACGCGTAAACTAGAGAATATAACAGACTTATAATTTAATCCCTCTGCACGGAAATCTAACTAGTGAAATAAAATAGGCGATTTACCACTTAAATCACTCAACACTACTAGATATATTATTATACATCAACACAGAACTACTAAGAACTATTTCCTATTCGACCAACTAAATGATGCTTCTATTAACAGAGATCTTAGGAATCGAAAGCTAGATGGCAATCGACCAACTAAATGATGCTTCTATCAACACAGATCTTAGGAATCGAACGCTAGATGGTTCTAGTCTTGACTGCGGAGTATTGAATGAATTTAGTCTCAACTACTGGGGTTTATATCTTATGAAAAGAAATGATTCATTAATTCTCAAAAACCCGAATAGTCCCGACTTAACACCTACATTCACTCAGAAGTCGCCATCAAAAACTGTCAGTGCGTGTTTCTAACACCTGCCGCTACATCTGGTCATTCCCGAGCGATGCATGTTTGCGCCTCTCACACCCATCACCGAGAAACTTAACCGTAGAAGCTTCGTGTCAGATGAAAATGTTAGACGATTGTCTGCCATCACATGTCTGTCGAGAACGAATTTCACACTAATCGGTCTACTCAAGAACTTAGCTTAACAGCAATAAAAATGTGATGCTAAATAAGAAAAGAGACAGGCGAAGGTTTGAATAGAAGAGTTATATTTTCCCAATCAAACGAATGCGAAAAAAAGAAAAAGGATAAAAGAGCGATAATAAAGTAGAAGACACGGGTAGAATAAGGACAAGATATAGAACTTTATTAATCATAAATCACTCTGCGACACTATATATTATCTATTACATATATTACGACATTAGTAATACCGCTTCCAAAGAAAGGAAATCTAAAAATGTGCAAGAACTACAGAACCATTAGCCTTATTAGTCATCCAAGTAAGGTGATGTTAAAGATACTTTTGAACAGAATAAAACAGAAATCAGAAGAAATCTTGGCTGGCTTTAGACCAAAAAGAAGTACATCAGAACAAATCTTCAATATTAGATTACTGATCGAAAAACATCTCCAGCATCAACACGATTTATACCATAACTTCATCGATTTCACAAAAGCCTTCGATCGAGTCTGGCATTAAGGCTTATGGCAAATAATGAGAAAATTTAATTTTGATACCAACATCATAGATAGCATTGAAGCACTATACAAAGACGCAAGCAGTGCTGTTTTTGCAAGCAATGACATTGGAGAATTTTTCAAAATAACTGTAGGAGTTCGTCAGGGATGTATCCTGTCTCTAGTGCTCTTTAATATATATCTAGAACATATTATGCAGGAGGCTCTCTACGATTATAAAACAACCATATCGATTGGAGGCCGATCTCTTTGCAATCTACGTTTTGCTGATGATATCGATCTGATAGCTGGAACAGAATCAGAACTTCAAGACCTTACCTCTAGACTGGAGAAAGTAACAAGAACGTATGGGATGGAAATTAATATAGAAAAAAGCAAGATATTGGTGAATAGCCATAAGAAACATGTTCCGATCAACATTATGTTAAATGGGCAAACGTTAGAAGAAGTTAACACCTTTAAATATCTCGGGTCCACTATATGTAGTGATGGAAGATCAAGTAAAGAAATCAAGACAAGACCTGAGATGGCATCAGCTGCCATGACAAAACTGAATGTGATCTGGAAAAGTAACATCAGTTTTCCCGTGAAGATCAAATTATAGAAATCACTCGTATTATTTATTCTCTTGTATGGGTGTGAGGGCTGGACACTCACTGCAGATATGGAGCGAAAGATTCAGGCTTTCGAGTATAAATGTTATAGAAGAATTTTGCGCATTTGCTATAAAGAGCACAAAACAAATATCTATGTTAGAGAGAAGATAAACACCTATGCAGGCCACCAAGAACCACTTTTGTCAGTAGTGAAACGTCGAAAGCTTGCCTGGTTTGGGCATGTAACTCGTCATGACTCCCTTTCGAAAACGATCCTCCAGGGAACAGTCGAAGGTAAACGGAGAAGAGGAATGCAAAGAAAATCCTGGGCTGATAACGTCAAAGAATGGGCAGGACACGGTTTTTCCACACTTGTACGCATTGCTGAGGATAGAGAGCAGTGGAGAACCCTGTCTGCTGATGCTTCTACCATGGCACCCCTACGACTCATGACGGGTTACGGGTTGAGATGATGATGATATTACGACTAAGTAAAAATATATAATAATCGTGTCGATGTTCGACCAGTTTATGGAACAAAGGCTAAAACTGAGTAAGGAAGGAGATATTCTCGAGAAGTACGTACATGCACAAATGGAGGAAGCTAAGAAAGAAGCCATGGAACAAAGGTTAAGTGAAAAAGAAAAAGAGAAAGAAGAGGCAGAAGAAAGGATTAGGTTGCCGGAATTAGAAAAAGCAAAGGTGAAAATGGAAAAACAGAAAGAAAGAAGAAAGAGAAGAACGAATTGAACTGTCAAACATAGAAAAAGAGAAATAACTCCAGAAGTTAAAACATGAGCAAGAAATAGAGAAGTTGAGACAACTATGGGATCAAGATGAACGTGATAAATCTTTTGAGCTCGAGAAAATTCGCCTGCAACAGCAGGTAACCAATGATACTTGTGGTAGTGGGTCGTCCAAGAAAAAGACCACACCACATTATAGATTAAAATTACCAAATTTTTCACCAATTAATAATTATATAAATTGTTTCCTTATGAGTTTCGAGTCACGAGCCTCAGCTATGAATATACTAAAGAAACCATGGCCTTTTATATTGTCAAAATATTAAACAGGTGAGGCTTTAACCGTTTTCTATAGCATAGATGACAAGAAGAAAAATGAATACGAACAAGTAAAGGCAGTTTTGTTCCGGAAATACTTCTTGGATAGGGAAGGGTATCGTCAGAATATGAAGTCTGTATTGCATGATAATAATAAGGTCTTTGTGGATTTTGTATCGACGATAAAATTTTGCCTCAAGAGGTGGATAGATTTGTCGTGAATAACGAAATCTTTCGAAGGTCTGGTGGACCTGATCTTACGGGATAAAATTGTATCATCATGCAGCTCTAATTAAACTCATATTGATAGGAACAAAAGCCATCAACTATTGAGGAGAGGGAAAAATTGGGGAGGCAATATATGATAGCCCACCCAAATAAGACTATTAGTAAAACAAACGTTATGGAGACACTACCGCTGTGCGCGGCGGATCGAGCCTATGACAGAACGTACGACAGGTCACGCACACATAGCATCGATGGGAGGTTTATTGGGGACGCGAACCAATCGTTTAGTGGTCGGTATAATTTTCCTCACAACCGATCTCCATCACGATTTTTACAAAGGCGAAACACAAACTATCACAGTCGGGATTATTGGCTTCGTGCTAGAGGTGATTTTTTATGATAGGTCACATTTCAAAGATCATTACTCACCACCTTTACATGGTTCCAAATGCTCCCACGATGTCATAAGGGGCATTCACCTCATGATAATCACTATGATCGGAAGATATTTCATTACAAATGAGGTTCACATGCAAATGCGTGCATTGATCTTGGGAATGATGATGGGGTACCTGACCATGCAAACGCATATGTAGCTTATTTCTCCAATGATAACAATGGTACACAACATGCCAATGTGGCCGTTACAGAGTCTCTCAACGATGAAAATTGCCCTGGATGCAATCCTTTATTTAATCATAATAGTATTGTAATATTGAGCTGTGGTCATTCATTACCCGCTCTAATGTCAGTCCCTGTGACTGACAAACTGAACGTGCAACATGGGTTTGTTAACAATCAACCTGTCTCTATTCTTGGAGACACAGGTTGCACAAATAAAGGTGTTCGTCACTCCTTAGTACTCTTTAAGGGTAGAGACAATAACTGTGCGTTATGTACAGTGTTTTACATTTGTGGGTTATATAGAGCTATACCACACTGCTATGGTATATATATGTACACCTTTCTTATCTGGTCGGGTTCAAGTATGCTGTCAGCCAGATCCACCAATTGATTTGATAATAGGGAATGTGGCTGGTGATACGGATTATTCCCAGATAACCATTAATGAATCTACACGCCAGCACCCATAAGGTGCTAAGGTTTCTTGCTCAACCACAACTTCAAGTGTTGGGGTTACAATAACCAGCAATACACCTTGGTCACACAAACACAGTAATTATTTTAATCTTGGGTCACACATTTCTTATTCTTGCTCTAACGACCATACTGTTGTGGTTCACAATTTCCCTTCTGACGCCCCATGGTGGTCACTCATATTATTCATGCTTTTGAGCACCATTATCGCAATGCGCAACTTGTACAAATCTCTGCTCCACGCACTTCGTAGTCGCGTTCTTGGGTGCGTTTTTCCATTCTGTACCGGATGTTTTGTACTCAAATCTTTTAGCATGATACTTGGGAAGACCATATTTCGAGTCTGCATTCACTATTGCATACTCTCATGTCCCACAATCTTACAGCTCGACCGTCTAAAATCCAAATTGGTTTTCGAGAGATTCCATTCTTGGGTCATTCCTCAGTTGTCTCTTTTATCATCAGTCTTATCCTCTTTGATTAAAAACGGTATGCCAGATAAGATTAACTGGACTAATCAGTGCAACCAAGCATTACACAACATTAAGGATTATTTTTCTTGTGACCACATGTTACGGATACCAAATTTAAAATTGCCTTCCTCCTCTGGATAGATGCGTCTTTACATGGCATTGGAGGCTGCTTAATGCAAAAACTTGACGGAGAGTATCACTCAGTATTATACGTCAGCCGGAAACTGAATGCGGCTGAATTAATGTATCCTGTTGTGGAGCGTGAACTTCTAGGTCTCGTGTGGAGTCTGAAGAAATTGAACAAGTATTTGTTGGGATTGCATTTTGTGATCCAAACTAATTAAAAGGCCCTTTCTTTCCTTCAGTCGATGAAACCACTTAACGCAAAATTAACACGTTATGCGTTACAAAAACAAGCAGATGATTACTCTGTTTTATCTATTAAGGGATGAGACAATATACTCTCGGACGTCCTCTCAAGATGCACACATTGACATTGACTCGAGCTACCATATATGCATCTGGAGTTCAGAATTTTGAGTTTTACATACATTTTTATCAGACATTTGCTAGCTGATTGACTACTTGGATTCATAGAACAATTTGCAGGATCCACAAACATAGTGAACACTAACTTGGTTATTAAGAATAACATAAAGCTATTCCTAATGAATACTTAGTATAATAGCTTAGTTAATTAGCTGATTTCATATTATATTATTTTGGTTTGTGATATTCGTTGTTATTAGATTGTCTTACTATTGTCTGAAAACTTGCAGTTTTCAGTTGGAAGGGCGGAGGTAATGTGATTCTCATAATTAAAGTAAATGTAGGGCTCACAAGTGTTGGCACATTTTGTGGTCGCTATACCTAAGTCGCAGATGACGTGCCTTTGTTTGTCCTAGTGACATTGTTTATTCCGCTGTGTATATTGGAAGTGTAAGCTGCATGTCTTGCAGTTAGGGAGTGCGTTCCCATTGGAACTTATAGTTGAATATATGATATAAGAATTGTGTCCTTATGGGAGATAAAGTGTGAGATAGTGGATCAATATTATCAATTGATATAGGAATTGTGCAATGCGTAAAGATACTTATGTTCATGTGGAATCATTTTAAACTCGTATATTTGGATAGAGGAATTTGGATATTTTGATGTCATTGGCACAGTTGGCCCGCTATGCGTTGAGGGTGTTTTGATATAGCTTCATCTGGACTTGGGGCCTATATTATTATTCATACCCTACACTACTGAAATTTTCACGCCACAGCCAGCAACCCATAGAATTGGCCCTGTTAATATGAAAACTATTAATTTTTACTTTTATTATTCTTTGTATATTTTCAGTATTATTATATTCCTTTGCATGTAATTTTGTGTTTATGGATGCATTTTTTACAGATCGCGTGTCAATGTCGTTGATCGTTTAATGTTTTTAACGTGGTCAGTCAACATCTGCAGTTTACACCCTAGACGTTTTAAGCAGAAAGCCTAAATGGCTTCATTAGTATTGTCTTGATTAAGGTCATAAAACATCGTGGAAAAAGATAACCTCTATGTAAAATATAGAAATTAACATTAACGGTAAAACTAGCCTTACTGCAACCACATGAGAAAATTGTTACATGATGAAAAGAGTATGTATAAATCACACGTGGCCAAATAATGTTTGTGAATTATCGCTAAATGGTAAAAAATGCAAAGTTACGCAGGTAGCAAATACATTATAATGTGTCGTTATGACGAATTATTCGTGCATTACATTTCTCTGTGACCATCGTTTACTCTTTTTTGTGCCATTCCTTCTGTTTCACTCAACAACCGCTGCTCATTCATTGTTTACGCTTCCCTCTTTCACAGGTTTCGTGTCATGTCTTGACCTAATTGACCATCCCTCACTGTTATCTTGATGGCTGACCTGTTTTGAAACCACATTAGCTCCCATCTGTGCAAAGAAGAGTTGTTTTGTTACGGTTACGTCACAGTTTCTAGTCTGAACTAGTAAGACCGATTAATTAAACAACCTTTGTTTAAGAAGATACAGGTGGTGCAATATTTGCCTTAGGTCATAATGATCAGTTTTCGTGTATTGATACCAGGTGGTAATTGGGAGATAAGTTGTCAGTTTGCACATGACGTGTCAGAATCTGTCAATCTGGTTACAGATTAAGACACGAACAAGAAGATAATGAAAGTGAGTTGGAACACGGAAAGCTTCCCCTCAGAATTGTTGTAATGGATAATCACGAGAAAATGACGTATTGGAAGATGTTATCAGTACTAGATCTATGAATTAGTGAGTTTGTAAACTTGACAGCAAAACGGAAGCGGCAAGACCTAATATGGTAATGGTGTTTGAAAAAAAAACACCTTATGTTGTCTTGTAGAATATTCTACATAAATGAGGGTGGTGTGGCATAGACACCTATTAAATATCCACTGGTTTTTTACCGTTAACGTGGCATTTATGACAAGGTTACCAAAGTGGAACTGATGACAAAAGCCAGACAAGTGCCAGTTGAACAAGAAATGAGAAGAAGACGATGGCGATGGATAGGGCACACACTGAGGAAACATGTTGATAGCATTACAAGGCATTCCTTAGATCAGCTATCAATTTGTATTTACAGATAACAAATTTAATAATCAATTATTGTTAACAAGATTAAAATAAATATGTTGGTTTACGGAAAAAATTAAGAACTGATGTTTTTATTATATGTATGTTACGTACATTTATTACCTAAGGGGGTAGTCGTCGGTCCTGCCAAATGTACGCACCAGTCTTGAGATAGTTATATTATTTGTGCGGTCGAATGATTCGCGCACTGACGTGCACAAAGCAGTGAGTGTTGCTTTGGGACGCACGGGTAACCTAGTTGAGTAGTTTGTGACGTCATGTTTTGTCGGGGCTGTACGGACCATGTTTATGTCCGATATATATTTCCTTGGAATTTTGCTGGCAAGTGTGGAAGAAGCCATTATGTTGTATGATCTCTACTGGTTCATGTTGAAGCCAACAGTAGTAGGATCAAGTAAGTGTCGCCCCATGTCATTAAATGTTTATTGAGTAAATTAAAGTGTAAGGCCGCTCATAGTTCTGATCTAGCGGGAAATCCATCGCTGTATGATATTTTCTAGAATGGACAGACGGAGTCGGTAGCCTTTTGAATTACCGTAGAGGAAGAATACCTACGAGTACACAAAGTTGATTGAATTATATGCTTCTCATGTTTTATATGCCGTATGTTAGTAAATGCCAAAGTCATGGCAGGGATATAGAGAGGTTAGTCAACACAGAATTCTAACCTGGTCGTATTGTTGGAGATGACTTTATTTGGATATTTATATATATAAACTGCCTAAGTATTGTAGGAAGGAAGCCTGGAATCATGGCAAGTCTGATAAGAAATATTACTCATTGAGTATGAATCCGTTGGTCATAAGATACGTCCTTGAGAGAAGGTTAACGGACGTTATTACAATACATATACTATGGCAAAGGAAGGGATCCTTAGACACTTGAATAAGAGGACTATATTGTTAGAGAATCTTCATCCCTTGAAAAGTGATGATCAACATTGTGATGTATGACCTTTTTGCACCTGTAACTATGACTGTCTTGTTCAACGCCGTATATGTCACGTTCAATAAAATCTATGTACATTCATCACAGCCTTGCGTGCTGCCTATCAGTGACCAGTTGATCACTACTTGTTGGAGTGTCGTTTGAAGAACATTGTTGACATTTTGTTCATTTCAACCATTCGCGTTTTAAGTTATCTCTTCATATATAAACTGAACTCAACAAATAAGAATGGAGTCAACAATGTAGTTGATCTTAAGGTGGCTATGGTTTCTGAAAGAAAAAAAAAACTTTTTCATGGGCCTGACAGTTATACTTGACTAGCTATGTGTTGAGGATGATTTGTTCTTTGTGTTGGGTTCCGTCATTGCTGGTTCCGAAGGGTTTTGTTGACTGTTCCGTCAATCGTCAAACTCTGTAGCGGCGGCACGTCCCTGGGGGTAATGCTGGGGGTAACCACTTCAATCGTCAAGGCAAACGTCTTTAAAACCCGTCTCATGTAGGCGGCTAGCCTAAGCTGCTGGTAACTTGAACCACAGACTTGTACCAACAACTTGTACTACAAATATGTATCACCGACTTTGTACTACAAATGGGACCCAAAGATGCAGCAATAGAGAATGCAGTCAGCGACCCATAGCTTGACTGCTTGCATCAGGGTCAGCGAACCAGAGCTGACCAAGACCCTACTCCACCTCCACGTGGTGGTCCTGGAAACAGGCTGCATCACTGCAGTCTGGCAGAGCGAGTAGGGATCGCAGAGGGAAGGCAAACCCGGTCCCAAAAAATGCTGTGCTGAAGTCGGATGTGTCGACCGAAAGGTGCAGATATCATAGCTCCGGCGTAAACAGACACAACGCAACCAACGTCCTTTTCAGGACGAACGAGGAAGAAGAAGAAGAAGAAGTACTACAAATAAAGAGGGAAATAAATGTCACTTTTGAGCAGACTAATTAAACAGACGAAGCTTGGTATGTATATTCAATGATCGTAATTTCCAAATGTTAGATAATCTATTGAAGGCGCTAGCTGCCAAAGCAATTCTAGTATGAATTTCTCTTGTGTCACCATCCTGAGTCATTTTACTGCCTAAATAATTGAAACTTTCAACTTTCTGTAGTTTTTCCCCGTTCAGGATGATATTAAAGGTCTCGTTAGAAAAGTTCATAACTTTAGTTTTAGAGGCATTTATTTGGAGACCTATTTTAACCGAAAGATGATACAAATTATTTACTGCTTCTTGGGATTGTCTGGGTGTTGAACTTAAGAATGCTAAATCATCTGCGAAATCCAGGTCCCCCAGGAATTTTCCATTTGTCCATTTTATACCTAATTGTTCATTGTGGGTATAGTTTCTCATAACCCAATCAATAGCTATTCCAAAAAGTAGTGGTGACATAATACAGCCTTGTTTCACCCCTTTTTCTGCTGTAAACCATTCTGTATTCCCTTTATTTGTTCTAACACAACATCTTGCATTGTCATATAGCGCTTTGATTATATTCACATATTTTGTTGGAATACCATAGATTGTAAGTATCTTCCACAATGATGGGCGGTGTAGACTATCAAAGGCTTTTTGAAAATCGACGAAGGTGATAATAAGTGGCGATTGCATTTCCACTGATTCTTCTATAATTGTTCTTAGTGTGAATATTTGATCAATACATGATCGTTTCGGCCTGAAACTCGCTTGTTCTTCTCTGATCTTTTCGTCAGCATGCAATTTAAGTCTTTCTAACATCATGCAACATAATAATTTTCCAGGTACTGATAATAGAGATATACCACGCCAGTTATTACAGTCTGATAGATCACCTTTCTTCGGTAACTTTACAATAATACTGTCTTTCCATTGTTTTGGTGGTTGTTCTTCTCTCCATATATAAGGCATTCCTTGTTCTGGAATCCCCAGGGCAAGAGAGGCAGAGGTAGACCAAGAAGTACATGGAGAAGATAGCTGAAACAGAGGTGAAAATGATGAGGAGAACGTGGAAAGAACTTGAGATGATGGCACGTGACAGGAGGACATGGCATATGTTTGTTGAGAGCCTATGCTCCTTTGGGAGTGAATGGTTATGAATGAATTAATGAACTTGGTATTTGAAATGTAAAGTTTGGCTGCTCTTGATTGGACTTCTCGTCCACGACGCAATCTGAGAAGCAGAGCAAAAATACTCTACATAATCTAGGGCCTTGTAAGCCTGCTTCACTGACTTCAAATTTCTTCAAGGAGACATCACAGACAGCCAAGAATACGGAATATCAGGACCAAAATATAGACTTGGCCAGAGGACTGGGCGTGAATTCTATAATTAGTAGAGAGTACTTCTTGAGAAATCACTATGTGCTTTAGCTACTAGGATTTTAGTTCAAGTGCTATAAGTTAGGCACTTAATTCACCTGAAGAGAAGGCAACTTAAATCAGTTGCCCGACAATATTCAGACGTTTGCTGGGCAAACCGTTTGTGTTACCCGAAACAAATCGGGGAAAGTTGTATTATATATTTCATATTTTGCATTTTGACGTGAATAATTTGCTTCTGGGTGTACAGTGGCATATGAAGCTGGCAAATTCATCAATGTAAATGACTTGACACATGAACCACCTCTACAAGAGATGGTAACTCCTTCTTGCAGGTTTCTTCATAAGGAACCAATAGCAGAGGTGGCCCCAGACTCCATTGTAGAGTAGAAAGTGGATGATGATATCATGGTGTACGCAGTTATTATACAAGCACGTACCTAATTTCACACACACTTATATATATATATATATATATATATATATATATATATATATATATATATATATATTATATATATATTTATATATATATATATATATATATATATATATATATATATAATAATAATAATAATAATAATAATAATAATAATAATAATAATAAATTCTTTAAGCACCAAACACGGCGCATAAGGCAGAAACCAGTGCTCTCCAAGTTGTAGGTTGTGACGCCACTCCTCTTAGCTCTTGCACATGGTTTAATCCCAACGTTCTTCCTTCTCTTATTATTGTTCTTCTGAGTGTTTCTTTTGGTCTTCCTTTTTTCCTCTTACCCTCAGGAACCCAAGTGAGTGCCTGCAATGGTATTCTGTTGTTTTGCATTCGTAGGACATGACCGATATAGGACCATCGTCTTTTCCTTATATAGTTGGAGAAATATTTCTGCCTAGTCTTCTCTTATTTGTCGATTAGTCTTGAATTCTTTCCAACTAATGTTCATGAGTTTTCTAAGACATATGTTCTCGAATGTATTCAGCATGTTCTCCAATGATTTTGTTATTTTCCAACTCTCACAGCCGTATGTTAACACTGAGATAACATTTGAATTAAACAGACGAAGCTTGGTATGTATATTCAATGATCGTAATTTCCAAATGTTAGATAATCTATTGAAGGCGCTAGCTGCCAAAGCAATTCTAGTATGAATTTCTCTTGTGTCACCATCCTGAGTCATTTTACTGCCTAAATAATTGAAACTTTCAACTTTCTGTAGTTTTTCCCCGTTCAGGATGATATTAAAGGTCTCGTTAGAAAAGTTCATAACTTTAGTTTTAGAGGCATTTATTTGGAGACCTATTTTAACCGAAAGATGATACAAATTATTTACTGCTTCTTGGGATTGTCTGGGTGTTGAACTTAAGAATGCTAAATCATCTGCGAAATCCAGGTCCCCCAGGAATTTTCCATTTGTCCATTTTATACCTAATTGTTCATTGTGGGTATAGTTTCTCATAACCCAATCAATAGCTATTCCAAAAAAGTAGTGGTGACATAATACAGCCTTGTTTCACCCCTGTTTCTGCTGTAAACCATTCTGTATTCCCTTTATTTGTTCTAACACAACATCTTGCATTGTCATATAGCGCTTTGATTATATTCACATATTTTGTTGGAATACCATAGATTGTAAGTATCTTCCACAATGATTCGTGGTGTAGACTATCAAAGGCTTTTTGAAAATCGACGAAGGTGATAATAAGTGGCGATTGCATTTCCACTGATTCTTCTATAATTGTTCTTAGTGTGAATATTTGATCAATACATGATCGTTTCGGCCTGAAACTCGCTTGTTCTTCTCTGATCTTTTCGTCAACATGCAATTTAAGTCTTTCTAACATCATGCAACATAATAATTTTCCAGGTACTGATAATAGAGATATACCACGCCAGTTATTACAGTCTGATAGATCACCTTTCTTCGGTAACTTAACAATAATACTGTCTTTCCATTGTTTTGGTGGTTGTTCTTCTCTCCATATATATATATATATATATATATATATATATATATATATATATATATATATATATATATATATATATATATATATATATACATGTTTATTTATTTATATACCTTGCAATTATTGTCTACCGCTATCCAGATAGCACATTCATCCGACTCATGCTGATAAAGATGGAAGTGGTGAAGGGAAACGGTGGGCGCCTGATACTCATATCAGGGACCCAATGCTTAAAAGTGACATTTATTTCCCTCTTTATTTGTAGTACAAAGTCGGTGATACATATTTGTAGTACAAGTTGTTGGTACAAGTCTGTGGTTCAAGTTACCAGCAGCTTACGCTAGCCGCCTACATGAGACGGGTTTTAAAGACGTTTGCCTTGACGATTGAAGTGGTTACCCCCAGCATTACCCCCAGGGACGTGCCGCCGCTACAGAGTTTGACGATTGACGGAACAGTCAACAAAACCCTTCGGAACCAGCAATGACGGAACCCAACACCAAGAACAAATCATCCTCAACACATAGCTAGTCAAGTATAACTGTCAGGCCCATGAAAAAGTTTTTTTTTTCTTTCAGAAACCATAGCCACCTTAAGATCAACTACATATAAAGAAAACATCAGTTCTTAATTTTTTCCGTAAACCAACATATTTATTTTAATCTTGTTAACAATAATTGATTATTAAATTTGTTATCTGTAAATACAAATTGATAGCTGATCTAATCATTATTGAGTGAATTGCACCCGTATGACTCAGTTAATTTAAATACATAACCATCCAGAGCTATTAAAAGAATATTGTACTGAATCATTTCAGTCTTGGGGGGGGGGGGGGGGGGGGGGGGGGAGAGGAGGGGGGGGGGGGAGGGGGGGGGCTCAGACAATTAATGCGTGCAACTCTTTTTTTTCATCGCAGAAGGGGGGAAGATACAGAAATTCATGACGCCTTAGATGATTTCAGTTGCCATGCTTGGACAAATAGAGAAATATAGAGATTATGTTATACTCAGAACAGAAACTTCTTCTTCTTCTTCCTCCTCTTTCGTCCTGAAAAGGACGTTGGTTGCGTTGTGTCCGTAAACAGCGAAGCTGCGGTAGTTGCACCTTATGCCCGACACATCTGACTCCCGCAGGCATTTTTTGGGACCAGGTTTGCCTTCCCTTTTCGATCCCTACTCCTCAGCCAGACTGCAGTGATGCAGCCTGTTTCCAGAACCACCACGTGGAGGTGGAGTAGGGTCTTGGTCAGCTCTAGTTCGCTGACCCTGACGCAGGCAGTCAAGCTATGGGTTGCTTACTGCATTCCTCACTTTTGATGCGTCTTGGGTCCCAAGAACAGAAGCAAAAAACAAGGTGCTAGCAGCAAAACAGAAGTCCTCGGAAGAAGTTGGAGAAAAGCTAGAAAAAGATGCGCAAGAAAACCAGAAATTGTTCTATAAGACCCTAAAGAACACGAGGAAGGAAAAATAATGCCCTCTCAAATTTATAAAGGACAAGCAAGGCAAATTGCTTACTGTCCCGAAGGAAGTAATGGAAAGATGGAAAGAATATTTCACAGAACTCCTTGATGGTGAGCAAGGTCCATCATCAGAAATGATAACCTCTAGCACAGAAGAAGAAACCAATGGTGATGAAGATGACATAAAGATGGAAGAACTGAAGGCAGCACTGGAGAAAATCAAGATGGGCAAAGCAGCAGGGCATGATGGTATAACACCAGAAATAGTTAAGTACATGGGAGCATCAGGCGACCTATTACTCTTAAGGGTCCTACAGGCAGCGTGGTGCAACAAGACCATACCAAAGGATTAGAAGATTGCCATCATAACACCAATTTTCAAAAAGGGTGACAATCGACAATGTGGAAACCATAGAGGCATATCCCTTCTCAGTGTCCCTAGTAAAATCTACTCTAGAATCCTAGAGCAGAGACTCTGACACCTAGCTGAGCCACAATTGGATGAGGTCCAGTGCGGATTCTGAGCAAACCGAAGTACTCAAGACCTAATCTTCACACTCAGACAGCTGAGTGAAAAGGCCCTTGAGTATAAGAGTGAGATCCATCTTTGTTTCATAGATCTGGAAAAGGCGTTTGACAGGGTCCCCTGGAGCAAACTTTGGGACTGTTTGGCAAGTAAGACCATTCCAGCACCTCTGATTCATGCTATACAGAGCTTCTACAAGTCTTGCAGAAATTATGTGGGGACAGAAAACCATACGTCAGAAGAGTTCAGGACCACCACTGGTGTAAGACAAGGTGATATCCTGTCACCTTATCTTTTCATACTCCTCATGGACGATGTCATCAAGGCATGTAAGGAGAGAACAAGAAAGTATTCAGTGGGGTACTGGAGATGAGACAGGTCTGTATTTCAGAGCTGGCATTTGCTGATGATGTTGCCCTGATTGCTAAATCAGAGGCACATCTCCAATCCAACCTGCACGTCTGGAAGGAAGAGCTGGAGAAGAGAGGGATGGTCATAAGCAGCTCTAAAACAAAATCCATGGTGATATCACGAAAATAAAGAAGACATCAGATTAAGCTGTGAGAACAGGTCCTGGAGCAGGTCGACCACTTTAAATATCTAGTAGCTATTATAGACCGAAACGGAGGCATCAAAGAAGAGTTGGCCACTCGAAAAGCAGCAACTGGGAGACTTTTTCAGGCCATAAATCGATGATTCCTCAGCAAGAGAAAGGTTGGTAAGAAAACGAAGATGGCTGTATACCTCTCCACCTATGTCCCAGTCTTAACATATGGATGCGAGTCATGGGCAATGACTACAACCCACAAAAGCCAAATCTACACCTTAGAAATGAGGTATCTGAGGAAGGTGGTTGAAGTAACAAGAAGAGACATGACCCGCAACCAGACGATACGCCAAGACCTAAAATCCCAACCCTGCAGACCCAAGTAGAACAGTCCAAACTACGATGGTTTGGCCATGTCTGCAGAATAGGAGGAGATCGGCTACCACGACAAGCATGGGAAACACAAAGCCAGGGATCCAGACCTCCAAGACGACCCAGAGTCCGCTGGGAGGACAACATTAGACAATCTTTGAAGGACCGATGACTAGAATGGAACTAGGCCAGGAGGAAGACAGCCGATAGGATAGTCTGGCGCTCTCTCTTCCAAACTTCTACACCTCACGGCAGAAGGGGAACGATTAAGTAAGTACGTAATATAGGATTGGCCAGAGGACCAGACGTGAATTCTATGATTAGTAGAGAGTAGCTCGGGAGAAATCACTATGTGCTTTAGGTACTAGGATCCTAGTTCAAGTGCTATAAGTGAGGCACATAACTCATCTGAAGAGAAGGCATCTTAAATCAGTGACCCGATAATATTCGGACGTTTGCTAGGCAAACCGTTTGTGTTCGCCCAAAACAACTCGGGGTAAGTTGTATAATATA
This sequence comes from Oreohelix idahoensis, assembly GCA_024509875.1. Lineage (NCBI taxonomy): Eukaryota > Metazoa > Mollusca > Gastropoda > Stylommatophora > Oreohelicidae > Oreohelix > Oreohelix idahoensis. The sequence continues at coordinate 144,000 of JAMPIV010000148.1, forward strand.
TGTCTGTTATGAGTAATATTCATAACATTTGTGTCGATATCATTAGATGGTTCGACTAGGCTTATCGTTTTTTTATTATACGTAATCATGGGTAACACAGGAAGTGACGTCATTGCCTCGAGATGGAGTTTGGTAGACGTGAAGGTTTGAATTAGCAGACGGCGGAGATTGTCTGCAGGGACTTCGATGTGTGTAGCTTATGGCGAGTGGACGTATGTCTCTGAGCTACTGAAATTTATATAATATTGTGACATATCCCTATTATGAACCATCAATAGTGCATCAATATACTTCTGTGAGATGTTTCTAGATCTATTTACAAGGGAGAATGAACTTTGCATATCAAGTGAGTCCATAGTAATAAAACTTTAAAGTTTACAAGAGGACAGTGTTTCTAGCTACGACAGTACAGAGACTTTTTAAAGACTGCCTATGTAATGCGGTAATATATTGGCTTGATTTAAAAATGCATGTGGAGCAGCGTCCAAAGTCACAATTAAATGTTGGATAACGTTTTCCACTTAAAACGTCTGTCTATTATAAGGCCACTGACGCTCATGGTTTCCTTCTTTATACTTCATCGCATCCTCTTAGTTATAAAAATTCCATTCCCTTTTCTCAACTTCTTCGCTTGCGTCGGTTATGTCACGATGACGATGATTTTCATCAGCGAGCTCAAGAGATGCTTGACTTCTTTCGCCGACGTCTTTATCCAGAACATGTTTTATCTGATGCCCTTAATCGTATCACACGCGTCACTCGTCAGACGGCACTCACTACTAAACCTTCTGTCCAATCTGACAGACTCAAACTGGTTCTAACTTTACATCCTCACTGTCTGGCGGTAAAGAAAATTCTGTTTCGACATCTGCCTATTCTCAACTCTGATCCTGATACCAAAGAGTTGTTTCGTGATACACCTTTGGTAGCTTATCGTAGGGATAGGAAATTAAGGGATATTCTTGTACACAGTCGCTTGCGACAATCTAGTCCATCTTACTTTGGTACTAAACCGTGCCAACGCCGGATATGCAAGACCTGTCCGTTTGTACTCCAAATTCAGACAGTCAATTTTCCAAAAGGAAAATTTATCATTAGAGAGTCTTTTACGTGCGAATCCAAAAACCTGATTTATGCTATCATCTGCAAGAGGTGTGGCATGACCTATATTGGTGAAACTGGTAGGCGTTTGGCAGACAGGTTTCGTGAGCACTTGAATGATTTCTATCATGACAAACATTTACCGGTGACCCTTCATTTCAATAGGCCTGACCATTCAGGTAATTCCGATATACATGTCACTGCCCTCCGTTCATGTGCCGGTAATGACAAGACTCGCTTTTCGTTGGAGAATCGCCTTATTTTTAAAATGGGCGTTTTAGCTCCCGCTGGTTTGAATATACAACATCATTTTGCATAAATTCTGGTAGCTTTTCTCTTTTTCATTCTTTATTCGTTGTCTTTTAGATCTATCTTCTTATGTTTTTGTTTTGGTTCGTTTCGTATCTTTTTATATCTCTTGTTTTGTCGCTATCGTACGTCACTTCCTTGTGATTTCTGTGACAAGAGACTACCACTTTCTTCCACAGATTCTTTGGATCGAGCTAAGCTAACTTTTACTAGTTCCACAGTTTTGTTTATTCTTCTTTTTTTCGTTTCGTTGTTTTTTTACTTTCTTGTTTCAGTGTTTCTTTCAGATTTTACGGTTTTCTTGTATTATTATTGTTCTTTTTTTCTCTCATCACTGTTGTTCACTTTTTCCATCTGCTTGTATCGCCCATTTGTTGTATATTTCTCATCATCGTATAGTTTTGTAGTACCTATATGTAATTTCTGTCTTTGTCACCTGTTTGTGGCTGACGAAGGGTAAAACCCGAAACGTCCCTTGTTTCTTGTAAACCGTCATTTGTAAAACTGATTAAATACCGTGTTATTTATTTAAATACTGACGTTACTATGACATTGTGAACGTCACATGTGTTTGGGGTTCAACCATTGCAGTCTTCTTGGCCAGAGTAACCAGTCGGTTACCACATATTAACATTCAAATTAAAAATAATAAGACCCGCAACGCAACAATGGAGGCCTCAAGCCGGGATCCTGAATCACGTATGGTAGACTGATGACACAAAAAAAAATTTCAAGTCGTTGGACTTCGTTTTTTTCGGCCCATGTCCGAATTTTTCAAGATGGCGATGTGTGTCGGCTGCTGGCTGCTTTTCTAATCCTAACCCTGGTCAATACTGAATTTGTGTCATTATTGTTACTTGTGAAGGAGGCTGAAACCAGGAGGATTTTTTTCTGGCAAATAAGCAGATAAATATATTTATAGATTCATGCAGCGTGTGATTTAAAGAATTTCGTTTGCCAGAGTTCTTTCTTTTATGTTATATGTATTTCTGTATCTATTTGTTTCTGTATTAAGCGGGCTGGTTGGGGCGACTCATGAATTCGCAATACCTCAATGATTATCGGGAATTCATGGGCGTTCTTTAGTTTTTGCATTTGATTTTTTTCAAATTAAGGGGAAGGCGAACATAGCTGAGTGTTACTGCCTTAGTTAAATTAACCATTTTCATTATTTGTCTAGTTGTGAAAGTCCTGTTATTTTGTAAGTTTGTGATTGTTGTCAGGTTGATTGTAATTTCATTTAGTTATTCTGCATCATTGTTTGTAAAATTGTTCATCTCATCTTGTTATTCCTCAGTTATTAGATGTCATATATGTTGTGAAATTGTGCTTGTATTGTCATAAGTGTGGTAGAGCTAATTTTGTTTTACATCTTTTCTACAATTTATATAGTTCGGCCTTATTTCCTCATTAATTTTATCTTGAGTTGGCTCTTTTCACTGTATTCTGTCATCTTGTTCGTATCTATGTTTTTGCTCCTATACTAACATCTATATTGGCATGCAGTTGATTACTTTCGAGTGGTGAAATAATTGTTGCTAATATTGCTCACATATTCTTTATATAATATTTGAATTGTTATTGGACAATTTGCAGTCACAATAATAGTGAATTATGGCTACCTTGGAGTATTTTATGAAGATTGGAAAAGAATTTAGTTTGCAGGGTTGTTGCGTCCTTTATGAGTCCTTAACATTCGCAAGTAGTCATCAGGTCCTACTTTTGTTAAGAGAGTACGCACCAACTAAGGTGTTGGTAATAGTCTTTGTATATTTTATTTATCGCGCACGTAAACGCACAATTTTGTGTATGGGAATCTTCGGGCGCGCTTGTTGCCAAACAAATCAGATGACGTCGCAGCTTGTAGGGAACAAGCCAGCATCTGTGTGAGACCTAAGGTCTATCGTGATTCTAGTCCCAAGTGTTGGGCAAATATTATTAGGCGACATGACTCATTGAGGATAGTCATTGTCAGCTGTTACGGACGTAAGTCGTAGTCCATTTAATTTAAGAAAATTGGAATTTTATTATATTTCTTTCGTGAAGTGTCACCCAACTGACATCTAGCTAGGACCTACACCCTATGGTACTAGAATGGAGTAACTTGGGGAGTCTACTCACGGAAAGCTTACATGTATCCTAAGGGAATCATTTGCCATCACAAGAACAGTTATGCTTTGGACCCCTGAAGGAAAGCGAAAGAGAGGCCGACCAAAAACAACTTGGCGGAGGACTGTGGAGGCTGAGATGCAAAGAATGAACCAGAGTTGGGGCACTGTACGAAGGATGGCCACCGACCGAGCAAAGTGGAATCAATTTGTTGTTGCCCTACAAGACGCCACTAGGCGTGATGGCCACTGACTGCTTTGACGGTCGGTGGTTAAGGACCGAAGAAGAAGAAGAAGAAGAAGAAGGGAATCATTATATTAATATGTATGTAATTACGATGAATCATTGGACTGCCGTCAAGCGAGTCACGGCTACAAAGAGAGGTTAATAAACGTATTATACTTAACCTATTTGGTATAGGCGCAAGAGGATGCCTAGTGTATGAATTATTCCAATTAATGCTCTTTTCGAGGCCATTTAAGGAGGACAGATTTTGTCATATATATATATATATATATATATATATATATATATATATATATATATATATATATATATATATATATATATATATATATATATATATTTATATATTTATATATTTATATATATATATCTCGAAATGATGCAATGGATAACAATGAGGGTCTCTGTCCTTGACACAAGGTCGACAGTTAGGTGATTCCATAATGTATAATTCAATCTGCTTGATCCTTTATGCACATTAACTTTATGAATTCGAATATCAAGCTATCAATTGTTTTAAGGATGTTGTCTGGAACTGTCAAACGATGTTTAATATCTTGTCTCGTTCAAGTATCTTGTCAAAATAAATCATGTACTATTTTCATCGACGAGTTTTCCTATGATCGTCTTGGCACCCGTTGACGTGCCCCTGTTCGCATTGATGTTGACTGATTAATCTGTTACTTAAATGAAAAACAAAGGAACTTCGCGTATTAGCACACCTTAGTTGTCGACTGTATCCACCTCCAGAAAACAGCGACAACAGTTTTGGTGGCGCAGTGTGCTCCGAAAATCTCAATTTTTCGTAAAGGAATCGAACTCAAGTCAACTCGGTGGAATAGAAGAATGCAATCTTTCAAGGCGACAACATCGTGGACTCGGAATCAAGGTTAACGGTCCTTCAAGGTCAACCCAAGTCTAACTGTTTGATTCAACGTTGGACCTCAACTGCAAACTTCTACTTTGGATACTGCCATTGTTTTAAGTCAACAGGTGTATCGATGCTCAGTTATACAGCGCCCAATTGCAAGATTCGACAATCCTGCTGGGATCGGGAAATTTTTGTTCTTATCAAAACAGCTAAGTAAAAAAAACGTTGTTGTTCTTTTTACCGTGTTAGGTTAGCTGAGCTCTTCTTTTAATATGTCCACTTTTATATTATTCGTGTTGCATGTTCTATGTTCAATGTTCTTCGTGGGAGGTTGGGAAAGGAGAATCACAAAGGAAACATCCCATTTTCACACCAGGGCCTTTGTGACTGTTCAGTAGGGACACATTTACAGACTTCCCGCAGTGGAATGTTTCGACGCGTAAGTGTCGAAGGATTTTAAGTTCACTGTGTTCTCTGTGACCTAACTGTTTAGCTGTAACGTCGTGTTAATTCATTGTTGTTTTCGTGGTAATTTGTTGATCTGTACTTAGTTTTATGATGTCTTTTGTTTGTAACATTCGTAATTCTCCATCTTACTATCGTTCAGTTTTTTACATCTTTGTATCTATACACTGTGGTGTCTCTTGTCTTGTTCTTATTCCCGTCGCAGTTATCATTGCATCTTTTGCAACGTTCACTTTTTAGTTTTTCATTTTCCTTCAGTTGATCCCTGCGAACGTATTCTTTTGTAATCTACATCTTGTCTTGTCTGTAGTGTCTACATTGTCTATGCTATTGTATTATAATAACATTTTAATGCATAACCTGTTTCATTTATTAATAATATATCGAATACTTAACTGCTATTGAGTGCCGTTATTGGACAGGAACGTGTTGCACATACTAGATTGAAAAATAATTGTGAATTAGTTGAGTAAATCTTTTAAGGAAATAGTATTTCAAGGACATACTGGTCAAAATGTATTCGCTAGATTATTTTATTAAGCAGGCTAATACCCTTCAGGTACCTCCTGAAGAGTTAAGACAATTCGCAATGGCGGAATATGAAAAGTCTCAGAAGTTGGAAGCTTTAAAAGTAGAGACGGAACAGAGAAAACTTCAGATGGAAATGGACAATAGAAAATTAGCCGCTGAAGAAAACGAGAGAAAATTCAGATTGAACTGGAGAAGCAGAAAATAGAAATGGAAAATAGAAAATTAGCCGCTGAAGAAAACGAGAGAAAAATTCAGATTGAACTGGAGAAGCAGAAAATAGAAATGGAAAATAGAAAATTAGCCGCTGAAGAAAACGAGAGAAAAATGAAAATGGAAATGGAAAGTAAGAAAATGGAACTCGAAAATAGGAGATTAATAGCTGAAGAAAATGCAAATAAATTTCAGCTTGAGGCTGAAGAAAATGCAAAAAGATTTCAACTTCAGGCTACAGAAAATGAAAAACGATTTCAGCTTGAAGCCACTGAGAACGAAAATAAAAGAAAGCATGAATAAAAAATTAAGGAATTAGAACTTGAGCAATTTAGATTATCAAATGAGAGTAATGCTCATAAGGCTCATGATGATCAAGCTTCGTCTAAAAATGGAAATATTAAAGATTTTCACTTAAAATTACCAAAATTTAATCCTCCATCAGACGACGTGATGTTTTACCTGGATATATTTCAAGAAACATGTAAAGCCTATAACGTTGATAAATCACAGTATTGTGTAAAATTGTCAAATCTGCTTACAGGCGAAGCTGTGGCAGTATATAATATGGCGACTGCTTCTGATAAAAATAATTATGAGGCTCTCAGAGCTGCTTTGCTTAAGAAATATCAAATGACGGAAAATGAATATCGTTTAAAATTAAAATCTCTTTTACCACAAAACGGAAACAATTTTAATGATTTCATATCACAAATACGTCTCACATTAGAAAGATGGATTGAATTATCCAAAATAGAAAAATCCTATGACGCTCTGTTTGATTTATTATTACGCGATAAAGTCTTATCCTCGGTTAGCCCGTCGTTTCTTGCTTTTTTGCACGAACGTAAACCTGCAAATGTGAAAGGCATGGAAGAAAATTGCATACAATATTGCACAGCCCATCCAAACATGGAAATTCGCAATTCCCATGTTAAAGCTGAATTACCAGTTGCGTTCGCTATGTGACAAAGTAGTCATTCACGCCATCGTTCATTAAGCAACGATAGGAACTTTAGAAAGGGAAATAACGAGAGTTACAATTCTTATCAGGGGAAACAATTTCGTCATAATTCTCCATATAATGTTTCTTGTGGCCAATCTCACAATTCACGACATTTTAACAGAAATATATTTGGAAATAATCAAGCAAATAATTATAATCATAATTGGCAATTTAGATCACAGTCTTCCAATAACAGACAGGGTTATCCAAATAAACAATATGGTCAAAGGCACTATAGTGATGACAATAATTGGCGTACTAATCAAAACTGTAACCCAAACAGAAATGGCAATTATAGCAATTTCAGAAATAATAGTCACAATCGATCGCGGCGAAGAGATAGATCTTCGAGCAGTAGACCGCGTCATCAATCTAATGTAGCTATGATTGACACACAAGGTAACAAAGAGCAAACACGAATGTTGACACACATAATGCAATGTCTTGCTCTATTGATTATGACCAGGTGAAATGTTGCCAGGACTGCACAACCTTATTCCAGCCCAAGGCGATAACGACACTGTGGTGTGGACATGTCTTACCAAGTCTCCCAGCGGTGTGTACGGCCACATCGGCTTCAACACACGATGGAACAGGATGTCTTAAATTAAATCGTGGTTTTGTAAATGATATTCCTTGCTCTGTTCTCTTTGATTCAGGTTGCAGCACCATCGGCGTTAGAAACTCATTGATAGACCCGTCCTGCGCAACTGGCAAGACGGTCAAGTGTGTGACTTTCGGAGGGACTGTGGAAACATTTCCTACTGCTATTATTGATATTAAAACTCCATTTTATTCAGGAAAAATACACGCATGTCTTCTTCAAGCACCAATTAGTGACCTGATAATTGGTCGCATTCATGGAATTAAAGAGTGTACCCCACAGCAGATAGCTGATTGGGAAGAGCGACATATACATTCTGCAAATGCAGTTGTTACTAGAGCGCAAGCTAATGATATGTTGTGGAGGAAAAGAAATTAGCCTATGCTCAAAAAATGACAGAACTTGAGTTGGAAAAATTAAGATTTCAACAGGCTAATCCAGCAGTTGTTGAGGCTGGAAAAAAAAGACCATGCCTCTAATTTTAAACTTAATTTGTCAAAATTTAGTCCAAATATTGATGACATTTCATGCTTCTTGAATATGTATGAAACATATTGCCAAGAGTTTATGATTGATAGAGCTACATGGCCTATCAGGTTGATGGGTTTATTAGTGGGTGAGGCTCTTACTGCAGTCTGCACTATGGATGATCAGACTAGAAATGATTATAAGGCTGTAAAAGCTTTGTTACTAGAGAAGTATCAATTGGAGGAAAATGAGTATATATTGAAACTAAAATCATTGTTACCCGATTCAGCTAAATTTTTATGAATTTGTATCATCTATTAAGCTTTGCTTTTCTAGATGGGTTGATTTATCAAAAATTGAAGAAAAACTTTTGTTGGGCTGGCTGATTTAGTTCTGAGAGACAAAGTGCTGTCTTCAGTCATTGGTGACTTTTTATCATTTTTACAGGAGAGAAAACATGTGCTGTGGAAAATCTGGAGCGACAATATCAAATTACACATCCTGGTAGGAATCTTAACAAAAATAACATTAAGGATTTATTGCCAGTGGCGTATGCTAGGACTATGATGCCTAATTTACCCAGACAAAGATCATCTAGCATGGACAGAAACTTCCGAGTCAATCGAGATCAAAATAATGGCTCTTTCACGGGAAGATATAATTTCAATAATAGAACACAACAGCCTCAAAGATGTTATTAGCCATATGATGATGGATATTTTTCTCAACAATCATCTTTCAGATCTAATGGGGATCGGAACAGAGGTTGATATAATTTCAGATCAGGCAGAGGACAAAGGTCATTCTACATGAATAATGACAATAATTACAATAACAGCGGTTCTCAACAGAACAATAGCTATCGACAATCTAGAAATCCTGAACGTTCCAATGCTGTTGTACATCAAACTGACAATGCTAAAGCTCAAAATGCAAAATGTTGTTTCTCATGAAAATGCATGTAGTGTGGATTTAGTGCTAATTGTTCTGAATGTAATTCTTTGTTTCAGCCAGAGGGAGTTCCTAGGCTCCTGTGTGGACACTCTTTGCCAGTTATGTCCTTGTATGATGGGACAGGTTCACTAGTCTTTAATAAGGGTTTTGTTAACAACCAACTTGTTTCTGTGCTCGGTGACACTGGATGCACTACGGTTGGGGTGCGCAGGTCGTTGGTGGATCAATCTGATTACACGGGTTGGGAGGTTAAATGCATTACATTTGGGGGCACAGTGGAATACTATCCAACTGCAGAAGTATTCTTGGATATCCCTTACTTTACAGGGAGGACTCTCGTGTGCCTGTTGAACAAACGTATTGCAGGAATAACCCTGGGAAATATTCCTGGACTTCGTGAGTGCACTAAGGATGATATTTTGAAATGGGAACAGCAGCATTTGATCATGGCAAATGCTGTCACGACCAGAGCTCAGTCTCGTGCAAAAGTATATCATCATAACCACATCGAAAACGTTGTTGATGAAGTGTTGAATGATGAGAGGGTGACCATGGAGGGAGTGAATGATGAAGAGAAAAATGATGAGGAGGAGGAAAATTATGACGATTTACTGGTGGACCTTATTGATAAGGAGTCATTCATTCAGAGGCAGATTGATGATGATTCTTTAAAGAAATTTTTTCAGGTTTCAAAATCTGATGATGTTGTGGTTGATGATAATTCTGTACATTGGTACACATTAAATAATGGAATTTTAATTAGAAATTTCCAGGATTCCACATCTGTAAGAAAACAGATCATGGTACCTGCTTGTTTCAGCCCATTTGTGCTCACGATATTAATTGCGCAGGGCATTTGGGAATAGCCAGGACAAAACAGAGGGTTTTGTCTCATGTCGTCTGGGCTGAGGTGACAAAATATGTAAACACTTTTTGTCGCACATTCAAAGTCTGCCAAGATGTGGCAACTAAACGCCCCAAACATAACGCGCCTATCCAGGCATCAGATATATCATTGCATCCTTTTGCAAAGATGGCGATTGACCTTATTGGTCCACTACCAATCAGGTCAGCTAGAGGTCACCGATATGTGCTGACCTGCATTGATATGTGCACGCGCTGGCCAGAGGCTATTCCTCTTAAGACAATATCGACTGTTGATGTCGCTGATGCGCTATTTTTAATTTTTAGTCGATTGCGTTTTCCCAAAAACATACTATCGGATCGGGGAACTCAAATCGTCTGTGAAGTCATGACACAGGTTATGAGGAAGTTTAATATAAATCGTTCTCTTAGTAGCGTATATCAGGCCAGTCACAAATAGAAACATTGAGAGGCTCAACCATTGCCTTAAGCAGATGATAGGCAAGGTTACTACGAAGTACCAACAGGACTGTGATAGAGTACTACCAGCAGTATTGTTCGCATATCGGGAAATACACAACGAATATACTGGATTTGCGCCGTTTGCGTTAGTCTTCGGTGCTAAGCCTAGAGGACCTATGTCCATTCTAAAACAATTATTGGTTGGAGTTGACATGAATGAAGATGTTCAAATCTCTTACCAATATGTTGTTAATTTTAGGAAAAAAATTATCAACGCTTGCCAGATAGCAGTGGAGACGTCTGAAAAGGCAAAACTGAAGTCCCGATTGTTTGTGAATCAAAACAGAAAACTACGCTAATTATAGCCGGGTGATGAGGCCTATGTGTTATTACCAAATATGGACAATAATTTACTTGTTTCGTGGAGAGGACCGTATACTATTCTTAAGAAATTGTCAGATGTTGACTACATTGTATCTATCAAGGGAAAGGAATAAACCTTTCATATCAACATGCTGCAGCAATTTCACTCTCGTCCTCCACATCTTAACCCAGTCTTTGAGGCTATCGACGAATCTATTGATCGTTGCTCTTCCCTAGCGGTGATACAGGAAGAATTATCTGAATTGCCTGATGGTTCTGAACCACTTTTGTCTTTACCTAATTTACCACTTTTGTCTACTGAGAAAGATATTTCTATTTCGCCAACTCTAGCTTCTTATCAGAAGGAAAAAATTTATTTCCTTGTTACTAAAATTGTTTCCTGATGTGCTCAAGGATGTTCCTGAGCATACAGATTATCATTCAACATGATATCCTTCTGACATATTTCAGACTTATCAAGCTTAAACCATATCCTATCCCTATTCATTTGCAATCACAGGTACAGGAAGAAATAACGGATATGGTAAAATTGAACATAATTTCTCCCTCACAATCTCCATGTAGTTTTCCTATGGTGTTGATTAGAAAGAAAGACAAATCCATTCGGATTTGCATTGATTTTAGGCGTTTAAATGCTTTGACTATCCTGGACGCCGAACCTTTGCCTTTATTAGATTCTCTACTAGATGGACTAGCTACAGCTACTTTCTTTAGTAAATTTGACTTGTCAAAAGGCTATTGGCACGTCCCCTTATCGGACACAGCTGAACCTTATAAAGCCTTCGCTACACCTCTAGGATTGTTTCAATTTAAATTTATGTCTTTTGGTTTTGTTAACGCTCTTGCTACATTATTCGCATGATGCGCAAAATTTTCTCTGACCGTGATGACATAATTACTTATATTGATGATATTTGTCTTTTTCATCAATCTTGGGAAGAACATGTTCTTGGAATCCAGTCATTGTTGTCTACTCTTCGTCTCCATCACCTTACTGCTAGACCTTCCAAAACAAAAATAGGATTCACTGAAATTTCTTTTCTTGGTCATAAGGCAGGAGGTGGTTTTCTTAAACATGAAAATTCTGCTATCTATAAAATCTTGAATCTCGAAATTCCTAAGACAAAAAAACAGGTCTGCAGTCTTTTAGGTCTTGTTGAATTCTAAAGAAAATTCTTACCTAATTTTTCAGACATTATTTCAGTTATGTCTACGTTATTAAGAAAGAACTCCCCTAATAAGAATGTTTGGTCCCATGTGTGCGATGATTCTTTAAATATACTCAAAACTAATTTTTCAAAACCACCCATTTTGAGATTGCCTGATGCTCGATTTCTTTTTATCCTTAGAGTCGACGTCTCTGGATCAGGGATTAGTGGTACGCTTATGCAGGAATTCGATGATTGTCTACATCCAATCCTGTATGTTAGTCGAAAATTGACACCTACTGAGCAGAAATACCCGATTGTCGAGCATGAATTGCTCGCTTTGATATTCTGCTTTACCAAACTCCAAAGATATCGACTAGGTGCGAGATTCGTCTTAGAGACATATCAGAAGACTACTTCATATCTCAAGAAAGCAACATTTAGAAATGAGAGGGCTACCAGAGCATCCCTTGCGTACCAGCCTTACGATAATGAAATACGGGCTATCAAAGGCAGTCAGAATGTTCTGGCGGATGTCCTGGCACGGTATGTCAAGGACCCTATGTTATCAAACAACTCGATAAATGCAGGTACCTTGTGAAGGTACGGCCCACCTATTGACTTACTTCGTCACATGTTGACCGGAGTAACATTGAACTTATGGGAGCTTTTTTGACTAACACTGCTGATGCTGATGAGAATTTTCACATCTATTACTGCGGTCCAAGGATGGAAGGTACATTGACTCGTTGTACAATGCCAACTCTGAGAACTAGCTCGAATTTTCACATCTGAAATTCAGGGAAAATTTTCAATAACTTTTTTTTTTGACAGTGCCTATAGTTATTGATCGGTTCACACAGCACTTGATGATGATGAATTTGAACATCGAGGATTTCATTTTGGAACTCGTTCCACTCACCACATTACGTGGATATCTTGTGCCTTATTGGCAGTGATCATATTCGGTTTACAGACTAACGAACGCACATTATGTAAAATGATGAAAATGCTGTGACTTGAAGATATTTTGTGCATACATTCGTTTTCGTTCTCAATTAATTAACAGCATCTACAGATTAAGGGATATAACTCCAGAATGACTCGCATGATCAAGGGAGATTACCAGGAATACTATTGTCGTACGTTTTTCGGTTCTCAATTCGTTTGGACTTGAACATTCGTTCTTAAGATGAACATACGATTGTATGGAGCAGAATCAGTGACATTGACAGTGGTTTAATTTTTCATTAATGGGTATAATACCATTCATTAGCATTTTAGCTACAGTGCTTAAGTTGAGTGTTACTTAATTTTAATTCGCCAGATATGGTTTGTTCTTTGATACAAATCAGTTTCACACTCACAATAGATTTTGAATCAATATATTGCTGATATTCCATACTATTAACAATGCGTACAACACATCAGCATATTCTTATTTAATAGCTCACACAATTGTGTTAGATGCGAGATAATTTTTTTTCTTTTAACACCACAATGCTATGGTTCTGACAAGTACTTACGAGTACACATAACTTTAATCTTTTAGCGTATGATGTTGCATTCATTCACTTTATTACTTTGATTATCTGCCTCATGTCATCTAATTACACTGTTGCATATCTATTTACTCTTTAATGCTTTGCATTATTGCTGTTAATTAATAAGAAATTAATTGACTACGGATACTGGACTCGACAGATAGGTGTTATTGGACGGCGTAAGGTATGTGAGTGCATGTATTGCTACCATCATTTTTTAATATGTTGGGTAATTTTAGTTATGGCCACTTCACATTGCAGTTAAAATGTATTTTTGTTCATAGTTAGACTTCGGCTCTGGTTTTTAACTGCTGTCCACACTTTTAGTGTTTAATTGCCTACCCTGTGGCAGAATCCTGGGTGCTATGCTGTTTCGTACTTACAGTGAAGTTTGATGATACCATGTTTCACTCTGGTGATGTTATACTCAAACCACGGAAATAATGAAAACTTTGTTTCCATTATTTTGCGGGGGGTGGGGGAAGTAATGTTATGAGTAGTATTCATATCATTTGTGTCGATATCATTAGATGGTTCGACTAGGATTATCGTTTGTTTATTATACGTAGTCCTGGGTAACACAGGAAGTGACGTCATTGCCTCGAGGTGGAGTTTGGTAGAAGTGAAGGTTTGGATTAGCAGACGGCGGAAATTGTCTGCATGGACTTCGATGTGTGTAGCTTATGGTGAGTGGACGTATGTCTCTGAGCTCCTGAAATTTATATGATATTGTGACATATCCCTATTATGAACCATCACTAGTGCATCAATATACTTCTGTGAGATGCTTCTAGATCTATTTACAAGGGAGAAGGCATATCAAGTGAGTCCATAGTAATAAAACTTTGAAGTTTACAAGAGGACAGTGTTTCTAGTTACGACGGTACAGAGACTTTTCAAAGACTGCCTATGTAATGCCGTAATGTATTGGCTTGATTTTAAAATGCATGTGGAGCAGTGTCCAAAGTCACAATTAAATATTGTATTCGTTTTCCACTTCGCCTTGGTGACGTTACTATGACAGTGTGAACGTCAAATGTGTTCGTGGTCTTGGGGTTCAACCCTAGCAGTCTTCTTGGCCAGAGTAGCCAGTCGGTTACCACATATTAAAATTCAATTTTAAAATAATAAGACCGCAAAGGAACAATTTTTTTTTTCATTTTGACGTGTACAATTTGCTTTTGTGTGTACAGTGGCATATGAAGCTGGCAAATTCATCAATGTAAATTACTTGACACATGTACCACCACTGCAAAAGATGGTGACTGCTTCGTGCAGGTTTCTTCATAAGGAACCAACAGCAGATGTGGCAACAGACTCCATTGTAGAGTAGAAAGTGGAGGATGAAATCATGGTGTACACAGTTATTATACAGGCACGTACCTAATTTCACACACACACACACACACACACACACACACACACACACACACACACACACACACACACACATATATATATATATATATATATATATATATATATATATATATATATATACAGATGACATTCAAAAATCCGGCCATCGATAAACCGGTTCCTTCAGATTTCCGGCATGGATTTCGTAGCGCATTTTTAAATTTACCGCGTTGGCGCGCCACTGTTTTCTGGAGCAGTTTATGTTTTGATGCAGCTGTTGGGTCTTGCTTGCACGTGTTAACAGGCATTCCTGCTCATTCCTTCTCATTTTATCATTTATTTGCTGCTGTTTAGCCCCATTATGGATTCAGCAAATAAAAGAAGTGGTGTAAAACGTAAACATCGTGCATTGTCGATCGCAGATAAAGTGTACAGGTAGTCATTTTCTGTTAAATATATACAGAATATATAACCATAAAAATCCGGCATTTTCAAAAATCCGGCACTCCTCAGGTCCGGAGGTTGCCGGATTTTTGAATGTATATATATATATATATATATATATATATATATATATATATATATATATATATATATGTTTATTTATTTATATTTCTTGCAATTTTTGTCTACTGCTATGCAGATGGCACTTTATCAGACTCGAGCTGATAAAGATGGATGTGATGGAGGGAAACGGTGGGCGCCTGATACTCATATCAGGGACCCAGTACTCAAAAGTTACATTTATTTCCCTCTTAATTTGTAGTACAAAGTCGGTGATACATATTTGTAGTACAAGTTTTTGGTACAAGTCTGTGGTTCAAGTTACCAGCAGCTTACGCTAGCCGCCTACATGAGACGGGTTTCGAAGATGTTTGCCTTGACGATTGAATTGGTTACCCCCAGCATTACAACCAGGGACGTGCCGCCGCTACAGAGTTTGACAATTCACGGAACAGTCAACAAAACCCTTCGGAACCAGCAATGACGGAACCCAACACCAAGAACAAATCATCCTCAACACATAGCTAGTTAAGTATAACTGTCAGGCCCATGAAAAGGGGTTTTTTCTTTCAAAAACCATAGCCACCTTCAGATCAACTACATATAAAGAAAACATCAGTTCTTAATTTTTTCCGTAAACCAACATATTTATTTTAATCTTGTTAACTATAATTGATCATTAAATCTGTTATCTGTAAATACAAATTGATAATTGATCTAATCATTATTGCGTGAATTGCACCCGAATGACTCAGTTAATTTAAATACATAACCATCCAGAGCTATTACAAATCATTGTACTGAATCATTTCAGTCCGGGTGCTCAGACAATACGAGCAACTTTTTTCCTCGCAGAAGGGGCGGAAGATACAGAAATTCATGACGGCTTAGATGATTTCAGTTGCCATGCTTGATTTCTTAACATTCCTGTGAGGTCCCATGAATTAGATGCATCAATCTTCTATTTGTATCTCTGCCAAGAGTACTTTTGAGCAAATGTTGATATCTTTGAAGACCCTCATTTTTATACTCTACGGTTGGCCATCGTGGGATCACAGCTGCAGAGCAGGGGAGACAAGCCCGAATCAGTCATGTCTATTACGACTATTTCTGCGCTTCTACTAGTGTATGGATTTCTCTCATGACTGTTTAATTCTTGTCTTACGCTTAACGCTTGTGTTTAATTAAGTGTCCTACCACGAGGAACGATCAACCAGTTACGTAATGAGAAAACTTATAGTGTAGGTAGCTGTTAAGAGTCAGTATGTTGTAAGTTAGGAATGTGACCTTTTTTATATTTCTTTTTTATATTTATGGTCAAAGGGACATTACTGACTGTTTACTTTTTGGTTCAGATTAGATTTAATTGTTATCTTCCCTTGACATTATTCAGATGTCCACATAAGGATATCTAAGTGGTATACAGATGCCCATATAAGGAGCGCTCTGGTCAGTTTTCTGGGAACGCTCTGGAACGATCCATGGGTAAACGCTACTCAGGGCTTGCGGGTGTCTACGCATGCGCGATTGATTTGCGCGGGACCGGAAGATTGGTTCGTTGGGGAGTCTGGCTGAGCGATTTGAGCGGAGAGGGTGTCCCGCCATGTTGTTCTGGCAGTGTAAAAAGGGGATCAGAGTTCTGTGTATATTAAATATGTTTAGGATTCCCCTGGACTGTGATTCTGGCATAGTTTGGTAAAGCCTAGGAAATGGCCAGTGTTTCTTGTGTGTTTGTTTCCTGGAGTGCAGAGCAGGTAACAATACTTTGATATATGGATTAACATTTATTTACCTGAAGAAGCCCGCTGTCTATGCGGCCTATTTACGAACGAACGAACGAACGAACGAACTTTATTTTCAAAGGGTGAAGAATTGGGCACGCAGGCCCGTCTGACATTCTGCCCTTCCTTTCTCTCTCATCATGTATACTGTATCCTTCCATTCTCACATTTACTTTAAGCATTATTAAGGCATTTATCATTATAAAAGTAATATAACATCAAACATTTGCAATAATCACCATAATTAAAGTATGTTTTAAAATAAAGAAGATAGATAGATAGATAGATAGATAGATAGATAGATAGACAGACAGACAGACAGACAGACAGACAGACAGACAGACAGACAGACAGACAGACAGACAGACAGACAGACAGACAGACAGATAGATAGATAGATAGATAGATAGATAGATAGATAGATAGATAGATAGATAGATAGATAGATAGATAGATAGATAGATAGATAGATAGATAGATAGATAGATAGATAGATAGATAGATAGATAGATAGAACGAACGAACTTTATTTTCAAAGGGTTTAGAATTGGGCACGCAGGCCCGTCTAACATTCTGCCCTTCCTTTCTCTCTTCTTCCATAGTTAATCCATTTATTCTCACACGTATCCTAAATGTTACTTAAATAATAAAATAACAAAAAAGTACAATAAAATAAAATCCCAACATTGTAACAGTACAATAACAGTTACACAGATTTGCAGATGCGTATCATAATTTATACTAAACAGGACAAAATTAACTTTAAAACCTACATATGATGTTTGTAATTATTTAAGAAATAACGAAATTAGGGTGGCATATAATCTGCACTCATGATGTATTTGAAAAGTCTGCGATTGAATGAATATGGACTAAGAGTATTTTTTAAGTCGTGTGGAAGAGTATAGATGAGCAGCAGAAAAAGCTAAACTTTTCTTGAATAAGTCGAGCCTAGGCTTGGGCATGTGTAATTTATTTAAGCGTTGACTGCGTCTTCCGCTGTATTTGAAAATAGGCCACAGATACGTTGGAGCATTCTGTGACAAGATTTTGTGAATAAATTTGGCTTTGTTGAAGAGAAGGCGCTTTCTTAGTGGTAATATGTTAAGATATGTATATGCGTCTACACACTGTGTGAGGTTTTTGTCTGAAATTAGGCGCACTGCACGTTTTTGTAATGAATAGAGTCTTTTAGTGTTGGACATGGTGCAGCCATCCCAAATTGTGGAACAATAGTCTAGATGTGTTTGTATCTGGGATGTATAGAACATTTTTCGTGTCTCCTCATCTAGGAAATGTTTGATTTTAGCTAACTGGTAAACTTTTTGTGCGTTTGTTTGGTCAGTGCTTGTACATGCGAATTCCAACTTAAATGTTGGTCAATTATGAGTCCTAGTGTTTTATATTCATTTACATTTTCAATTAAAGAGGTTCCAATGTAGAGCTGAAGTGTTGTTTTCGGCGAGTTTTGTAATTTTTGTCTAGTTGATATTATCATACATTTTGTTTAGTGATATTTATTTGCATGCAGTTTTCATTGCTCCACTTAATAAGATTGTCTGTGTCGCTTTGTAATAATATTTCTAGCGTGTTGCAACTTTTATCACTAGTATAAATGGTACAGTCATCGGCAAATAGGTCGCAGGATGAGTGCTCGATGTGTAGTGGAAGGTCATTTATGTAAATGGTAAAAAGTAGAGGGCCGAGAATAGAACCCTGAGAAACACCAGTGTCAATAGTAGTTGGGCTTGACAAGGAGTTATTGTACCACACTACTTGCTGTCTGTCGGACAGGAATGATTTAAGTAATGTCACTAGTTTAAAGTTAACATTCATTGTTTCTAATTTTCTTATTAAAACCGCGTGATCTAACATATCAAATGCTTTCCTAAAGTCTACAAAGATTGCTCCACATATGTTATCGTTATTTATGTTTAGGTGCAAGTTGTCTATCATCTTAGTTAGAGCTGTGTGGCATGAATGCTTTTGTCGAAACCCTGACTGACTGTCAATTAGCAAGTCATTGCTAACTAGGTAAAAGAGTGTTTTGTTTGTATTTTTTTCTAGTGGTTTAAAAGCGATGAT